>JBBBDQ010001505.1:2325000-2647500 GCA_037127315.1 Ascarosepion bandense
CAAAATGAAGATAATTTTTGAAATTTTCTTAACTTTTTCTGTCAGTCAGCCGCAACTAGTAAGTTTTAGCCAGATTGATCTTATTTTGCTGTATTTTTTGAATTTTTAATTTTTTTTAATTTTTTATTTTTTTATTCCTTTGGTTCTTATCTTTTCTGTCTAATTTTTGTTCCTGTTTTGATACTAACCTAAATTCTCTACTTGTCGCTCTTGTAATGCACTGCGACTATGTTTGTGTAAATTGTTTTTAATTATCAAATTTAGTTTTGGTATATTAGGGTTAGGGTTTTGGTTATATGTAGGAAATCTAAGACCGGCCATGTTTGCAATTGTAATTATTAAACAATTACTGATCAGAGTCAGACCCAAATTAGACCAGTAAACAGATGTATTAAAGAGTGCTCAATACAGATTTAAAGAAAATATAAACCATAAAATTTAACATTCAGAGATTTTGAATATTAAATTTTGCATTCAAAATAAAGCGTTAAGAAATCAGTTAATGTATAACACCTGACAAAAGGTTGAAATCATTGTAGACTAGACGGTGGATATTTCTAATTGTAATATATATATATATATATATATATATATATATATATATACCAGGTATATTTAAGAAGAATCCTGTATTCATCCCCAATATTTTGATTAAAAACAACCAACAAGGTTATATTTATATATATGTTAGGTTATATATATATATATATATATCCTTCTGTTAGGATATATATATATATATATATATATATCCTCACGGTGTACCCCTTACACGTCAACTTCTGTTAGGTTATTTAATATCGAGCTTTGTATAGGACACTCATTGAGGATCGAAGTCTTAGTAATGGTCATTAAGACTAACCTCAACAACAATGACCCGCACATATTGTAAACCTAGAGACAGCTTTATATGTACGCACGAAAATGATTTATATGTCTAATGAGACCAGTGAACAAGTTTATTATAAAGTGCTCAATACGCATTCAAGAAAAAAATAAGCCTACGGTTTAACACTGAGAGCTTTTAAATATTAAAATTAGGAAGACAAACCTATTACTATGGGTGGGAATTAAAAGAAAAACTGACAAAAATCCTGATGTGATCTGGAGTATATTAAAAAAAACTAGACCTTGCAGTGGAGGTATTGTCTGCAGACTGTGTCAAGAAGAAAAGTTGGTTATAATATCATTTCCAGAATGAGAACGGTTTTATTTGAAAAGGTTCGAAATAATCTCCGGATATACAAACATTAGAAAATATATTTTGGGTTCATACAAACCCAGATGAAAGTACTTACAATACTATTTTGCCAATCTTGACTAAATCATTTTATTTTAAACTTCCTTTTATGAGTTTTAAAATTCCTGTTATGTGTTCAAAATAAAGAGTTAGAAAATCAGTTAATCTATTCGCCTGACAAAAGGTTGAAATCATGGTAGACTAGACGGTGGATATTTCTAATTGTAATATATATATATATATATATATATATATATAAAGGGAACTTTGTCCGTGTGTGTATATGTGTGTGTCTGTGTCTGTGTGTCCGTTACCTATAGACTCCGAAACGCCTGAGCCGATTTTATTGAAAATCCTCAAAGTTGTACTATAAGCGTCTCCGAGTGTTCTTAGCTAGGTTTTTTGTTGAGGTACCCCCGACAAATATCGAAAATCGATAATCGAAAAAATCGGCTTATAGTGGTCCGGTTTTAATCAAATTTGATACGCATAGACAAAGACATAAGAAACGATATTCAGAAATTTCAAGGTTGCAGTTCTTACAATAGTGCAGAAAATCGAGAATATATATATATATATATATATATATATATATATATATATATATATATAAAAGGCAAGATGTTTGCGTGTGTGTCTTTTTATCTGCCTGTATGTCTGTATTTTTTCTGCCCTTTTATTTTAGTTTTTGCTTCGGGTTTGGCTCTAAGTAGGTATAATTGTAGTTCTTAGTCTCAGCCATGATCCCATTTACTCAGAGAACTTATTTAGCCTTCAAAATTCAGTTTATGACGAAAAAAACTTATTTGATATCGATACCAGGAAATCAAAATTTAACTTACATCCATTCATTTTTCTTTCAGTCTACGGTTTTGATTTAACTGGAAACAACTATTGCTTTTTAGTCTTTCGTGCTAACGCCCGAAGAGTCTGATCTCCAGGACCATGGGCTATACTGCTAGTATATATATATATATATATATATTGTCATCCGCGGACAGATCTGTTTCGCCGTATCACAGCTCATCAGTACGGTTAGACTCCGATTGCTTTTTTACCCAGGATTGAAACCCGACCGAAATGGCGTCAGTCGGCGACTCTACCCCTGGGCTATGGGCGTTCGGTGGAAGTAGGCAAACTTTTTAGCGCATATCATTATACACGCTCAATAGCTAGGGCGATCTAATTCATTTCACTGAATGAGCGATGCGAAATATCTGCTGGATGAAACCTGACACCTGTGAGTATTAGATTCTGCAAACCCTCCTTCCTCATTACTTATCCCAGAAACCTCAGCTGTTACTTCCTGTTGCTATGTTTAAGTTTCCTTTTCGATTGCATCCTCTCGAAAACTTTGTCTTTGCTCACATGTTCGGTTCATATAATCCTCGGTATCCTTCTGTATAACGATATTTCTATTGCCTCGAGTCTCTACTTCATCCTTGTGGTGATCATCCGGCATCTGCTGCCATAAAAGAGGATAGATATCGCATAACAATCCAGTACTCTTTTCTTTGTTTCCAACAAAGTTTTCCTGTCTCTCAATACTCTACTCCGCTTTTGGAATGCATCCTTGGCCATCCCAACACGCTGTCGGATCTCAGTGTCACACGTTCCGTCCTCTGTTATTTACATTTCTGTACCACCTTGATTTCAGTATTCCCGAGATGCAATTGGCATTTAGGGCTTCTCTTTTTATTGATAATCATGCATTCAATTTTTTTGTAATTTATGCTTAGGAATTTCTTTTCGCTTTCTTTAGCTACCTTCTGTAGGAGGTCTTGCATTTTCCGCGTCTGCTACCAGTACGGATATAAACAGTGTAAATATGGCGAAGGACGTGTTTCAAGAATTGGACCAAGAATTGTGTGCATTTGATTTCTTACAGCTGTTGCTCAGTAATATATTGATAAAACAAGCTGCACCCATAAAGTAAGGCTGGTGGAACATCGAAATCCGTAGTGAGGGGTGAACAATGAACTTGGGCATGACTGATCATGTATGGAAGGAAATGGATAGCCATCGACTCCTATGGAATAAAGAAAAATTAATCAACAAGTTGAACGCCTGAAATACTCATTGCATAGCCTAGGCTATGCAATATAGAAGGCACTAATAAAGAAAGATAAATGAAATGAATGACTGGTAATAGCAGCAGTTAATCAGCTGCAGCGTTAATTAGCAGTCAGGTTAGGTTTAAGTCTCCAAGTTCACCACAGCAAAATGTCCTACGGTGCGTTGGATTTGTTGTTTTCTAAATTTGGCGACATAGTAATGATTTTTAAGTTACCTTCTATAGTAAGTCTTGCATTTTCCATGTCTGCTATGGTTTGTAAGTGGTTCTAACAGTAGACGGAAAGTGCGACACAGAGATCCCGAAGACGAAATGGTATAGCGAAGGACGCGTTTCAGAAGATGAATAGAGTATTAAGAGACAGGAAAATTTTGCTAGACACAAAGAAGAGAGTGCTGGATTGCTCTGTGATGTCAGTTCTTTAATATGGCAGTGAATACTGGAAAATATCATCAAAGGTGAAAGAAAAACTTGAGGTTCTACAGAAGGATGCTGCGGATATCATGGATCGAGTATGTGAGCAATGATGAGGTTTTGGAAAGGATGGAAACGAAAAGGAAATTCATACTGAGCATCAGGAAGAGACATCTAAAGATGACATAACGGAGGTTGAGTGGTGTAACAGTAAAAAGTGTGCTAAGATCCACCAGGGTTAGGGAGACGTGGAAAGCCACGATCGCCTACGTCCTGAACGGACAAGGTACATAGAAGTAGAAGAATGCTAACTTCGTGTCCCCCAAATTCAGATAGATATGTTTAGAACGTTTATACAATTGAACAACTAAAAAACGAATCCTTTTAAGCGTTGTTTGGAACCTCACTAATGTATAACGACTACTTTTACCAGACTTTTTTTTCTGTATCACAATGGCAAATGTTGATTGATTATAGATATTTTGGGATTTAACTGAAAGTTATATTTGTCATCGAAGATTCTGTAAATGCCGTCTTATTGTCTGCGAAATAATTAGGCTTTTTATATTTGTTTTATCATCGAACCTATACGTCATAGATTATGCGGTTGGTTCAAATTTCAGATATGCTAAGTTAACTGACAATTTCCATTGGCGCCGGTGCATGTCTAGAACGCGACAAATATGCCCGACAAACAGTGACAGCTGTATGAAGAGATGGCTTAATTGAAGTCTGGGTCAAATCGATGAAAGACGAAATAGACGAAAACGCAAGATTATTGTTGCTGGCGATGTCCTTCTTTCGCAGAATGGGAGCTGATTATTTATTTTTGTGCTAGAGTTAAACAGAATCAAATTTCCCACACATACAAAAACATTAATCTTTCGAAACTGAAACGTGTTCTTTAGCTCTGAGACCGCTTTAAATAAACGCATCAACTGACTTTTTCAAAAAATGAGATCAGTTTAAAGATGTCCAAGTAAACCTTTCACTGATTTTTTCGAACAAGCTAAAGCTCCAATAGCTTATTTATATTCCTTCGAATCTGTGTGGAAATGTTAATATTGAATTTATCATTATATTAAGTAATATCTACACAATATATATATATATATATATATATATATATATATATATATATCACTAATACTTTTTCTTTCTTCACAGACTCATGACTATTTTTTCTTTATTTAAGGTCTTATTTCTTGTTTATTTCTTCAATTATTTTTTCTTTTTTTTAGGTGTTTTCCTGCGTTTTCTTTATATTGTCAGATAATTTATTTTCTATTTTTCCGTCTTTCTTTTTCATAGACCGATGTCTTCTTTTTTTTTTTCCATTTTACATATCCAATATTTTCTTTCTTTTTTCTTTCTTTCTTTCTTTTATTTCTCTAATATCCTAACTCTCCTTCTTTCATTCTTTCCTTTTTTTCTGTTCTTGCTATCTTTATTACAACCTCGTGTCTTCTTTTGTTCCTTTAATTTTCTTGTTATTTTGAAGTTTCATCTTTCTTTCTTTCTTTCTTTCTTTCTTTCTTTCTTTCTTTCTTTCTTTCTTTCTTTCCATTAAAATTCCAGATCTGCTTTCTTTCTTTTTTTACAGTACTTTTTTCTTTTATTATTTCAATGTATTTTTCCTTTTTTTTTTTTTTTTTTGGTATTTTTGTGTATTTTTCAGTCATAATTTATTTCTGTTTTTTTTTATCTATTTTTCTTCTTCGGAATTAAAATATTTTTTCATTACTTTATTGCTTTCATTTTTCTTCACATTTCTCTTCCATCCTGAATTTTCTTTATTTAATTCGTTCTTTTTTCTTTTCTTTTTTTTGTATTTCTTACATTCTCACTCTCTCTCTCTCTCTCTCTCTCTCTCTCTCTCTCTCTCTCTCTCTCTCTCCTTTTTTCACGCTCATAATTTCGTTCTTTTTTCTTTTGTTTTTTTATTTCTTTCATTCTCACTCTCTCTTTCCTTTTTTCACGCTCAATTTCGTTCTTTTTTCTTTTCTTTTTTTTTGTATTTCTTTCATTCTCACTCTCTCTCTTTCCTTTTTTCACGCTCATAATTTCGTTCTTTTTTCTTTTGTTTTTTTTTTTCCTTGCCTTGAATCTTTCTTCTCATTCTCTTTCTTTTTTTTCCACTTTATTTAATTTCTTGTGCTGTGTTTTTTCTATTATTTTTCTTTATTTTATTTCCCGCAATGTTCTTCTTTTATACTCTCTCTCTCTCTCCCTCTCTCTCTCTCTCTCTCTCGTTCTGAATTTTTATCTCAATTTTCATTTCATTTATTAGAAAAGCATTTGGGGGCACTTTGAGTTAATTTAATAGCAAATTTTTCTCACTGGATCAACCACGACTGTGTAGAGAGTTCAATCTTTACTGAATACTCCATATTTTTGGCCTTGGACCACATCTAAAATGCGCTTATAAAATCCTTTATTTTTTCTTTCTCAAGAGTTTCATGTTTTCCTTCTGTGTTTTCTCACTGTTCAATGTCTTCTCTCTTTCTTTACACTTTTGTTTTTCTCTTCTTTATTTCTTTCTTCTTCATTTATAGGTTATTCTAAGATAAGACAAATCTAGTTCGTTTATAAAATATCATTTTTACTTATCAAAATTGCGACAAAAGCAAACAGAAGCTTTTTGTATTTATCTCTCTCAATGGCCAATGTATTTCTTTCCTTTTTTTTAACTTTTATTTCTTTTCTGGAAACTACTAGAAAAATAAAATGCATCGTATTTTTAAAAGAACATTTTATATTCTGGCGTCAATCCACACTGAAATGTCTGTCTGCAAAGAGCCTTCACTTTTTAGTATGTCTTGACAACTAGTGTCTTGTAATTACGACAACAGACAGAATTTAAATTCGATGTCTGTTTTATTTCTGTTCACCTTGACAAACACAAACTGATATTTAACATTAAAGAATATGACAAACACTTCTTTTATGTGCTACGTCTTTTCAGAACTGGGGTGATCATGGCCCTCCACATTTTTCTATCCTTTGTAGCTCTTAATATATTTTGTCTTATTATTCCTCCGAAATCCTTCACCGTCATCCGTTTTTAAGCCCATCAAATATGTCACGCGCTGTTTTCCCGTCTGTCTTTGTCTTTATCCGCCATGTGAGTATCAAATTCTCGAAACTTTCCTTCCTCGTTACGTGCCCCAGAAACTTCAACTGCCTCTTCCTGATGTTAAGTATAAGTTTCCTTTTCGTTTGTATGCTCTCCAAAACCTTGTTATTGCTCACATGTTCGGTCGATGGCATCCTCAACATCCTTCTGTAGATCCAAATTTCTGTTATTTCGAATCTCTCCTAAATATTTGAGGAGACTGTCTAGGATTCGCTGCCGTGTAGGAAGACAGATATCACGTAACAGTCCGATACCCTTTTCTTTGTTTCCACCGAAATTTTCCTGTCTCTCAATACTCTGCTAAGCTTTTGAAATGCGCCTTTGGTTATCTGTTGTTACGTGGCTCGATCCCGTGACCGGGTTCACTTATATATAAAGAGTGAGTCGGTTGAACTTGGCAGTTATTTACTGTGAGCTGAGGGCTATCGTTAACAACCGTGATTAGTTGCTAACTCAACCGCCCACATTGTTGCGATCTAATACAAACTATTGATATTGTATCTACCGAATAAAGGTATTATTTCAACATCGGTGTATTGTTTTTACCCCTAAACGATACAACAGTATCCTAATGTGCCTTTGGATCTTACTGTCGCATTTTCTGTCCTCTGTTAGAACACTTCCCAGTTATTTAAATTTATGTAAGAGGTTGATTCTAGTATCCCCGACCTGTAATTGACATTTTGGACGCCTCTTTGATGACTATGCATTTACTTTTCTTGTAATTTATGTTTAGTCCTTTCTTCTCGCTTTCCTGTTGAAGGTCCTGTAGTCTCCCTTTCTGCATCCGCTATCGGCACTGTATTATCTGCATATCTTATATTGTTAAAACTGTGGCCGCTAATGACGAATCCTAGTAGGACTTACAGTTCTCTAAGAAATAGAAAGGCGTAAAGAAACGATAAAAATTGTATTTTTGAAGAATTTCTATCAGCACAAAGAAGGCTATTACCCGGACTATTTTCAGAATATTTTCTTGGCAAGTTCCCGTTATAACTGTCGGACATTTGAACGTTTAGATCTTTTCATTCCACAGAAGTTCACTAATGCTATTAATCTCAGCATTTTAGCGATTTCAATAAAAGACGTTTTTGCAATATCTAAGGTTCTTTATTTAGAGTAACTAGAGAAACATTTTCGGTCCTAAATCTGACCAAATATTAAAAAAAAACTTCTTTTTGTGTGATTCTTTCATTCACAGCGGATCTAATTTCGTGTCAAGAGGAACAAGGCTTAATGTGAGTCACTGTTTGACCCCGGAAATTATTTTTCCCTTCGCTACATTTACAATTGATCCCTATGAAACAATTTGTCACAGCTCTAGATAAGGAGTCTACAGCCTTCGAGACATCTTCCCTAAGTTTTCTGCGCCAAAGGTCAAGGCCGGTATCTTCGTCGGACGACAAATAAATATTATAGAGTGTAAGGAAATCCCTAAGAAGCTTATTAAGAAGGAGAAAGGATTGCGAAACAGCTTCGTCACAGTAGTTCGGGGATTCCTGGGGAATCACAAGGCCAAAAGACACTGATGAAGAACTACGGCAAAATGCGCTACAGGATGTACCCGTAAGTCTATATCCCTAACGCACATCTTGATAAATTCAACGAGAACATGTGGGCATACTCAGAAGAGTAAAGTGATCGTTTCTTCCAGGATATCTTCTTCTATGTGCCACTTACCCTTATCCCGGGTTGCTCTTAATATCCCTCCCTTTTCCTGTAATTCCACTCAACCGCTCACCATCAATCTGTTCAGGTCTATCAGGTATGTCGAGCCCTTGTCTCTTTCCCTCTTTTTCTCTATCCGTCCCGTATGCATCAGGTTCTCTATGCCCTCCTTCCTTATTCTTCTTCTATGTGCCCTGTCTTTTCATGAAGTAGGCGATCATGGCTTTCCACATCTCCCTATCGCTGTTGGCTCTTAGCACGCATTCTCCTGTTACATCACGTAACCTTTGTTCTATCATCCACCTGATCAGGTCCTTCAAATATGTTATCCGCTGCTTTCCCCTGTCTTTTTCTATTTGGCCTGTTAGTATCAGGTTCTCCAAGTCTTCCGTCCTCGTCGCATGTCCCAGGAACTTCAGCTGTCTTTTCCTGATGCTCAGTATTAATTTCCTTTTCGTGTCCATCATTTCTAAAACCTCATCATTGCTCACATGTTCGATCCATGACATTCGCACCATCCTTCTGTAGAACCACATTTGAGTTGCTTCAAGTTTTTCCTTCATCTTTGGTGATATTGTCCAGAATTTACTGCCATATTGAAGAACTGACATCACATAGCAATCCAGTACTCAAGTGAAAATTGTCCCGTTTCTTAATACTTTACTCAACTTCTGGAATGCTTCCTTCGCCATGCCAAATCGCTTTCGGATCTCTGTGTCGCACTTTCCGTCTTCTGTTATAACACTTTCTAAATATTTAAATTTTTGTACCTGCTTGATTCTAGTATACCCGACTTGTATTTGGCATACTTGGCTGCCCTTTTTACTGATGACCATGCATTCCGTTTTCTTGCAGTTTATTTCTAGTCCTGTTTCTTGTTACTTTCTTCAGCTACCTTCTGTAGGAGGTAGGAGGTCTTGTAGTTTCCTTTCTGTGTCTGCTACCAGCACTGTATCATCTGCGTATCTTAGGTTGTTTAAACTGCCTCCGATTATGAATCCAGACATAACTTCTAGGGTCCTCAAAATATTCTCGCTGTACAAGCTGAACAGATCCGGTGAAAAGACACATCCTTGTCTTACGCCCCTTTCTATCTTTGTATATCTGCTAAATTCGTTACCTGTTCGTATACAAGCGGTTTTTGCCAGTAAAGAGTCGTGATTACTCTCAAGTCTTTCCCAAATATGTCCAGGCTGCCGATCATCTCCATCAATTCTTTGTGGCGTATTTTGTCAAACGTCTTCGCATAATCAATAAAGCACAGGTATGTCCTTCTTCATTTGTATAGCCCTTTCAGAGAACATCCTAATCATAAATATGGCATTCCTTGTACCAGTGTCTTTGAAGAAATCGCACTGTTCTTGTCCTATCTCTGGCCTGATTCTGCTTCTCGCTCTATTCATCAGGATTCGGACGATCATTTTATATGGCTCATTAAACTGATGGTTCTGTGAAGTTCGCGCTCGTTTGCTACTGGTCTTATGCAGTGCTATGAAGATCGACTTGCTGAGGTTGGCTGGCATTACACCACTATTATAAATTTCATTTATTATTTCTATAATTTTCTCTAAGCCAAATTCTTCCAGGGCTATCAGCAGCTCTATAACTATGCCGTCTGGTCCAGCTGCTTTGTTTTTATTCAGTTTGGCTATTGCAGATTCCACTTCAGATTTTAATATTTTCTATTCAGCTGTCTTTTTCTGATGTTAAGTATGAACTTACTTTTCATTTCCATCCTCTCCAAAACCTCGTCATTGCTCGTGCGTTCTGTAGAAGCAGATTTTGATTGCTTCAAGTTTTCCTTTAACTTTGATGGAATTCTCCATCATTCGCTGCTATATTGAAGGACAGGACACCACATAACGATCCAGTAAACTCTTCTTCGTTTTTGTCTGACTTTTAACACCCTACTAGGATTCTGGAATGCACCCTTGGCTATGCCAATGCACCTTCGAATCTCCGTATTGCATTTTCCGTCCTCTGTTAGAATATTCCCAGGTATTTAAATTCCTGCACCAGTTTCATTTTCATATCACCAACTTGTAGTTTATTTGTAGTAATTTATTTCCACTTTCTTCAACTAGTTCCTATGAGAAGACCTGGACATACTGCAGATCATATTACTTAAGAACATATAACGAAAACATGATCGGAGACTATTTATGGACACTGATGCGTGAAAGTAACTTACAGTATAAGCGTAAATCGCTAAAAACTACTTGTAAATTTTTATGGGTTTTCTGGAATTAATTCTAGAATAAATAAATGCTATTTTGCATGAACAAGAATGTTTACATTTGACTGTTTTTCCAATGGAAATAAATAAATTTCAGAAATATAAGTATTGTGGTCACAAAAGAAATGTTTGAAGAAATTTTTTTTAAAGTTTGAAGCCATTTTTTATACCTTTTAGACGTAAGCAAATAAGAAATAACAGTTACTACGCAAGAACAGACATCATGTCCGACATTGTAATTTTAGTTTGTTCTTCTCATCACTGTGACATGCTGATTCATTTATAAGAATCTCAAGGATTTCAGTTGGCAGTGTCGTTCTCATCTACGACGGATATCAGTCGGGCTGTGTTAGAATATATGGATCCATTAAGAAAGAATTCCTGACTAAATATAACGTTTGTCGAGGTGGCGTAACTCCTAGCAATAATTATTATCCTTATAAATAGGCACAGAGCATGAAGATGACACGAGTACCAAACACTTAAAGCTGTCGGTAAGAACTTTATAAGCACACACACACACACACACACACACACACACACACACACACACATATATATATATATATATATATATATAGAGAGAGAGAGAGAGAGAGAGAGAGAGAGTCGCCGACTGACGCCAGTTCGGTCGGGTTTCGAGCCTGGGTTAGGGAGCAATCGGAGTCTAACCGTACTGATGAGCTGTGATACAGCGAAACAGATCTGTCTGCGGATGACAATATATATATTCAAGCCTATATAACACAATTTTCGATTCATTGCAATAACCATGTCTACTCTAAAAGGTATCGTAATGTCAACAAATGTAAACATGTTACGGAAATTAACGAAGATTAACGAAACTTGGTTGTAAACAACTGACAATTTGAAATGATTTGTTTGAACATTATTTTTTTTATTTTATAATTTTTTTTATTTTATAAAAGTTTATCGTAAATAATCAGGCCAGTAGATATAAATATATAATATTGTTTAATTAAAAACAGAATATCTCCTTAAATACGAGTATCGATAAAAAAAAATAATGTTCAAAACAAATCATTTCAAGAAAAACGGTAAACGGTAAAATCAATTATTAAAACTCACCTGAAGACACCACATATGGTAGAAACCTAGGTAGCGAAATAACTCGTTAAAAATGGAATATATATATACATATATATATATATATATATATATATATATATATATATATATATATATTGCTGATTACCATGCATTATAATGTTGCATTCGGTTGAGTTTGCTTACAGTCGATACAGTCTGAGTAGATCTTAATCGTTCGATAATATGAATATACACAGTGACAATTCAAATGAATCTTATTTGCCATGAAATCTTTTGTGGGTCGATTGGTAAGACAAGTCTGATCTTAAAACGGTATCTCGCCGGTGTTGAGAGTATGCGGCTTCGATTCCTACTAGAAGATAAGTATTTTCCAGACTATTTCTCAATCGATTAAGGCCAGTGGGAATTATAATTGTTTTATTAATTATATATACACATATATATATATATATGAAAATTAAACAGACTTTCCACTCAAATACGAGTATCCATTAAAATATTCTTAAATCTCCGTATAATTCCATGTATATATATATACAGTACTGTACAAAAGTATTAGAACAAGAACTATTTTTACTTTTGTTAGGCATATTGACAGAAAATAAACAATTTAATTAAAGTAATTTTATTTGGTTTACTCAACAAATACTTTGACAAGAAAAAAATACTTGTTACAAAATAAATTTAATATTTAGTATAATAACCGTTTGTTTTGATCACAGCCTTCATTCTGTCAGGCATTGACATCACAAGCTTCTTCAATTATCTAATGGTATCTCCTGCCAAGCAGCTTGTATTTGTTCCCAAAGTGTGTCTTACGAAGTAACATTAGCTTTATCAATTCGAGAGAGGGGAATAAGAAAAATGTCAGTTATATCCAAGGATAAAAGAATAATGAGTATTTTCAAAATAGCATGTTTAATAGAAAATAGGAAAAATTAAATAAAACTTCAGTTTAATACATTTTTACAACTAATTTTAAATAATCAATATTTATTAGCAATTTACTTAGCTTTTCACCCTGTGTTTGAATTTCGGTGAAGTTTTTAGGAAAATCACTCCTGTTCTAACACTTTTGCACATTACCGGTAGTGTTAGCACAGGGGTGATTTTAAATTTTATTTTGATGCCTCATAAAAGACAAAATAGTTCTTATCCTAATAATTTTGCACAGTAATATATATATATATATATATATATATATAAGAAAAAGTACAAGAAGCCGTGGATATTTTGTGTAGATTTATTGTTGCCATTATTATTCTTGCTTTTTGCATGATATATTTAGTGTCCATAACCGGTATCTGTGTCTTTACACGTGTTTCGAGTCTAAAGTTGAGTAAAGTCTTCAGGTGAATAAACTAGGTTAGTAGTTAGATATGAACACGCATAGATAGATAGATAGACAGATAGATAGATAGATAGATAGATAGATAGATAGATAGATAGATAGATAGATAAGACTCAGATAGATAGATAGATAGATAGATAGATAGATAAGACTCGATAGATAGATAGATAGATAGATAGATAGATAGATAGATAGATAGATAAGACTCAGATAGATAGATAGATAGATAGATAGATAGATAGATAGATAAGACTCAGATAGATAGACAGATAGATAGATAGATAGATAAGACTCAGATTGATAGATAGATAGATAGATAGATAGATAGATAGATAGATAAGACTCAGATAGATAGATAGATAGATAGATAGATAGATAAGACTCAGATAGATAGATAGATAGATAGATAGATAAGACTCAGATAGATAGATAGATAGATAGATAGATAGATAGATAGATAGATAGATAAGACTCAGATAGATAGATACATAGATAAGACTCAGATAGATAGATAAGACTCAGATAGATAGATAGATAGATAGATAAGACTCAGATAGATAGATAGATAAGACTCAGATAGGTAGATAGATAGATAGATAGATAGATAGATAGATAGATAGATAGATAAGACTCAGATAGATAGATAGATAGATAGATAGATAGATAGATAGATAGATAGATAGATAAGACTCAGATAGATAGATAGATAGATAGATAGATAGATAGATAGATAAGACTCAGATAGACAGATAAGACTCAGATAGATAGATAGATAGATAAGACTCAGATAGATAGATAGATAGATAGATAGATAGATAGATAGATAGATAGATAAGACTCAGATAGATAGATAGATAGATAGATAGATAAGACTCAGATAGATAGATAGATAGATAAGACTCAGATAGATAGATAGATAGATAGATAGATAGATAGATAGATAGATAGATAGATAGATAGATAGATAGATAGATAGATAGAACAAATGCAAGAATAATTTAAGATCATGTGGATGGTGGCCAAAAACTAGAAAAAGATCTTCCAAAAGTGTGAAAAACAGGAGGAAATCTCACAATATTTGAATCAATCAGCATGCGAAATCGAGGCTAGAACATCTAAGTGACCTGCGGTAAGGTCGTATATTCAATCAGTCAATGCAAATTCAATAAAATCGAGTTATCTTGCAAGATTGGTGTCACAGTAGAGAACATAAAGGGTAAAATACTAAGCCTTTCATTCTGATACGTCAAAAACCACAGAAAAATTTATTATATATATATATATATATTTCTTTAATCCGAAATGGAAAAGTAGGAAGGTAAATTCCAAGGACCTGATCCTAATTAATATTAAAAAGATTTAATATTATAAAATGATAGAAGTGGAGGGTTCAATGCACTTGAGATTACAGAGCCAATATAAATTAATGTAACTTTTCAAAATTCAAAATGCTGAATGTACATTTCGACACGAAATCTCTAAGAGAGAATTCGCGTTTCATCAGCAGCCCCGCTACTAATCTCAAATGAAGAAAACCTGGGATTAAGAAGGAAGACAAAAATAAATGACGGTTAAGATTTGGGAAATATACGTCACAAAAATTATTTTAAAAATCAGTCTATATTTGGTTTTTACTTTGTAAGTGAAGGGATGGGAGATTGGCATGTCTAGCTTAATAGACGAAAAGAATTAAGGAAATATATATATATATATATATATATATATATATATATATATATAGGAGTAACATTTCAGGTAAAACTACACTATATATTCAAAAGAATAAAGAATGAATAAATACGAAAGGAGAATTTGTCTTAACTAGCGCGTTTTGTCCTTCTGTCGGACTTTATGAAATATGGAAACTTTATTTTCCAACGTGTATTTATAAACCGATTAAAAGATAAAGGTTAATTTCATGATCTTCCTGATAGTAAAAAATATATAATACATAAATTTATCTGGTACCGAAGCAATGTAAAAATTATTTGCATAAAAACAACAGCAACGTCATTCACACACCTACTAATGTTACTGGCATATAAACACACTTAATTCGTCTATAGTTTAAATAAGCTTGACACATGCATTATTTTCGCATACATACACTTACATTCAAAACAAACATCTACTGTATTTTTTATTACACGTGGCAAACACACTTAAACATACATACGTTTTTCTTCTGCATTTAAAATATGAATTCATTGTTTTTACATGTGACACGTATTTGACCAATGAAATCAGATCTCAATCAACGTACTGTCTCTGTAGACTTTGAATTTTTTAAAAGATGTGCAAAATAAACAGGCTTTCCACTCAAATACGAGTATCCATTAAAAATAATGATGCTAAACAAATAAAAATTAAAACATATCGGCTAATGCTAGTTTCTTAAATTTCCGTATAATTCCGTATATATATATATATATATATATATATATATATATATATATATAAGGCAGACACGTTATTTCATGGTAAATCGGAAATCTATCTGTCAATCATCACACGCAACATCTCCTGCCTCCTATAAGCATGGACCAATCGAGTCTCCCCGAGAGCAAATACACTGTGCCTCCTCAGCCTTACCCTCACTTCTGATCTCAAGTAGAACCACTACATTGAGTTCAATAGCTAAATCCACTGCTAGGAAGGTTGGGTCACTGTGTCGGCTCAGGATGTTTTTCCCGCCTGAAACCATCCTGCATATATACAAATCAACCATTCGTCCGTGCATGGAGTACTGCTGCCATATATGGTCAGGTGCCCCCGCTGTCCATCTCGGTGTTCTTGATAGGCTCCAAAGGAGAATTAGTAATGTGATAGGTACCGACTACAGCCACCTTCCCACCGACGGGATGTGGCTTCCCTTTGTCTGTTCTATAAATACTTCCATGGCTTCTGCTCCAACGAACTTAAGTCACTGTTGCCTCTGCAACAGGTGTTTACTCGTGCATCCAGACTGGCAACTGGGTCTCACCCATTCACAGTGAGATCAACCAAATGCAGACGACAATTCTACTTCTTCAGCTTCTTTTCTCGCACTTCCTGCCTGTGGAACTCGCGTCCTTATTCTTGCTTTCCTGGCGGCTACAACCTCCAGGAATTTAAATGCAAGGTCAATGCTCATCTCTTAACCACTTGACCCTAGTTCTTTCTTCACCACCTTGTATATCCTTTCCGTTCTCTTCACCTCTGCAACTGTCATCACACCTGTATTTCCTTCCTTATCTTGTTTCTTTCTAACTGGTTTGTCCTTCTCTTCACTCTCTTCTATCTAGTTCTTTTACTCTTATGTTGCCCTCTGCACATCAGTGGGGACTACCGCCTTGCTCGTAGTGATATGATTTATTGTACAAAGGGTTTTACACAAATGAAATTCACAAAGACCTTAAAAAAACGAATAAAAATAAAGGTCGGTCCCTTAAAAGAGAAAATTTAAGAAAAAATGCATCATTACGTCAGTTCGGCGAATACACACACACAAACACATATTTATACATAAGCGTATAGATACGCAACATATAATCAAAGAGCACGCGTAAGAGCGGATGTCGGCAAAAATCCAAAGATACATTCAGCATGTCAGTTAAACTGCTGACCCGTAGATTTGAAAAGTAAAGAAAGTGGGTTAGGTGAGAAAGAGAGAGAGAGAGAGAGAGAGAGAGAGAGAGAGAGAGACAGCGTTAAAAAGAAAGACCAAGTATCTTAAAGCGTAAACGAAAAAATAAGAGAGGAATTAATTTAAAATAGAAAGAAAAGATGATAGGAGAAAATGAAAATAAAAAATAAAAATAAATATTAATATATTAACGGTGAAAGGACAAGAAATCGGAAGTCTAAAAAAATTAAAAATATATTTAAGAGATAATAGTTAGTTAATCCGTTGTGATCCCAAAATCATCACACCACTATATAATCAAAATTATACTAATTATACAATCAACAAAACAAATATTATACTATATAAAATTTAAAAAATTTAACAGAATTTAATTTAAAATTAAGCCTAATTATTCTATTTAAATTGAGTTGTTTAAACTTAATTAGGTATTTTACCACTGTATGTACAGGATACTCCTTTAGATTCTTCTATATCTACACCGCATGCTGATATATATATATATATATATATATATATATATATATATATATATATATGCTTTGTGCCAAGATAGATAAATTGGTGTTGTGTCAAGATTGTGTCAAGATTGATGCCTTCACGAAACTTCGAATCAACATGACTCCGGTCAGTTAAGTGATAAAATTCTCCACATTAATCCTATATATATATATATATATATATATATATATATATATATATATATATATATATTGTAAGAACGTTATGGAACATGTATTTACTGTTCATGTATTTACTTTTATAAAGAGTGCCCGATACAACGTAGAACTTTATATTGTAATGTTTGTTACAATGGTTTACAAAAGCATAGTATCACCACACAAACATTTTCGCATTTTATTTTTGATAATATGATATGTAAGTGAATGTGGTGGGAGTGTAGTACGATTTAGCCGGCAGTAGCCATAGTGATACAGCCTTGGGTTAGGAGAGGGGTGCGGAGTAGCTTAGTTTTGGACAGATCACTTTTTAGTTTTGTCTGGTTAATTTTTATATTGGGATGTAAGGTTTTTTAAGGAAGGGTAGATACTTTTTATTTTACTACTACCTATGAGTGGATGGAATAAAGTTGTTTCAAATAATGTGTGAGTTTATTTTCTTTTATTTATACGTTGTTCGTTTTTTTTTTTTTTTTTTTTTTTTTTTGAGTTTTAAACCTGGGTGTTTATTACCGTTTATTTTATGTGAATGGGGTATTTTTGGGGTTAATTAAATTTTAATTACAAATAATATGCTTTTATAAACCATTGTAACAAACATTACAATATATATCTTGTACGCTCTCACACCCTGATTGAGCACTCTATTTACGCTCTCACACCCTGATTGAGCACTCTGGAAAAATGGTAGACTTTGAAAAACAGTAGCTACTCTGGCATGTACGCATCGCTCATTCAGTAATGGATTAGAGGGGGGATAATGACAATATACACGCTAAAAAGTCTGCCTTCTTCTACCGAACGCAAACAGCGAAACAGATCTGTCTGCGGATGACTATATATATATATATATATATATATATATATATATAATTTACAAACAAGTTATTACGTGCCCTATGGTTTTTACCATGCGAATTGGCAAGGCAAAGGACGCGTTCCAGAAGATGAGCAAAATACTAGCACACAGGAAAATCTCAATAGAAACGAAGAAAAGAGTGCTAGACTGCTACGTGATGTCAGTTCTTCAGTACGGCAGTGAATGCTTTTGGACAATATCATCGAAAATGAGGACAAAACTGGAAGCAGCCGAAATTTGTGGTTCTACAGAAGGATGCTACGGATATCATGGACTGAGCATGCAAGCAACGATGAGGTGTTGGTAAGAATGGCAACAAAAAGCAAATTGAAGCTTAGCATCAGGAAGAGACAACTGAAGTTCATGGGACATGCAATGAGGAAAGATTGCCTGGAGAACCTGATACTGACTGGTCAGATAGAAGGAAGGAGAGACAGAGGAAGGTATAAAATATTTGCAAAGGCATATTTGCAAGGGTCTGATCAGGTGGGTGACGGAACGGGGGTTACCAGGAGCAAACATACTAAGAGCCACAAGGGATAGGAAGACGTGGAGAGCCATGATCGCCTACGTCTTGAAGGGACAGGGCACATAGAAGAAGAAGAAGAAGAAGAAGAAGAAGAAGTATTTTCAGGCGATTTGCAATAACAGATTTTAACGTTTTTTTAAGAACGCTCTCGTAATGGGGATTTTTTGAACGTACAGTTTTCAAAATTAGAAGAAACTATAGTTTTCATCCATGGTCGTATGACTGTAATAAGTATCTTATAGTATGGTTACAGTCAGTCAGTTAAGTGCCATACGTGATACACGCTTGGGCGATCATGTCTCGAAAGAGACATGACTGACTGGGTAGAAGATTATCCCGCAGTAGGTTGCCATTGCTTTCTGCGGTAGACTGCCGACCAAGGCTATACAACCCAATCTGTCCTGCTATTTAACCCATAACTGGAAGGAAGAGACGGATTAATACCTTTCCCAAGGGTATTTGCGCGTAAGTGAATACAATGGATTCAACTGGAATTCGAACTCGGCTCCCCGGTTTCTCGTTCCGAGCCGATATCCACTGTACCACAACGCACATCCTATGGTTACACTTGGTCATAATTTCTGTTCTTTCATTCAGTAATTCATTTTTGTTTAGGCATAACTTCGCTAACTTTTCTTCTAGCCACATTCTACATATTTTGCCACCGTTGTAAATGCAGCCAAGCCTTACAACGGTGGCAAAATATGTAGACTGTGACGAGAAGAAAAGTTAGCTATCCAACACGTGATTTAAAATTAGTATCAGTACATAATACATATACATATTTATATCATGTGAAGAAAGCGACCCCGTTAATATTAACTTCAAAGTTAGGTCTACAAACATTGCATGATACGCGAGTAAATACTGTATATATGACGTTGCACCAAAAAGAAAATTCCTCTTCGTCTTGTTGCGACCTCGTTTCCAAAAAAAAAAACTTTACATGACGTCACCGGAAACAATCTCAAACTTTAAGCTTTCCTAAAATTACTGGGATGTAGAAAACGGAATTCTGCCTACCCCACATTAGTTTTTGAAAATAACTGAGACGGTCGAAAATACTTGAACAAAACAAACACTCATGAACTCTTTTTTTCATAGTTTTTAGCACAATACTTAACGCCTTATTCAAAAATTGAAAAAAACACAATAAACATTAAACAAACAGAACTTGTGTTAAACTACATTTCCTTTGCCTCATCTCTCCTCTTAATTTGTGAATATTTTGCCAAACATTTACTGCCAAGAGGATTTATATTATATAATTTTTCAGCACTCTTTTCTTTCTTTCTAACGAAATCTTTCTGTTTCTTTATACTTTGCTTAACTTTAGCCCTTCCACTCGTGGTTTTAATAGAATGCTGTGCATCGTTACAACGGGAGATAATTGAGAAAGCATCCAACAAACTAACGCTGCTCATAAATCAGTCACATTTGGTCATTCCGAAGTACTGAAATGGTTAGAAAGGATCAGCTGCGGCTGAATAATGTGTTCATCCCTTAATGGGTGCTCCAAAATTTCGGCTTTGTGCCACATCTAAGCTACGCTTAGAAAGTCATGTGTACACTTCAACGTGATGTTTTGGTTAACAAGCTTGTATCAATACATCAGTTACGATTGAATGATGAGTTCAATCCTAACCGAGTTGCCCATGCTTTCGGCCTTGTGCCACACTCTAAGCTATGCTGAGAAAATTGCCATAAATCCATAACAGTCTGGACTCGGAGACAAATCTATCCGACATATTAATGGATGGAGAATAAATTTGCCAAAAAAGAAAAAAGATTCCCCCAAAAAATATATTAATAAGTATTCATTTGAAATCTCATACAAAAGATAACGAAGAATAATTCAATAAAATCATTAATTTAATCAAATCAACTTTACAAAACTTCCATAATCATCACAACATTGTTTCTACTTTTCTGTTATGTTTACGCTCCCACATCAATCACATTTTCTCCAAGTCAAATTTTTGCAATAATTATTTTCCGTTAATGATATTGCCTTCTTTTTTTAAAACTAAGAATACAAGATTGTTGCATGATACTAGTAGGCTGCTTAGGTAGAAATATGTCGTCATCATGTTGCTTTTAGATGTGAGCGTACGTACTTCGTATAGTAAATATTTTTTAGATTCTGAAATATTTATCCCGCGAACAATATCGGCGGACTCAATGCGAGTCCGGATTATAATTAAAAAAGAAAAAACGGAAAACAGTGTATATAAACAACAAACAATGTATGTTAGTGTCGTCTCCCACTCGGTCAGTCGTTTAAATGTCCAACTCCAGCAGCTGATCAATGAGATGACCGCTTGGATTCGAACTCTGCCCTATCTCACGTTGTGCTTAGTTTTAACCATAAGGCTGGTAAGATCGAGTAGTCCTCGGAAATCGTTGCATTGGATTGGTCCAGGGAAAATGAAGACGCAAGCAAAAAAGTAAAATAACTTAATAAAATGAAACGTGGCACAAGGGTTTAAGTTTGACGTTCTATTCAGGCAGGCAGTCACCTGATATCACGCAACGCGGTCGTCTCTCGTCTCAGCGTATGCAATTACTGCTTTTGGCCGCTTCAATTCCTTGCATTTATTGACATCCACCTAAAACCAATGTGAAACGTGATACGGTTGTTAAATCAGTGACTTCCTTATCTCCTTGAAAGAACCCTTTTTGTTGTCTGGTTCCTGAAAATGAATTACATTTCCGAATATTAAAAAATCTGCAAAGACCGTTATAAGCGATACAATGAGATGTCAATATCTATTCAGTGAAATCTATCCAGTTAAACTTTAACAATTTTGTTTTTTTCCACAGTGCAACAATGCAACAAGCCGTTATCCTGTTGTGTCGCCTCCCACTCGGCCAGTCGTCCGAATCTTCAACTTCCGCGGCTAATCAATGAGATGACCGCTTCGGTTCAAACGCTGCCCTATCCTACGTTGTGCATAGTTTTGATCATAACTTACCGGATCGAATCGTCCTCGGGAATCGTTGTATTAGATTTGTCCAGACAAAATGAAAACGCAAGCGAAAATAAATAAATAAAAATAAATAAATAAAAATAAATAAATAAAATCAAAGGTTTTTATATATGTTCTTTTGTACAGTGCTTGGTTAGTCTTGATGTTAGAATCTATCAAATTTTTATGCAGACAATTAACAACCTATCCAGCTTCTTAAGTTAAACGTGGCACAAGGGTTATGTCGAGGGTTCTATTCAGGCAGGCAGTCACCTGATATCACGCAATAAGGTCGTCTCTCGTCTCAGTTAGTCAAGTACCATAAGGCTGGTAAGATCGAATTGTCCTCGGAAATCGTCGTATTGGCTTGGTCCAGGCAAAAGGAAAACGCAAGCGAAAATAAATAAATAAAAATAAATAAATAAATAAAATCAAAGGTTTTTATATATGTTCTTTTTTACAGTGCTTGGTTAGCCTTGACGTTAGAATTTATCAATTTATTTTGAAGACAATTAACAACCCATCCATCTTCTTAAGTTGAACGTGACACTCCGACTGATTTAGTTAAGTCTGGTATAAGGCTTACAAATTTGATGAAAGGAAAAACAATAAAACTCGTTATAAAAAGTGATTTTGTGTGCGTGTGTGAGAAAGAAAGAAAGAAAGTAAGAAAGAGTTAAAAAAATCAACAGAGGAGCAAGGAAACGAACGCGCCCTGTCAGCAGCGTTTGTTATCAACATCGACTACATCTAAAAGCAAGAGCTAAAAGGGGCTGCAGTGGTACCCAAAGTTTTTTCTGTCATTTCTCCCTACACCCATTTCAACCATCCAGATTCCCCCTGCATGTGTATGAGAGAAAGAGCAGTTAAAACACACTGAAACTATTTACTAATTTAATTAGTTTATATCGTTGCTTGAATCAGGTTATAAAGCTCTGGTGTGAGCGACTTGGTTCCCGTAGGCTCTGGGAGGTACAGTCCTATGATTAAAGGAGCTTGGATGAGTTCCTCCTAGGAATATGTGAATGAGTGGCGCTATATCAAGTCTAATTAGTTACCTCTCCGTCACCAGCACTCGTGGTACAGTTGGTATGACATCTGCTTAATAACATAACTCTCTGGATTTTAATTCCTGGTAGTGGATGCGCATTGCTGATGAGTCCCAAATATAGAACAGAACGGCCGTCCAGTGCTTTCTGCATTCTCTTGAGGTCTAATAAAAATTTGATGAATTATCTAAATAATTTATGTTTCAAATATACTGATAAACAATTTACAGAGTAAAGTGGCTAGAGAAAAGTTATTAACAACTAAGCATAACCCTAGAGAGCGGTTAGTAACAAATAGAAGGACTTTTGTTTGCTTTTCTAATTAGTAAGAAGGGTGATGCTGCTTCTTGTGCACCAGTGTATCAATGTCAGGGTTAGTTTTGGTAAGCGCGCAACGTATGAGATTTTTTTATTTAGTAGGTAGTGTAATTATTTCCCCACTGGTAGCTTCAAATTTCCCCCAAGGGAGAAATTTCCCCCAGTTTGGGAATCGCTGGGCTAAAGGCAGTAAGAGAGAAATATCATTTATTTTTTAGCATAAACAGCGCCTCCTCATCGGCGTTTTAGTAAAGTAGGATAATTCCACAAGATATAAAATCTTTATGCTTCGATACTAAATATATTTTACAACTTAAAACGGGATGCCAGGTCCTGATCTGGCATTTCGACTTCAGTCTCTTTCCCACCTCCGTAACGTAACCTGTGCTTTTTTCTATAAATATTTCAGGGTAACTGTTCCAATGAGTTTTCCTCTTTAGTATCTCGAACTTTACGAAGCGCAGTACTAGTTTGGCAGCTAGGTTTCTTTATTTTAGAGTTGAAATTGCTAAATATAACCATAAGGACCATGCTAACAGTTTCTTATATTGCACATTTTGCTTGTGAAACGTTTTTCTAGCGTTTTGCTTTCTAGTCAACATTGATCTAGTTTGGTTGGCTGTTTTTTGATTAGCGGTATATGAACACCTCTATGGGCTATTTAATGCCGAAATCTAAATATGTATACCATAAATACACACACACATACATGCTCAAACACACTTACAGGCACACACACGCACACACACACACTCACTACAATTAATGACAGCAGTAGCAGCGAAGGATGACCATTCGTTGAAAGGCACGGTCCACGAGCAGACGAACGTGAAAACAAGCTTTCCTACCATTCAGAAGATGGGATTTTGATCTCGAAATATTAATGAATAATAAATAGGTAATACCCAACACCTTCCTTTATTTTACTAAACGCATTGTGATATTCCTTTAATGCCTTAACCATTCAACTTTTCAAAATCTAAATATTTTGCAAGCAATTTTATTTTAAAGTCTGAAGCCGAACATCCGTAAGAATGCTATATCCAGTACTTTTTTAACAATCAAACGCCGGATTGTGAACCGGTAGATGCTAAATCTAGGCAACATATGGAGAAGGACAACTTATTGATTGTAATCGAAGTTACTCTTCATGGAGTACTGCTGCCATTTATGGTCAGACGCCCCTGCCGTTCTCCTCAGTGTTCTTGACAGGCTCCAAAGGAGAGTCTGTAATGTGATAGGTACTGATCTGGCGACTCGACTGCAGCCACTTCCCCATCGTCGAAATGTGGCCTCCCTATGTCTCTTCTATAAATACTTCCATGGCTTCACTCGGACGAACTTAAGTCACTGATGCCTCCTCAACAGGTGTTTACTCGTGCAACCAAACTGGCAACTGGGTCCCACCCATTCACAGTCAGGTTAGCCAAATGCAGACGACAATTCTACTCCTGCAGCTTCCTCTCTCGCACTTCCCGCCTGTGGAACTCACTCCCGTATTCTTGCTTTCCTGACGCCTACAACCTCCAGAAATTTAAATGCAAAGTCAATACTCGTCTACTAACCACTGGCCTCTAGCTCTCTCCCCTCCCCTGTATAACCTTCCCTTTCTCTCCACCTATATATCTGTCATCGCACCTGCTTTCTCAGCTTTCTATTGTTCCTTCCTAACTAGTTTGTACTCTTCACTCTTTTCTAATTAATCTTTTTACATTTATGTAACCCCTTGCACATCAGTGGCGTTTCCGCCTTGCTCGGGGTGAAATGATTAAAAAAAAAAAACGTGTAATCGAACTATGTCATTCGCCATGGGGAACTCAAACCTTCGATGTATTTTTGTGAACAGAAAAAATTGAATGATAATCGACTGTTCTCAAACGATAAATCGATGTACTTTACTCGATGCCTACCCTCTGCCAATAGATGATAGAAAAATAGTTCAAAACAGTCTATTTAGTACTCTGAACCTCAAAAGTACCCATAGTCGGGCAGCTATAACACCGAGCGATAAATTATATATTTTTTAATCGTTTCACCCCAAGCAAAGCAGTACCGCCACTGGTGTGCAGGGGGCTACATAAGAGAGTTAAAGTTTTAGACAGGGGGAGAGTGACGACAAAGACGAACTAGCTACAGGGGGAGAAAGAGCAAGTGCAAGAGAAGGATGTAGACACAGGAGTGATGACAGTTACGAAGGTAGAGAGAAAGGAAAAGAACAAGATACAAGGGTTGATGTGAAAAGGGCTGGAGTTAAGTGGATAAGAGATGGGAATCTACTTTGCATTTAAATTCCTGGAGGTTGTAGCCGTCAGGAGAGTAAGTATATGGAAGGGAGTTCCACAAGCGGGAGGCGCGAGAAAAGAAGCTGATGGTGTAGAAATGTTGCCTGCATTTGATTGATCTAACTGTAAAAAGGTGGGACCTTGATGCCAGTCTGGTTGTCCGAGTAAATTCTTGTGGAGGGGGCACCAGTGACCTAAGTTCTTCGGAGCAGAAGCCATGAAAGTACTTTCGAGACTAGCGGCAATCTCTATCAATTTCACAAAATACGGTTTGGATTAACTAATGGAATAGCTAGCGATCAGCGTGTGCCAGATGATATCGAAAGAAAACATGCAAGTCACTTATGCTTACATCGATAATGTAACCACTTTCGGAAAAAAAAATCGAGCAGAGCATGACATAAATCTCAAATTATTCATGGCGGCTGTTAAAAGGCACAAGCTGGCGCTTAACCAAGACAATTTTCGGAGTAAAAATATCAAATTACTTGGATACATAGACATTAAAAATAGTATAAAACCCGATCCAAAATAGTATAAAACCCGATCCAGAAGCTCTAAATACATTACTCAGCCTCAGTCAGTTAAATGCTATCTGTGATACACGCTTGGGCGATCATGTCTCGAAAGAGACATGACTGACTGGGCAGAAGATTATCTCGAAGTAGGTTGCCATTACTTTCTGCGGTAGATTGGTTGCCGGCCAATACTATAAAACCCAATCTGTCCTGTTATTTAACCCATAACTGAAGGGAAGAGACGGTTTAATACCTTTCCCAAGAGTAGTTGTGCGTAAGTTAACGCATGGAATTTAACTGGAATTCGAACTCGGCTCCCCGATTTCTCGTTCCGAGCCGATATCCACTGCACCACAACGGACATCCTACTCAGCCTTTCGATCCTAAACTTCCCCGACAGCTACAATCTCCAGGAATTTAAATGTAAGGTCAATAGACACCTCCTAACACACTAACTTGCACCCATTCTCTCAAACACTCTTCCTATGTACTTCCTTACTCGTCTAGCACCCTCCTTCTGACATTTCCTATATCCAATCGCTCTCTCAGCACTTTCATCTATGTAACCCCCTGCGCTATAGTGGCAGTGGAGTGCCTTGCTTGGGGTGAAATTATTAAAAAAAAAAAAAAAAGGTAATGTCCAGTGCAAAAGATATAATAGTATAATCTGGAAAACTATTAGAAGCTGCTGATAAAGGGATAGCTAAAGAGAATTGGGAGTATTTACTCCCAGAGACCCTCCATACGATTAGAACGCTGCTAGACACAGTCACTAACGCAATACCCCATGAATGATTCCTCGCGTTTCCATGAAGCTTGACTGGAGCGCCTTTACCTTCTTGGCTCTCGAAACCAGGAATATTATTAAAATGAAATGATATTGCTAAAAAGACACGCGCAATTGAATATAAACGATGGTGAATCATATGAAGCTACTATATGCCGACCATCAGTATGCACATGTCTGTTACCCGCTTAGACGGGAAGACACAGGGGACAAATCAGGATCCACAGGCATGAGCTATGGCTGTTCTTAGGACGCTTTAACGGATTTTAAAGAGACAGATACAGAAACATGGTCCCCTCCTGAAGTTTATGAGGAACCCTTGAACTCTGATGCCTCTAGTCGGGACGAGTAGATTTCTCAGAAGAGATCGCCTACCGATACTTCAGAGAACTAGCAACTTACTCGTAGAACACGAAAATGTAGCAGGATGAAACCCTGTTCAAGCCGAGACAAAGAAGAACCTCATCATGCTTCTGGCTATTCCTCACAGCCTCACAGACAGCAAAGAATGTCAGCTCCGTTCAAGGACTTCTTTCCTTCGTAGGAACAAGGCAGAAGAGAATGTAATATGATCCACTTACCCTACTAATGGATATGTCCTGAATACATGAATTCAGGAGAACTCGCTTGTATTCAAAGTCTATTAATACTTTTTCTTGGTCAACTCTCTGCCTTCGACCGGAGAGAAACCTAGACGAGGCTCCGCCGTGGGTTAGAGGCTCGTCTGAGATAAACAGACAAGAGCCCAGCCCTGCATTATGCAGGGTCTACGGGATATTTTTGGCCGTGCTTCAGGGCTCGAATTTCAACTTTAATTAGCTTTGTGTCTCATCCGCTTTGGGCATCCGCCCCAGTGGGATGATATTGAATATTAGTTCATTAAACCTTACATTTAAGCCTATAAAAATTCCCTCTAACACACCTCTCTAAGAAATTGTGTGCAATGCACTAATGGGTTAAATAGTTTCCTCATCCTAGTTTAGTCAGTGTGAATAAAACCAAAGAACCTATGAACCTAATTCCATAAAAAGACAGAAATGTGGCACATAGCCGAAAAAGGGGTGGGCTAAGGTCGGTCGACATTATCTATCCTATAGCTAGCTAGTCACATTCACGACCCAATCACTCATTACAATTTATTCATTTACCAAAACAACATGTCCATCACCTCGCAATCCTCCAAACACCACAATACGACATATTCGCGGGGGGGGGGGACCTAAAAACTGGGAACAAAACCCATGACATAAAAATTTCATTTATATAAAATATAATACAAAAATAAATTTTAAAATTCAAAGATATAAAAATGAGAGGGGAAGGTATGAATAACTCAGATAACAAACTAAATTTAAACAAAATATTCAAAGTAAAAATAAACAGATGTTAGTAAGACTCGTACACCCGACAAAAATTCAGAGTGGCTGCTGTATTCCGCCAAACGGCGAAATCAAGTAGCACACTCTCTAAGAGAAAGGGAAAAGATAAAATAAATAATGGAATGTGAAAATCAAAGACTGACCAAGACAAGATGAAAAATGGGGCTAAAAACAAACTGGGGAGGTTGGGAATCTCGATTTGGATCATAACAAAAGAGAAAGCCGGGAACAAGTTAGGAACAACAATCATTCACATTAACTAAGTACACAAAAGAAGTCTAAGTTAACCAGGAAAAGGTCCACAGTAAACCACCCTGTTGTGACATAAAGATGACTCGCCACCTGTCGCATTCTCAGTAGCCCCCTGAAACGGACGTTTGAGGCAGACAGCTCTGTTGACCTAATGCTTGCGTCCACCCAACAAGAGGGTCGACAACAAGCTCTCGATTGCCTTCCTATGGTCTTTAAAGAGAGTGAGTACTGAAAACTGATAAAGGATGAGGGAGAAGACGTATGAAACACGCTTTCGCCCTCCCCTTCACTGACAACTGCCGTCGAAGCCAAGTCTAGACCAACTCTCCGACCTTTGCCGGTACCCCCGACCGACTCTTCTCCAGCTGGAGATCCGGCCTGAACCACACTCCAAAAATGTGGACGGCTCCGTCAGCCCAACACAAGGGTCCCGGAAGCGCAACACCCTTCCAAACACCTAATCGCAAGCCGGATGACTTGCAGTTTATTTTGACACCCCCCACCTTTTCCTACCGTTCCAGTGCCTTCTGTACCACCTCAATGTCGTCCCGGGACTACACTAAAATGGATACATCATCGGCGTACTCAAAGACCCACCAGGGATAGTGATTCCGCGTAGGGCCGGACTGTATGCCCTGTCCTTTAGCCGACGAATGACGGGCTCCAACGCTAGGGGCGACAACGAGCAACTCTGACGAACCGACCGAGAGCGCGCAAAAGCGCTCGACCGCCTTCCGTTAACCTGTACCACATCACTGACTAATCCAGCGGCAGAAGTCGGGTTTGAATCCGGCAGCCCGCGGGACAGCTGCCAGATACCGATGATCGACCCTATCAAATGCCTTGGATTGATCTAAATTGATAAGCGCGGCCTGCTCGTCGTCTTTTACACTCTCTATGATCGTGCGGATTAATTATAGGTTGTTTGAATTGTTCGGCTTTTCACAGCACAAGTTTACTCAAGTTCCAACAGAATCACGACACTTGACTGCAAACGCTCCGTCAGAATCTTGTCCAAAATCTTTAACTCTGTGTTTAGCGAGCTTATGGACGTGTAATCATCTAAGTCCCTCCCAACACCCTTGAACTTTTCCAGCAGCGTGATAACACCCCTGGAAATTCGATCGGGGACGAACCCAGTTGTTGAACACCACCGTCAAAATCGGTACAAAGATGTGTGACAGCCTAAAGTACAATTCATAGGATAGACCATCAAGTCCCGAAGACTTGGCACTGCTGATCTTATTCAATGCCAAATGAACTTCGCCCTGCGTGGTCTCACCCTCGCAGGTAGCTGCTTCAGTTGGTGCAAACCGAGGAAAGAAAGACAAATAGCTGCGAAACTAGTTTTCACAGAGACCAGGCTCCTTGGTAAAGCGGCTCTTGAAATGCCGCCGAAACGCCACGCACATATCGTTAGTCGACCTAAGAGTACGTCTCTCCAGGGTCTTGACTTCATCGGTCACCACCTCGACGGATCTCTTCCTTGCGCAATTTTGTGCCCATGCTCACTGCTTCGTTAGACAATTTGTTTAACTTATGGCTAATTACCTGATCCCGGTACCGCTTGCTAGCAAAACCGCCCAGGGCCTGCCTAGCTAATGCTATCTCTAAAGGAAATCTCGCCTGTCTCCGCCCTAGGATAGACGATCTTTAAGAGTTTTCACCTTGTTAGCCTTAGCTAGGGTGAGTCGACGGCTATAGTCAGTGGTGAAGTCCTAATTCTATCCTTAAGCCTCTTTCACCACATATTCCCGATAACCGCTCCCTCTAATTCCCGCTGCGCTAGTTTAGTTAGCTGTTGCCGGAAGTTTTGCTTGTTCATTAACGACAAGTTGAACTTCCAGTCTCTAGCCAATCTATGCCTACTATGTAACGCCATCCGGGCAGAAACGAGTTTGTGGTCCAAATAGCCTAGCCAGTTCAACTGTTGAATCTAGCAAATCTATGTCGACCCTTCTCACTAACATTCTATCCATGTAGCTAACTCGCTGGGTATAAGGTCAATTACGTGTCCACGTCAACATCTCCCCCACCCCAGAGTGATCGACCCATTATCACTTGACGAGAGAGAGCTCGTCGATCAGATCAACCAGCTACGATCCCATGATCTCCCGCTAGCTCCCCCCACCACCATCTAGCCTGAAGTCCAAGATGGCATTCCAGTCCCTAACTAAGACAAGGTGTGAAGAATCTACCAAGAACGGTCCCAACTGACGGAAAAACGAGATGCACTCCTCCCGGTCGCATAAACCGCAACGAACCAAAACGACCTACTGTTCACGGCAATATCGGCCACGATCAACCGCCTCCCACCCACGCCGACATGGACAAGGTCTACCCTCGCACACAAGGTATGTCTAACAAACGAGGAAACACCTCTGATCTGCTGGTCTCAATATGCTCAATAGACGACAAAGTCGTTAGACAGCACACAAGCGTCTTCGCAAAAAGGTGTGTCTCCTGGATCGCAGTCACATCTACTCCGAACGACAAGAGATTACGAAGCAGGCGATCTGCCTTACTCCAATCTTTCCGGCCCTTCACATTGAAACTGGCTAGTTTGATAGACATTTTTATAGTGTCCCTTACAGCCAACGATTTAGCCACCTCTGTCGATGCCATCAAAATGTCCCACATGGCTCTAGACCTCCTTGCCAGGATTTGAAGCATAACTTTGAAGATTTTTATGGCCTACCCCATCGTCTCTCTGCTGACGCAGATAAACTGTGATTTGTAATATCGGATGTCAGCAGGGAGATTGTTCTTGCAGAAATGACGCTGAGCGCTTCCGAAATGCTTAAAATCTCTTTGTCATTAATGTACTCCTTAAAATCTTGACGCATTTGGCTGCGTCTTTTTTAACCTGACTTTTGGTCCAGGCAACACAAAAAGTTAAACGGAAAAAGTCCACAAAAATACAATTAAACGACAAAATGGACAATAGCACAAATAGACGAAAGACGTACTTACAAAGTTCGCTTGCAAAGTTTTGTCAGTCAAAATAACAGCAGTCCAAAAATTTATTGGAACCAACCTTCAAGAACCTATGAAGCTTACTAAATTCAAAATCTTACCGGATACGCATATTGGCCGGGTCGATTAGTAAAATATTATAGTACTAAATATGGTAGTTTTTACTGGTTATTATTTTTTAGATTATTCCAACACTTTTTGGGAGAGGAAATTATTAATTAGGAAAAGATTTAAACTGATATTAAGTGTTTTATTACACTGAAATCTGAAAAATCATTTGAGTCAAAATTCTCCAAATTGATGGCAGCCATGGTGTAAAAATGGCGCTCGTGATCAATACCTACGAATGGGATCACTTCGGGAGTTGCCTCCAATTAAATTCAAGAAAATCCTTCATGAATGAACTACTCTGCACGAATTGTGTTCCGAAATATTTTTTTTTTATACTTGTAGAAATTCCAAACCCCATCCTCTATTGATCATCGCAAGCTAGAAACAAATTAACAACAGTGATGAGTTTAAAAATTTTTTTGCAGTTTTGTTTTTATTTTTTGTTAGGGGGGTGCAGTCTTTGCTTTCTAAGGTATTATCAACTTATTTTTGGAATTTAACAATTCTGCTCGTAATTCTATTTTTATTTTTGCTTTTATTTTATTAATTTTTATTTATTAATTTTTTTTTTCTTTTTTGGCTGAACTTCCCAACAAAATTACCTGCTGTGGCATTCTCAGCACGATCCCTCTCAATCGTTCAATAGCTTTTTTTTCAAAAGTTCATGACATTTCAAACATTACAATATTTGATAATAACCCAAGTGTTGAGAACTGTATCATTTCAAACTTTTAAGTTTATACCTCCTATTTTTTAGTATTTAAAACAAGCAGCTTATTATTAGTAGTAGTAGCAGTAGTAGTAGTATCTGCACTTGTTATCAACAGTGGTAAGCGATGTCACATACTGGAAGTTGAATGAAAACTAGTTTCGTCAATATCTTGATGAGTTTAAAAAGGTTGTTGTTTGCATAATTTTACTGTTCTTCTATAACCCACACTGCATGCTGATATATATATATATATATATATATATATATAGTCATCCGCAGACAGATCATTTTCCTGTCTCACAGCTCATCAGTACGATTAGACAACCACTGCTTTTTACCCAGGATTGAAACCCGACCGAATTGGCGTCAGTCGGCGATTCTACCTTTGAGCTATGTGTGCTCGGTAGAGGGAGGCAGACTTTTTAGCGTGTATATTATCATTATACACGCCCAATAGCCAGAGTGCTCTAATTTATTATATAATTTAAATACTGATAGAAAATACTTAGCAGGCTATATTTCGTTGAATATTGAGGTAGTATTTGAATTTTGTTTTTTCTGCTACAACTGCCTACCTGTAAAAACTGGCATAATCATATGATATAAAACTGGAAAAGAAAGCATTCACTCACATACAGCTAACCTCTAGGCACACACAGGAACTCATAAAGCACACACATACACATGCACACATGTATATATCTAAACTTGTTTATAAATGGAACTTTGCCAGTGTGTGTGTGTATGTGTCTGTGTGTGTGTGTGTATCCGTTACCTATAGACTCCAAAACGACTGAACCAATTTTCTTGAAAATTTACACAGTTGTACTATAAGCGTCTGCGAGTGTTCTTAGCTAGGTTTTGTGTCGAGGTACCCCTGATAAATATCAAAATCGGGTTATAGAAGGAGTGGTCCGATTTTAATCAAATTTGATACACTCATAGACAAAGACATAAGAAACGATATTCAGGAGTTTCAAGGTTGCAGTTTTTACAATAGTGCAGAAAATCGATAATATATATATATATATATAAAGATGTTTGTGTGTGTGTCTGTTTATCTGCCTGTATGTTTGTATTTTTTCAGCCCTTTTATTTTAGTTTTTGCTTCAGGTTTGGCTCTAAGTAGGTATAATTGTAGTTCTTAGTCTCAGCCATGATACCATTTACTCAGAGGACCTTATGTAGCCTTCAAAATTCAGTTTACGACGAAAAAAACTTATTTGATATCGATACCAGGAAATCAAAATTTGACTTACATCCATTCATTTATCTTTCAATCTACGGTTTCGCTTTAACTGGAAAGAACTGTTGCTTTTTAGTCTTTCGTGCCAACGTCCAAAGAGTCTGAGCTCCAAGACCATGGATTAGTTTTAAAGCTTTCATTACACCCGAGCAATGCCAGGCTATACTGCTAGTATATATATATATATATATAGATATATATATATATATATATATATATATAATCATTACCAATGTGTGTGTGTGTGTGTGTGTGTGATGGTTTCTTTCTGCCACTTCTGTGAGGTTATAAAAACTCTAGTAATAGTTTGAACACCGATTTCCAGGCAACAAAATTACTGGCTACCTCGTCATATCTGACACTTTCCAGTTTTAAAAACATTAAAAATCGTCGAAGAGGTCTTGTAAAAGAAAACCTGTTTTCCCACTCAGCCACTTTCCTCCCCACAGACGCGACGTTGCGAGCCTATCACTGCGCTGTCGCTGTCGCAATAGCAGACGTTCAGATAATTCTCATCCTTTAGTTACACAAGTTCAGACCTTTAAAATAGCACCGAAACTCAGAGAACTTAAAACGATTAGTCAGTTACTTATTTTAGTGTATCATTTCACTAACGACTTACGATTCACCGTTTGTTTCTTGATTAGGAAGGGGTTCTTGGTTTCTTTCCTTTCCTCAGGTCTTAAGTAGTGTTGTCACAAGCTTTTTGTAATGTGTGTGGATGGTGGCAACGTCGCTTCATTCTGAGTGTACCCGAACTCTTGCATAGCAACTTCAGAGCCTCTTTTGATCAACAGTAGGATAATATTGAGGTTTCTTGCAGTCGCACATGAAAGTACCTCCGGTTGGCAACCCTCAGGACACATTATGCTTCAATCTGACTCAGTTTCCTTTCTACACATGTTGCATTTGACGACCGACTGATATTACTACTCTAGGTCTCTCCTTACCAAAATATCTCTAATTATGACATCACAAAAATTAAGAATTAAGACTAAAGCAGCGAAACAAAAATCCCCTAAACCTATTAATATCTCTTTCTTGAGCATTCATGGTATCCGTACCAATGTTTGCAGCGTAGAATCCTTCCTCCACGTAAAATCACCTGACATCTTAGCTCTCTGTGAAACTAACCTTGACCCTTCCATTCCTTCCTCTTATATCTATATCCCTAGTTACCTTCCCCTCTTTATGAAGGACTCCATTTTATATACATGGAATTGGCGTTTATGCCAGCAAACATTTCCCTCTAGCTAGGGTGATTTCTCTTGCATCTCTAGATCATTCCTACATGTGTCTCATTCTCTCTCTACTAAGCTCGGTTAGCTATCTTTTCTTTCTCTACCGCTCCCCTTCATCTCCTGACTGTTCCGTACTTGAGAGCATCTGGAGCAATATAGACAGGCAATTTCCTCTCATCCCTTCGCTCATTTATTTGTGTTTGGAGACTTTAATGCTCACCATGCCAAGTGTCACAGATCTTGCTCGTGTCCGCACCATGAAATTTTCAATTACTCTGCTCCTAATGATTTCAAGAGGATCCTAAATGATGCTAAACTGTTATTTGCAGACATGAAGAAGCAGCGTATAGCATTCCGTAAATTTGGCTACAAAGAATACTGGCGGCTCTATAAAAATATGTTAAACAACAGCAAGCCCTCAATCTCTCCTATAATCAATAAATTTGAAGTCCTCACATTTTCAGCAGACAAGGCCGAGGCTTTTCTCGCATATTCCCCATTAACTCGACATTTGCTTAGTCAAGGGTATCCGCACTCGATTTCCCACCTAAAACTGAGGCTCAGCTGAGTGACGTTCACATTACCCCCTCGCTGGTTTCTAACATAATTTCAAAGCTTGACCCCCATAAGTTGACGGAATTAAAACCATTGTTCTGAAAAGATGTGCCCCTGAACTCTCTTCTGAACTCTCCAAACTCTACAACTACTGCCTCTCTGATTCTTGTTTTCTTGCCTGCTGTAACTCTTCCTCTTTGGTTTCTGTCTTATGAAAACCTTGATACCCCCTAAATATCGTCCTACCAGCCTCCTGCCGATTTTTGAAAAGTGTTCGAAGCTATTATCAATGCTGAAGTGGTTCAACATCTTACAGCCCACAGTATCCTCTCCGATAAACAGTATAGTTTCTGCTTCACCAAATCTACCGCTGATATGCTAACGACCATTTCAGAGTATCTATACGAGGCTCTTCATGAAAACGGCAAAGTTCGTGATGTTGCCCTATATTTCTCTAAAGCATTTGACAAAGTCTGACATGCTGTCCTTCTACGCAAGCTACAGAGCAATGGTATAAGCGGATGCTTGTTTGATCTAATCCAGTCCTCCCTTTCAAATTGCGTAATGGAGGTATTATTGAACGCGCGTGTTTCTAGATACTGTCATACGAACGCAAGTGTCCTCAAGGCCCTTTTCTAGGTCCTACGCATTTACTGATCTTCATCGGCGATCACGCTGATGTAATCAGATCCCAAGTAGGCACCTACGCTGACGACACCACCATTTACTCCCGCCTCGATAAGAAATCTACCAGGCTGACAAAACAATCCTCGTTGCTGATCTTGAAAAGGACCTCCAATCTGTGGTGGAGTGGGGTAAGAAATGAATCATTGATTTTAATGCTTCCAAAACAAAGCTGCTATCCTTTAACCACTATATACAATCGCTCCTACTCCTAATCAGCATGGATCATGATTTTCTAAACCGTTACCACTGCAGTGAAAGTAAGTCCCATCCACATTAGATGTACAACAATTTTAGCCTTGTGGCATACAGAGCTAAGAATAATAATATCAATTTCGATAGTAGAAAAGATGGTAGGAAGTACAAGATAATGACAGAAGAGAGATTGGAAAATTTTCATAGGATAGTCAAGAGCAACAGGGGAAAGCAGCGCTTTACCTACCCAACAAGCTTGTGTAAATGGTTTGCCAGAACAGAGATTAAGAGATAGTTTGAAAAAAGAATTTATAAAATTCAACTGAAAATAGCTCTGGCTGCTAAGTCAATGACTGTTGAATGTTTCTTTTCAGGAAACGTCTAATATTACCATTCTTCTTCTTCTATGAACCCTATTCTTTCAGGACGTAAGCGATCATGGCTTTTCACGTCTCCCTATCCCTGGTAGCTCTTAGCACGCCTTCTCCTGTTACACCATGCAACCCTCGTTCCGTCATCCAATTGATTAGGTCCTTCAAATATGTTATCCGCTGCTTTCTCCTGTCTCTTTTCCCCTCTATCTGGTCTGTTAGTATCAAGTTCTCCAAGCCCTCTTTCCTCATGGCATGTCCCAGGAACTTCAGCTGTCTCTTCCTGATGCTCAGTATTAATTTCCTTTACGTTTCCATCCTTTCCAAAACCTCATCATTGTTCACATGCTCGATCCATAATATTCGTAGCATCATTCTGTTGATCCACATTTCAGTTGCTTCAAGTTTTTCCTTCATTTTTGATGATATTGTCCAAAATTCACTGCCATATTGAAGAACCGATATCACATAGCAATCCAGTACTCTCTTCTTTGTTGTCCTGTTTTATCATTTCATAAAAATTTAAATCTGATGTATCTTTAATATTAGTTTTTCATATTTTACTTCCTGTTCAGATTACATTAGACTTTTTTGTTAAATCTTATTCGACACCTCATGATTATAAAATCACGAATTGATTTGGACAAAGTGTCGAAGTTGAATTTGTCTAGATCCAAAGAAAATGAGATTTTATATGTAACTAGCATCATAGCCCGGCGTTGCCTGTGCAACTCAGCACATTTTTTAATTAGATGATTAATGCAGCGTGTTGCGATTTCCGAGCGCTTGTAGTCAGCGCCTCACTTTAAAACTCAGTTATATAAAAATAATAATTATAACAAAAATTGTTGTTTAAAAATTGTTCAAAACTTCCATTAAAAAATCTTTGTTTTGCGTAAACGTGAGTTGATGTTTTGTGTGATATTGTAAACATCATTGCGTTTGTTTCAAAATTACGGGGGAAAATATTTACATTTTTTTTACTAAATGAATTTCAGACATTTTCAAAGACTATTTAAAAATCTAGACATTTAATTTTAAAGGAAAAGTTTACATTAATGCCACACGAATTACAGACAGTTGATTTCCTGCATGAAATATTTAACGAAAAAAAGCTTTATTTTTTTTTTTTTTTGAAGTATGAAATATTAAATCTGAAAAAAAAGACTTAAATAAGTAAATTAACCATTGGCAAGTTTTTTACATATTTTGTTTTTGTTTGAAAAAACACAATTTTTTTATATTTTTTGTTTCAAAAGTATGGGAAAAAATATTCACATTTTTTGTTGACCAAATGAATTTTTAAAACGTCGGAATATAAATTAAATATAAAGCCTCGTTTTTGTTTTGTTTTTTGTCGCGTTTGACACGTGTGATTTGATTTCTGTGACGTAATCTAGCAACAATCTTAGATCTTAGATGTTTTACGGAGCAAATGTAAACAATCATGTCCATTGGCCAAAAAGTGCGAAAGGGAAAAGTATGTGTCGATCTGGCTTCCCTGTAGATATGTGTCCCTAGAAAGTTTGAATGGCATCGCTTAAAAAATGTAGGCGTGCATGGGAACCAGTCACACACAGACTCACAGATTGCCTTTTATATATTATTACAGATTATTTGTTTGGCAAAGTTTCATCAACCGATCGACTTGGCGAAATTTTCATAAACACTTTTTTTTAAAATTGTAGTTCGTTGTTGAAACTTATGTCCTCTCTTGTGGCCCTTTTTCTTTGTTTCTTATTCATTTTCTTCCTAGTAGAGAGCTTTTGAAAAAGGGGAGACGTCTCTTGTTAGAGGCATATCACTCTTGGGTCATGATCTCTGCTCTCTACGCTTGCTTCATCTTGCATCAAGAGAGATTTACAGAAAGCATAAATTATTGTGAATATTTGATTATGTTTCTTTTTCAATAAGAGATAATATCGAGTTAATTAACCCTTTGCTGCTGAGAAATAATCTCAGTTATAATTAATATCATTATTATTTTTATCGTTATTGTTATTTTATCGTTATTGTGATTTTATCGTTATTGTGAAAAAAATTGTCCTTTAACATTTCCCTTTATTAGATTACTTGTCCAGTGCCAACCAAGCACATATCGAACAAGAAATAATAATACAGGCTAGGATAAGTAAATTGTCGCCATTTTATATTTTTAATTTTGTGCATGTGCGTTGTTTTCTTTTTTTTTTTTTTTTTTGATTGCATGGTATAGTAGAGTCAGTTGGGAACCGTCCGCTAGAAAAAGAGCTCCATAACGCAATTCTTCTTTTTCTATGTGCCTTGTCCTTTCATGGCGTAGGCGATCATGGATTTCGACGTCTCCCTACCCTGGTAGATCTTAGCACGCTTTCTTCTGTTACACCACGCAACCCCCATTCTGTCATCAAACTGCTCAGACTCTTCACAAATATGTTATTTGCTTCTTACCCTTCTCTCTTTTTCCTTCTATCTGGCCTGTTTGTATCAGGTTCTCCAAGCCCTCCTTCCTCATTGCATGTCCCAGGAACTTTAGCTCTTTTTCTCTGATGCTCAGTATTAATTTCCTTTTCATTTCCTTCTCCCTATCCCTGGTGGCTCTTGGCATGCTTACTCCTGTTACACCACGCAACCCTCGTTCTGTCACCCACCTGATCAGGCCCAAATATGTTAACCCCTCCTTTCCCCGGTCTCTTTTTCCCTCTATCTGGCCTGTTAGTATCAGGTTCTCCAAGCCCTCTTTTTTCATTGCATGTCCCGGACTTTTAGTTGTCTCTTCCTGATGCTCAGTATTAATTTCCTTTTCGTCTCCATCCCTTCCAAAACCTCATCATTGCTTACATGCTCGATCCATGATATCCGCAGCATCCTTCTATAGAACCACATTTCAGTTGGTTCAAGTTTTTCCTTCGTCTTTGATAATATGGTCCAGCATTCCCTATTATATTGAAGAACTGACATCACATAGCAATCCAGTACTCTCTTCTTTGTTTCTAGCGAAATTTTTCTGTCTCTTAATACTCTACTCAGCTTCTAGAATGCACCTATCGCCATGCCAATTCGCCTTCGAATCTCTGTGTCACACTTTCCATTTTCTGTTAGAACACTTCCCAGGTATTTAAATTTTTGTACCTGCTTGATTTTAGTATCTCCCACCTGCATTTGGCATTTTTGGCTGCTCATTTTGATGATGACCATGCATCCGGTTTTCTTGCAGTTTATTTGTAGTTCTTTATTGTCACTCTCTTCAGCTACCTTCTATAGGATGTCGTGTAGTTTCCTTTCCTTGACTGCTATCAGCACTGTATCATCTGCGAACCTTATGTTGTTTATATTGTGGCCGCCAATGACAAATCCTGGCATAACTTATAGGGTCCTCAAAATATTCTCACTGTACAAGTTGAATAGATCCGGTAAAAAGACACATCCTTGTCTTACGCCCCTTTCTATCTTTGTATATCTGCTGAATTCGTTACCTGTTCGTGTGCAGGCAGTTTGCCAGTAGATACGCCCTTCACTCTGCCAGAAATGTGCAAACAGCATACTGTACTGCTTCGCATTTACACCAGAAGCTGTAATGCGAGCATTTCAAAATGTTTGATGCCAATCTGAGGACAACGAGGAGGATTCGAAAGAGTTAGATGTGTCTAATGATGATTACAATTGTTTTTGGAGTGATCACTAGTGATGGCAACGTTGTGCTACCATTCATCTTCTCTCAGCGTCTCAGACTCAACACAGAGGCCTACATCAAATACTTTGAAGAGGTGATTTTGCCCAGGGTCAAGATAGTGGCAGCTGGAAGACACTATGTTTGGCAACCGGACTCTGTACCATGCCTCACAAGCAAGAGAACTCAGTCATAGCTGTCAGACAATTTCTGCGACCACGTCACCGCTTTCATTTGGTCACCTAACACCCCAGACTGCAACTTACTTGATTAATATGTGTGTGGCACAATTGACTGAGAGACCAACTGTTATAGTGGAACATCCTGCCATCCCCGGGAATAGAATACTCTACTAATAAAAACGGTAACGAGCGGTACAAATATGAAAAAGGTCTTAGGCGAAGGCATTCACTATTCGATAGTCGATTCCGTCTCCAACCCGTGACTTGCCTATCTGTGTATTATTGTTAATTGTACCTTAGTACAATAAATCTGTATTTCTTATTCCTGGTGTGGAGTTCTATTCTTCAACTGATCTTTTTATACTGTATTCCTTTTCGGTATATATCACCAACAAAACTCCTTGTAATACTAAAGATTAACTGAAGTCAAGAATTAGGGTAGCATTCAAATAAGGAGGCAATTCAGAAGAGTTGCAGGAGATTCTGAAATTGTCTGGAGATTGTGGTTAAAGCCATTGGAGATTTTACTGAATAAATGTACTTTTTGCTATTTCAAGATATTTTTGTTTGGCTTTGGTAAATATATCTGTTAAAATGAGATGACAGTGTTATTTTCATTTTTGCATGACTTAAATGACAATTTATCTATCGCAACCCTGTAGTTAGTTCTTTAATCAAATATTCAGCAATCCAAAGATTTACTCAAATCATCAGCCACCACTTACTAATATCTATGATGACAGAGCTCTCCATAATACGTGCGCAGTACCAGTCAATATGCGTTGTGCGTTGTGGTGCAGTACATTTTCGTCTCGGAACCAGAAATCAGGAAGACGAATTCGAATTCCAGTTGAATTCCTTGTATTCACTTACGGACAAATACCCTTGGGAAAGATATTAATCCCTCTCTTCACTCCAGTTATGAGTTAAATAACAGGCAGTTCTATAGCCTTGGCTGGCAACCAGTCTACCGCAGAAATTAATGGTAACCTACTGCAGGATAATCTTCTGCCCATTCATTCATGTCTCTTTCGAGACATGATCGCCTAAACGTTTATCACGTATGGCACTTGACTGACTGACGAGTCAATATTATTTTTTGAACTACTTGTAAAGTAGCTTTTCCAGATATCATGTTCAGAAATTTTTCAGGTCTTTTTAAATTTCACCCTTAGTACATTAATTACACGGATGTGTGTTGTGGTGCATTGGATATCGTCTCGGAACGAGAAATCGGGGAGCCGAGTTCGAATTCCAGCTGAATTCATTGCATTCACTTACACGCAAATACCCTTGGGAAAGGTATTAATCCGTCTATTCCCTCCAGTTATGGGTTAAATAATAGGACAGATTGGGTTCTATAGCCTTGGTCGGCAACCAGTCTACCGCAGAAAGCAATGGCAACCTACTGCGGGATAATATTCTGCCCAGTCAGTCATGTCTCTTTCGAGACATGATCGCCCAAGCGTGTTTCACGTATGGCACTTAACTGACTGACATTAATTACCGACTGCCAACCAAGCTTAACTTGGGCGAGAAATGGATAACAGTTTGTTCTTCAATCGAATATTCAGTAAGCAAAAAAAGTAGGGGAACAAAATCATCAACTACGCACAGAAAGAACAACACTGAGATCCGATGGCGAGTCAGGCATGGCCAATGATGGATTCCAGAAGATGAGCAAATTATTGAGAGTTAGGAACATCTCGCTGGAAACATGCGGACAGGTAACGAATTCAGCAGGTGTACAAAGATAGAAAGGGGCCTAAGAAAAGAATGTGTCTTTTCACCGGATCTCTTCAACTTGTATAGCGAGACTATTATGGGAACACTACATGTCATGCCAGGATTTGTCATGAGTACTAGATTGTTATGTGATGTCTATTCTTCAATATGGCAGTGAATACTGAACGATCTCACCAAAGATGAAGAAGAGACTTGCAGCAACTGAAATGTGGTTCTACAGAAATAAGATTAAAATGAGATAACAGTCTTATTTTTATTTTTGCGTAATTTAAACGATAATTAAGTTATTGTACCCTATAGTTAGTTCAATTTGCGCAAATCATCAGCCACCACTTGCTAGTATCTAGCGAGACTATTCTGAGGACCCTTGATGTCATGCCAGGATTTTTCATGAGTACTAGATTGTTATGTGATGTCTGTTCTTCAATATGGCAGTGAATGCTGGACGATATCACCAAAGATGAAGATATATTGCCCAGCATTTACTGCCATATTAAAGAATTGACATCACATAGCAATCCAGTAGTCTCTTCTTTGTTTTTAGCGAAATTTTCCTGTCTCTTAATACTCTACTCAGCTTCTGGAACGCATCCTTAGCCATGCCAATTCACCTTCGGATCTCTGTGTCGCAATTTCCGTCTTCTCTTAGAACATTTCCCAGGTAGTTAAATTTTTGTACCTGCTTGATCTTAGTATCCCCCACCTGTATTTTGACTTGAAGCAACTGAAATGTGGTTCTACAGAAAGATGCTGGGAATGCCATGGACGAAACATATTAGCAATGGTGAAGTTCTGAAGAAAATGGAAATGAAAAGGAAACTATAACTTAACATCAGGAAAAGAGAGTTGAAGCCGCTGCGACATTTAACGAGGAAGGATGGCTTGGAGAAACTGATGCTCGCGGGACGGACAGAAGAAAAAAGAGACAAAAGAAAGCAACGTGTAACATACTTGATGAGCATAAGCAAATGGATGGCAGAACTGGGTTTGGTTGGGATAACAGGAGAAAGCGTGTTAAGAACCACTAGGGATAGGAAGATGTGGAAGGTTGTGATCGCCTACATCCTAAAGAGATACAGCACAGAGAAGAAGAAGAAGAAGAATGTATTGGGAGTGCAAATGAACACTATTTTTTGAACTTCTTGCATGTTCAAAAGTTTCCCAGTTCCTTTCTTCATCATCCCATGTACTCTGAATAAGACATGGATAGCAGTTGCACTAAGATGCTATTTTTTTTTTCAGTTTCTATTTGCAGGTGTTTGTAGTTACTCAACTTCCTGAAGTCTTTAAAATATATTTATTATGATCATATGGTACACTCATGTTGATTAGCAGACAAAGCCCATTTTGGAGATCGTTAGCAATTATATTTTCTCTCTTTGTATTCATCTGTTTTCACAAGAAAGCCTAATGAAATAATGACTTTTTCTCACTCAGTTACAGGTTCGTGATGATATTTGTACATCATCTTACGTTCAATTCTATTTTTTATTAATCTCACATTTCGCAATTAAGTACTAACCTCTCTTGTCAGGTTTAATTTTGTATTTTTCCAGGAACAACACCTTACACCCTACAACTAAAAAGACCTGCGTTTCATCAAATTCATCGAAAAAAAATGCATTCTAAATCATTTATTATTATTGTTGGATGCACGTTCGAATTCCAGTTGAATCCATTGTATTCACTTACGCGCAAATATCCTTGGGAAAGGTACTAATCCGTCTCTTCCTTCCACTTATGGGTTAAATAACAGGACAGACTGGGTTCTATAGCCTTGGTCGGCAACCAGTCTACCGCAGAAAGTAATGGCAACCTACTGCGGGATAATCTTCTGCCCAGTCAGTCATGTCTCTTTCGAGACATGATCGCCCAAGCGTGTATCACGTATGGCACTTAACTGACTGACGTTGTGGTGCAATCGATATCGACTCAGAACGACAAACCGGGGAGCCGAATTCGATTTCCAGTTGAATTCATTGCATTCCCTTACAATACCTTGACAAAGGTATTAATCCGTCTCTTCCCTCCAGTTATGGGATAAATAACAGGACAGATTGGGTTCGATAGCATTATCTGGCAACCAGTCTACGGCAGAAAGCAATGGCTGATAATCTTCAGCCCATTCAGTCATGTCTCGAAAGAGACATGATCGCCCAAGCGTGTTTCACGTATGGCACTTAACTGACTGAATATTATTGTTATTATTAGTATGATCATACTTCCTTTGATTCCTGTTGTATACATATTTCCTTTCGGCTTTTAACCTGAAACCTAAGATCCGAAACAGCTTCATGACATTTTCTACTGGCCATTTTTGTAAAAAAAAAAAGATCACACACATTTTAATTCGATAAAGCTCTTCTTAATGTGTGAGTTTTACTTGTGGGTACAATTATTTGTATTTCTCTAAAGTATATACTATCAGGAATCACTTCAGTGAGTCTATCAGAACCTTTTCCAATAAATCCGAGAGCTCCAACTATAAGTAGTATTATTGATGTCTACCCTTGGGAAAGGTATTAATCCGTCTATTTCCTCCAATTATGGGTTAAATAACAGGCATATTGGGTTCTATAGCCTTGGTCGGCAACCAGTCTACCGCAGAAAGCAATGGCAACCTACTGCGGGATAATCTTCTGCCAAGTTAGTCATGTCTATTTCGAGACATGATCGCCCAAGCGGGTATCACGTATGGCACTTAAATAACTGACTGACTAGTACAACATTTTTGAGATTTCCATTTCAAGATTTTGGTACTTCTTTAAGATTTTCAAAGATATATTTTAATCTGCAGGGACTGTCATGTCAATAAGAAAATTAAAGTAATTGTTTATTATTATTATTATTATTATTATTATTATTATTTCAGAAATAATTAAAAAATTTTCATTGTCCGTGTATATATCATCTTGCCAAAGAGTAAATTTAAGTAAGGAATTACCAAGTTCCTTTTACAGTCTATGGGAAAAAAGCTGTAATGAAGGTGAGTTATCTGTGCATATTTGAGATGTTCCAATCAGATGGAGAATGCTTTGAGGATGATTGGGCATTGCTATTATTATTATTATGTCATTTTTCATCATATTTCGATTTCTGCTTTGTCTCACTACCAACCAAGTCTGCGGGGAGACCTAAGGCAGGTAGTGGCGTGTTGTTATGGCTCCATTTCATGTTTTTCTATCTTCCCTATCATCCCCAGCATTACATAGATAAAGTTTTCCTTAGTGTGTGGGCTGTACTTAATAAGACAATTTTTTTGTATATCTCTTAAGCTGGGGTTTCCAGGGATTCTTTCAATGTGTTGTTTTGTTCCATTTTTTATCATTCCAAGTGCACCTACTATCACTGGCACAACTTTTGTTTTCAATTTCCACATTTTTTCTATTTCAATTTCCAGGTCTTTATATTTTGACAGTTTTTCAAATTCCTTGATTGCTATGTTACAATCCGCTGGACAAGCCATATCAATTAATAGACAAGTTTTCTCCTTCTGGTTTTTAACAATAATGTCGGGCCTGTTTGCTTCAATTTTTCTGTCTGTGTAGATGGTGTAATCCCATAGAATGGTTACATCTTCTATTTCTGTAACCGGTGCTGGGTGATGTTCATACCAGTGTTTGTTTACAGCTTTTCCATAATGTTTGCACATTGCCCAATGTAAATATTGCCCAACTCTATCGTGGCAATTTTTATATTCATTTGGGGCAAGCACAGAACAGCCTGAGATTAGGTGGTCTATTGTTTCTTGGTGTTTATCACAAAACCGGCATTTTGGATCCATATTATTATGCATAATATTTGCCTGAAAGTTTCTAGTGAAAAGACTTTGGTCTTGTGCTGCAAGAATAAAGCCTTCAGTTTCAGACTTTAATCCAGATGCACGTAACCATCGATGAGTATTAACTTTGTCAACATTGGATTTATTGGCACGTTCTGGATATTGGCCATGCAGAGGTTTGTCTTGCCAGCGCTGTTTCATCTGTTCAAGAGCTTTATCTTTGGCTTTCATTTTCATATTTTTTGCCGCAATAGTTGGTTCTTGGCTTCTGTTATGCTTTTCTACAGAATCTACCAACTGTAAATCTTGTTTGTATTTACTGCCTTCTTTTATTATTGAATATTTTTTCTTTCTTTCTTCATGTTGCCTTACTAAATGTATCATCCAATCCTTTGTTGTTTCTATGTATGTTAGTAAGCCAATAGTTGTTGTCTTGTATGACAATTCCAGCTGAATAAGACCTCTTCCACCTTCTTTACGGGGTATGTATAGACGGTCTACATCAGCCTTTGGATGATGCATCTTATGCTTAGAAAGAAGCTTCCTTGTTTTAGTATCCATTCGCCTGATGTCGTTTAGAGTCCAGTTTAAGATGTTAAAGCTATATTGGACAACTGGGATTGCAAGGCTATTAATGGCCATAACTCTGTTCTGTGAATTTAATTCAGTTTTTAATATCATTCGTAGCCTTCTATAGTACTCCTTACGCACTATTTCTTTCATTTTTTTATGGTGAATGTTTTCGCTCTCATTTACACCTAGGTATTTATAAGCTTCTTCTGGTTTCAATTCTTTTATTGTTACATTGAGGATGTTTCTTGTATTGATCCACGTAAAACTGTAGCTTTAGCACATTTATTCAAATTAAATTTCATTCCAGTGTCTTCGCTGAAGCATTTTACAGTTTGCAGAAGACCTTCCAGCTCATTATCATTCTTAGCATATAACTTTAAGTCATCCATGTAAAATAGATGGCTTATTTTCTTTTGGCCTATTTTATAACCACATTCTGTCTTATTAAGTTGACTGGTTAGTGCTATTAATGATATGCAGAATAGTAAGGGAGATAAAGAATCACCTTGAAATATACCTCTTTTGATGTTTATTTCATCAGACTTATAGGTTCCATTTATATGATTGAGGTAAAGGGTTGTTTTCCATATAGACATGCACTGTTTGATGAAATTGATGATGACGGGCGATATCTTGTATATATTTAAAGTCTTTAAAATCCAGGAATGTGGCACACTATCGAATGCATTTCGATAGTCTATCCAGGCAGTACTAAGATTTTTCTTTGTACTGTAGCAGTTTTCCAGGATCATTTTGTTAATAAGCAATTGGTCTTTACAACCATAACAGCCACGTTTGCACCTTTTTTGTTCCAAGCGGTATCATGCCATTTCTTTCTAAGAATAAATATGTCTGTTTTGTTAAAATAGATGTTAATAGTTTATATGTTGTCGGAAGACATGTAATTGGTCTGTAGTTTATTATTATTATTATTATTATTATTATTATTATTATATCAGTTATTTATTATTATTATTATTATTATTATTATTATGTCAGTTATTTATTATTATTATTATTATTATTATTATTATTATTATTATTATTATTATTGTGTCATGTTTTATTATAATTGATATCTGTTATGGTCACACTATGTACCAAGTCTACAGGAAGACATAAGGCAGGTCGTGGTGTGCTGTTATGGTTCCATTTCATATTTTTATACCTCCCCTAACATCCCTAGCGTTACATAGACAAAGTTCTTCTTAGTGCGTAGGCTTTACTTAACAAGATAATTTTTGTATATCTCTTAAGCAGGTGTTTCCAGGGATTCTTTCAATGTGTTGTTTTGTTTCATTTTTTAGCATTCCAAGTGCACCCACTATCACTGGTACGATACTTGTTTTCAATGTCCACATTTTTTTCTGTTTCAATTTCAAGGTTTTTCTATTTTGACAGTTTTTCGAATTCCTTGGTTGCTATGTTTCAATCCGCTGGACAAGCCATATCAATTAATAAGTAAGTTTTTTTCTTTTTGGTTTTTAACATTAATGTCCGGCCTATTTGCTTCAATTTTTCTGTCTGTATAGATGGTAATTATTATGTCATTTTTCACCATATTTCGATTTCTGCTATGGTCGCCCTACCAACCAAGTCTGCTTGAAGACCTAAGGCAGGTCGTGGCGTGTTGTTATGTTTCCATTTCCTGTTTTTTCTATCTCCCCTATCATCCCTAGCGTTACATAGGCAAAGTTCTCCTTAGTGCGTGGGCTGTACTTAATAAGACAATTATTATTATTATTATTATTATTATTATTATTATTATTATTATTATTATTATTATTCTGTTGAGAAACAGATATTATTATTATTAGTGTACCCGTGTTCTAAAAACTGACAACATGATTAGAAAATTTTAATAACAGGATGCAATGAATCAAAAGTCGTGAAACAATGTATCGAGATTCAATAAAGCGGTAATAAAGAATTCACAATTAAAATAGAGGTCGATGAACTGTTTAATTAATCCGTTGTCTTTATATTTTTGAAGCGTTCACTGGTATCTATGATTCATTGATTAATCATGATATAATATGAATGACTTTTTGCTCAGCATTTTTAAGTGAAAAGTTTTTCTTGTTTAATATAACTGTGAAATGCGAATGGAAAAAGAGTAGCAATAAAACAATAAAGACGGCAACGACAGAAATAACATCGACAAAGCATACTTTAAAATCCAGTTGAAGCAAGAAAATTACTTAACAGACAAAATTTTCTGTTTGCCTCTCATCAAAGGCTTGAACAAATAAGACTACAATGTAAGGATCGTGAGATTAAAGGACCTGATAATTAAACGATTCATTTTGCTCGAGAACTCATTTTTTCTCAGCGGAGATAATATTTTGCTTCTATAGATAAGTAAAATGACTAAGGGAAGTAATCACTCATAAAGTTAATAACTTAAACTAATTGACCCTTTTTCCCCACTACAGATGTGACAGGAAATATATAAATAAATATTCGCTTCATTTTTTCATATTTTCTTTGCTGCAAAAGTTGGTTCTTGGGTTCTGTTTTGATTTTCTACAGAACCTGTTAAATTTAAATGTATTTACTGCCTTCTTTCATTATCGAATATTTTTTTTATTTTTATAATTGTTTGACTAATTGTATCATCCAGTCTTTTATTCTTTCCATGTATTTTAGCAAGCCAATAGTTGTTGTTTTGTTTGACAATTCTAGCTGAATATGACCTCTTTCACTTTCTTTACGGTGTATGTATAGACGGTCTACATCAGCCTTTTAGATAATGCATCTTATGCTTAGAAAGATTTATTGTAATATAATCCATTCGTCTGATATCGTTTAGAGTTCAGTTCAAGAAGTTGAAACTATATTGGACCACTTGCATGGCAAGGCTATTAATGGTCATAATTCTGTTCTGAAATTCAATTCAGTTTTTAATATCAGTCTTACCCTCCTATAGAACTCTTTACGCACTATTTTGTTCTTCTGGTGAATTATCTCACTCTCATTTACACCTAGGTACTTAAAAGCTTCTTCTTGCTCTAAATCTTTTACTGTAACATCAGGGCCTAAGCCAATAGAGGATTTTTGTTGTAAAGATCCTCGTAAAAATTGCGGTTTTAGTACATTTATCTAAATTGAATTTAATTCTAATGGCTTCAGTGAAGCGTTTTACACTTTGCAGAATACATTCCAGCTCACTGTCATTCCTAGCATACAACTTTAATTTATCCATGTAAAATAGATGGCTTATTTTCTTTTGGGCTATTTCATAACCACATTCAGTTTTATTAAGTTGGCTTGTTAATGCTACATAGAAAATTGTAAAGGAAACAAAGAGTCAACTTGAGATATTTCTCTGTTGAAGTTTATTTCACCTCATTATTATTATTATTATTATTATTATTATTATTATTATTATTATTATTATTATTTGTAGATGAGAGAGAAACTAATAAAAGTATTGACTCAATAGTCAATGTAAATATACATTGTTCAGTAACACTCATCATGACATCCAGTCTAATAAGGCTATACCAGGTACAAGCATCACATTAATATTATTGTCAATATAATTATAAAAAGAACAAAAATAACTGACGTAAGTCTTCCAATAATTTTCAACAGACAAGACTGTGATTTTTAAAAAAAAATAAAGAAAAAATAGTGTTTTAAAATGTTAAACAATATTTCAACGGAATGCCTGCATTCTTGAAGTTATATTTTTTTTTAAATTTCAAGTATAAAAATACATCTTTCAGTTAAGTGTCATACGTGATACACGCTTGGACGATCACGTCTCTTTTCGATCCATGACTGATTGGGCAAAAGATTTTCATGTAGTAGATTATCATTACTTTCTGCGGTAGACTGGTTTCCGACTAAGATTATAGAACCCAGTCTGTCCTGTTATTTAGCACATAGATAGTAGGAGAAGAGACGGATTAATACCTTTCCCAAGGGTGTTTGGGCGGAATTGAATGCAACGAATTCAAATGGAATTTGAACTTGTCTTTCCAATTTCTCGTTGCAAGCCGAATATATATAAACTTACAAAAAATTATGAGTCTTTATACAAAAATTACTTGTCTTGCAATTAAAAAAACAGCTGCCCTGGTAATGAAAACGTCAAAATGAATGAAACAGCGCCAGTATGAAGGTATGCAACTGGAACGTACTTAATATGAAAGTGATATTGTTCTTCTGGTAATTTTCCGTTTGCTGATTAGTTGCAAAGAGTTCATCTTAATATAAATATTTTGGAACTCTCCTGTGTTTCTGTCCATTCTCGCGATTCGGGAAATTCGTCATTCGTAACCATTCTCATGCGTTTTCCGTTTTTCTTTTTTCATATTGTTTTATATATTTTTATTCTTCGTTCTTAAAAATATAACTTGAGCAGAACGGGCAAACTGCTGAAATATTGTTTAACATTGTCAAACACTGATATGTCTTTTTCTTTTCTTAAATCGCGCCCCCTTCATTTAACTATCATTATTATTATGATGATGACAATATCGAAACAAGGTTGTGATTTAATAAAAGAAAAAGAAAATACATAATGTTTAACAATGCATAACAATATTTCGACAGAATATATGTCATCTTCAGGTTATGTTTAAAATTACACACAAGTATATAAAATATACTAGTCTTTGTACAATAGATAGATAGATAGATAGATAGATAGATAGATAGATAGATAGATAGATAGATAGTGTACAAATGTGCCGGTTTTTGTAAATAAGGTCGTGTATAAACGACATTATCAGAGAATAATGGTAAAAGATTCATAGTAAATTAAAAGCTAAAGTATTTAAAATTTAATAAAACAATACATTATGGAAAATATTTTCCTAATTTTTAACATAGGTGATGCTAATAATAATAGTAACTGTTTCCTTATAAGGAACCATTGGGAATTCATTGACCGAAAAGCCAGTGCAACTGTCGGCTGAAATATATCGAATCTTTCTATTAAAACAATTTTTCAGGAAAATAGGTTTCATAAGTCAAGTAACTGTTCTAGCATTTATGGGACTTTTCTTCCTAGCATTTTGGTTGAAGTAGTGTGGAATGTCAACATAATAATGTCTTGATTATGTCATTATTTTTTCGTCGAGTTGTGGCTGTTTTTGAAAGTCCTCAAGTAATTTGGTTTCTACTATTTGGCAAAGTTCTTTTTTGGGATTGTGTAGCACCAATGCAAAAGGTTCAAAAACACATCATCCTCGCTAAGGTCTACATCTCAAAGCTATTTTAACCATTGATCTGGGAAAGCTGTGATATACAGCTGACAATTATTTCTGAAGAGGTTTGAGGTCTACATTATTTACAATATTCAGATTGTTGTCCTCATCTTTCTTGCCATATGTATGAAATTTCGGTCGTTATATGTCTTCTTCAGGAGCTTAGAATTTTTAACTGAACCCTTTATTTCGATCACTGAGGTATATAATTCACATTCTATGTGCAAGAACACAAGGTCCAGTGTATATAAGCGTTGGTCAGTTCCAGTGATTTGACCCAAAGTGTTGTGAGTCTAATACCTAGTTACAGCTGTAGTGAACAAATAACTTAGAGAGTTAAGTTAAAAAGGGATAACTAAATGGCATCTGGAATGATACCCGAGTGATCGAAATAAAAGGTTTGGTTCGAAATCCCTAGCACTTGAAGAAGGCCGGTGCATACAACGACCGAAATGTCGTAAACATGGCAATAAAGATGAGAACAACAGTCCGAACACTGTAAATAATGTAGACCCTAGACCTAATAGCAGAACAGGTTCAATGTTTTCAAACTCTTTACATGAAGAAATATGCATCTTGAACTGCTATCGCATTCAAATTCCCGTTAACCCAACTGGTTTTGCATCAGCCATTCCCTTTTTTACTCTGTTTAAATGTTTCGTTCAATTCCCATTCATTTGTCCGATAATGATAGAAACATCTAGTGTTTGAAAAGTGTATGCAAATGTTACAACATTTATGAAATAGAGATTGTAATTCGATTAGGTTGTCTTCTTTCTCGCTCTCTTAATTATAATTTTCCAGCCTTTCATAATAAAATGACAAAAACAAAAACAAACGCTGAGTGGATGACAATCATTTTCGTGTTGAGACTTGTAAACAGTATAGAAGTAGTAAATATCTTTACCCGTCTATCTTAGGAAGTTTTAACTTTTAGATTTTCACACAGGGAATAAATCTTTACTAAACATTAAAAGCAGACAAAAGACTAGAAATCATTTGTGATTAGATTGGAAGCAAAAGTTGTTAGCAGAAAACATTTAAAACATAAAAAAATAATCGAACACTTATTCCGTTTTCACCACGCACCAAAACTGATTGATTTGCCAAGAGAATTACTGTTTATACTAATATTACAAAATAACCGTTTGGATTGAATTCGACTGTTTTTTTATATCCCACAGAAGCCAGACAGGCCGAAAATAGAGTACTGCTACCATATATGCCCAGTCTTCACTTCACGGTCTTGATAGAAGCCAAATGCACCTCCTTGTTCTAATGAGGGATGAAGGACAAGTTATTTCCCAATCTACAACCTCTTTCCCAGAGGCGAAACGTCGCAAGCTTCTTGATGCTCTATCTTTATTTCCATTAAAAGTGTTCATAAGAAATACATTCCTTAGTTTCATCTGTTCTAACCATCACGGCTAGGACCCACAATTCTACGTACACTACCGGCCATAATTATTAGGCAAACCCAGTTTTTTTTAAAGAAACGTTGTATTTCATACTATTTTTAGTATTTATTGCTAAAGAGATAACTCTAAATGAAAATCGAATTGTTTTTTTGTTATTATTACTTTGCAAAATTTTACAAGGCAAGGAAGCACAGATGAACTCGTCGGAATCAATCTAAATTTTCTTAATTTTTTCATTGATGAAACTGCAACAAAAGTAATTCTTAAATATTTATAAATTCATTCGATACACGTGTTATTGTGCAGTATTAACAAAAGAACCATTCTATTTTAATTTACAATTATTCGTTTGGCAATAAATACTAAAAAATACTATGAAATACATCATTTTTTTTAAACACTGGGGTGACCAAATAATTATGACCGGTAGTGTACATTTTAATGAAACACCAATATTCTCTTCGTATTTTATTAGCGAGATATAATCTTTCATTCAACTTTATTCTCCAAACCGTACTTTGTGGACTCGTCTCTGAAAAAAAGCTTCTTTGTTTTACAATCTTGACCTGTTTGTCTAGGATCAAACGCTATCTTAATCATATATCCCAATAAACTCTGAGTGTTAACCTGTAATCCTCTACCGCAAGTGACTTTCGAGGCTTTTAAATGAGGAAGAACAATAAAAAATATGCTACTAGAATCTCAACAGAGGCACATGTATCCTGCATCTTAAGCAGTAAAAATCTTACTAAAAGACTGACTGCAACTGGAAACTTATTTGTTGGTTGGTTGTTGGGGTTTTATGGTGTAATAACCACTATGGGTTATTTAATGCCAAATCCAGTTTATATTAAATATATATCATTTCTAAACATAATTTAAGGATAACGTCCTTAAACCACAGCTCATTTACACTTACTCGAATCAAAGGTTTCAAATGTTTCTGTCATGAGTTTGAGTTTAAGTTTGAGTTTTGTTTAATGGCATATCACTCTCTGTGGGTTATTTAATGCCAAAAAGGTGGGGTTTTAAGGTATTTGTTTAATGTTCGGTTATACTGAGAAGGGTGATTCAGTCAGATTTTAATGACTTTTTTGTTTTTATTCTTTTTTTATTTTAGAAAACTGAAAATGTCTTCTAGTTTTATATTCAAAAATGTTTTGCTGAAAATAATGTTTCTTCCTTCCAAAATGTGTTATGGTCATATTTTTTTCTTCAAAAATGTATTGTTGAAAATATTTTTCTTTCAAAAATGTATATTTTTCAATAAAAGTCTATTTCTATGTATATATTTCTATAAAAGGCTATTTTTAATACTTTCATCGTGTTTTGACCCCAGTTCGAGAGTTAACTATTTGCCCATGGCTGGGACCCTAACAGATACTACCACTCCGGGTCAGGATTGACCTTTGATAAGAATCCTTATTTATCTCTGTCTTATGACCCATTCGCACAAATTGATCAAGCAGTTTACTCGCAGCTTCCACCTGCTTCTCTTGGCTTCAATATGAACTGTCGGTATTTAATTCTCTATGCATAATCTCTTCATTATATCTCCTAGTAAATGTCAGCTCTTCTGATTGTGACCATCGTTGTTCTTATGCTGAGTCCAAGATAATCTCAGCATCCTTCTGTTAAAAAGTCAACTTTAATACAGAACTGTCGACAAATTCTTGTCTTTTGCGCTAAACTTTTGACTGGAATCCCTATTTAACTCTGCCTTATGATCCATTCGCACCAATTGATAAGGCAGTTTACTCGCAACTTCTACTTGCTTCTTTTGGCTTCAATATGAGCTGTGGGTATTTAATTCTCTATGCATAATTTCTTCATTATATCTAATAGTAAATGTCAGCTCTTTTGATTGTGACCATCGTTGTTCTTATGCTGAGTCCAAGATAATCTCAGCATCATCCTGTTCTGTAGAACCCAATCTGTCGGTGATATTTTCTAGTATTTACTGCCATATTAATGATCAGATATTACACAGTAGTTCAGTCTTTTTTAAAAATTATCTATATCGTAATATTTGCTTAGGTTTTAAAAGGCCACTTTCGCTATTAAAATGGGTCTTCGGTGTCATATTTTCGATCTCATTGTGTTTTAATAAAAATGTATATAATTTACTCAGACGAAGATTCATTAGAAATGTCATGGACTGCGATTAAGACACAACCGATTGTCTGTTTATCGTTTGTTCTTGTTAATTTATGACCGAATCGATGTCGGATATATAAACTTTAAAATAACTGAATACATAAATAGAAAAAAAGATAGAACGAAATAATAATTTGAAAGTAATAAGTTGACATTGGTTAAAATCTAATTTCTAAAACAATAAAGTAAACCTCAAGCATTTACTTACTTTAAATGATTTATGCCGTGTCACGTTAATGTAGATTTTATTGAAATAAAATTATTTATTAGCTAATTATGTCAAAATGGTACTTGTATACAAGGCAAAAGTACATGAGTTAAATGGCCAAAATAAAATATATTTCAGATAAATCAAAGACAGCTTTAAGACCAGGTGGTTCAATCACAATTCTACATTCATAATAGAAAACTTAAAAACTGTACAAAATTGGCTAGTCACGTGTGGAAATTGAAATCAAAATATGGAAAAGACCCAGACATAACGTGGAGTATAGTGAAACGAGCCAAGTCTTACAACGGTGGAAAAGTATGTAGACTGTGCCAGGAAAAAAAAGTTAGAGATTATGCTATTCCCAAACAAACGTGAAACTATTGAATGAAAAAAACAGAAATTATGACTAAGTGTTTTCCAACGTTTACAACGTTTCACCCATTGTACACTCCGGCATTCTTCAGGTGATCAGAATTTTTAACTTTATCTCGTTCACCTGGGTAGATTTGTTTTAGTTCCAGGTGAGTTGTTAGCTGACAGGGTTCTAAGTGCTACCCTCTGATTCGCTTCTTTGTGATATTATTGACCTATTAATAGGAAACTCACCATCATATGTCCGAAAGTCCTGCTCACTTCTTGGAATTAATAAAAAATGCTCCCATCAAATCCAACCAAATGGTGAGCATGTACGTTGTGAGTTTGTTCAACAAGATACCCATAAAGGAGTGACTATCCGTACTCAGGGACAGATGGGCATCGAACTCATTCCTTTGGGGAACGTACCATTATACCAATAGATAACCTGAAGGAGATGATGACTTTCTATACACAAACAACACAATTCGGAATGGGTCAGACATATATCAGCAGAGATGAAGGTTTAGCAATGGGTTCGACATTATTGCTAGCAATAGCTGACAAATATGTGGAATACTTTAAAGAGATGGCATGAGAATCCATATCTTTAAAGCCAACCCTATAGCTGAGAAAGGTAAATGACACCTTCCTACTTTTTCCACACCAACAAGAAGTGCATCTACTACTGGACCATGTGTACTCAATAACATCATCTATAGAGTTCGCAATGGAGAAAGAAGAGAACAACAAACGAGTGTTCCTGTGTGTACTATCTCGAACAGAGCATGAGTTCAAGAAAAAATTATATCGCAAGCCAAGATTCATCAGACAATAACTCAACTTTAACTCCTATCACACATACAGTGTAATGAAAGAGATCGTCCGATGCTTACAGTATCGTGCAAAAGTTTCAAGTGGTGACCCAGATATATGTAGAAGAAATGGTCAGCATAAGCAGTACCCTAAAACTACCTGTGGTAAATGCGTGCAGCTCCAAAATACTTCGATGGAAACGTGCAAGAGGATAACAACACTCAGAAAACAGCCTCGGTCTGCCTACCCTATGTGAAGAGATTATCGGGAAAATCCAGAAAGATTTGTGGTCTGTAGAACATCAGGATGGCCCTAAGATGTATTTCAACCACATTGCAGGTACCTCTTTCGAGTAAGAACTCCTAGAGAAGAGAATATGATTAAGGTCTGTGTCTACGCCATCCCAAGCAGCTCTAGTAAGAAATATAAAAGAGAAATAGTCCGCCTCCTTAAGATGACACTTCAAGAACACCGTAAATTCGTAACATGAGGGAAAACAAAAAAATTGGGCGTGGCTGACTACATATGAAGGGAAAAGGGATATTAGCGCCCCTTCTACACTGTGAAATGAATATGAAATAATAGACAGAGATCACTACCTGAAAATACAAAGACTTAAAGAATCAGCGCATATTCAAGCCTACGAAAATTTTCTATGTCGGCCAAGCATAGAAATAAATACAACATAGGAACCAGTAATATGAACTGCGACAGTAAAACAATAACAAATATCTAAATTGTAATATGAATTCTGGTAAAAATGATTACTGACACAATAGGATTATAAATACCAAAAAGTCATATAGTGATGTTCTCAAGGACAAATGGTCCTATGGATAAAGTTGAATCCAGTGAATGTGAGTTGAATTAAAGGGAGATAACTGATACTCAGATATCGGAAAAGACATGGCTTTTGGAACTAGAACAACATTAACCCGGTGAACGAAATAAAGGGTTGAATTCGAAAATCCAATTGTTTGAAGAAGTACGGAACGTACAACAGCCGAAACGTTGTGAATATGGCAACAAATATGTTTGATGGTAACAATCTGAACAAAGTAAATGGTGTAAATTCTGACAGTTACGCGATTTAAACTTTAATAAAGATACATGGTTATCGCAATTGTATTTGGCATTTAAAATAAATGAGAATTATATATATATATATATATATATATATATATATATATGTAGAGAGAGAGAGAGATTTTACAGTTGTAAATATTGATCGTTCATATAAAAGTTAAAGGGAGATCACTTGTTCTTTCTAATAAAAATCATAATTTATATCTTTTGCTCAATTCCCATATTCCTTGATTGTCTCCAGCCTTGTTTATGGATGAGGCAAAATTTTGAAGAGATGGAATAATAAATTTACACAACCAACATTTGTGAGATGATCAGCATCCCCATGGTACAATACTGGCTAGGCGCCAGTACCAGTTTAGGATCAATGTGTGGCTTGGAACTTTAGGTAATTGTTTGGGAGGTTGAAATGTTCTCCCAGCACGTCTTACAGTAGGTGTTTACAGGAAATATATTTTGAACACACTTTCGACCGCTAGTGGATGTACCCCTACTAATACGCACACGCGTGTTTTTAATGCATGATGGGGCTCTGTTACATTTTAGTCACATTATTCACGATGCACTGGATGCCACCCATCTTGAAATATGAATAGGTAGAGTAGGACTGGTTCTATGATAGATTGGGTCTGGTTCTATCGAGTAAAGCGGATTTTTATCTGTGCGGCCACCTAAAACTATTAGTTTATGCAACAGACATAAATAATGCAGAGTCGTTTCATTAACGTGTCATGGGGGCATATGAAACTATTCTAAACCCTTTGGGAGTATTTGAAAGAGTCTGCCAATCAATGAATGTGTGTGCAGAAGCAAGCGGAAGATATTTTGAACATTTGTCATGAGTTGTTCTGTTGACGTACAACACTGGGCTTTTCGACATATGATTATATGAACAGGAAGCCACCCACAAAGATTATAAACTATATTTGATATACCTTCTATATTAATTTATTGTTTTATTTAACAATTTATTGTATTTAAACTTATTTATAAATGGAACTTTGGTCTCTGTGTGTGTGTATGTGTGTGTGTGTCCGTTACCTATAGACTCCGAAACGGCTGAACCGATTTTCTTGAAAGTTTACGCAGTTGTACTATAAGCATCTGCGAGTGTTCTTAGCTAGGTTTTGTGTCGAGGTACCCCCGATAAATACCGAAAATCGATAATCGAAAAAATCGGGTTATAGAAGGAGTGGTCCGATTTTAATCAAATTTGATACAAAGACATAAGAAACGATATTCATATGTTTCAAGGTTGCAGATCTTACAATAGTGCAAAAAATCAATAATATATAGATATATACAAGGCAAGATGTTTGTGTGTGTGTGTCTGTTCATCTGCCTGTATGTCTGTATTTTTTCAGCCATTCTATTTTAGTTTTTACTTCGGGTTTGGCTCTAATTAGGTATAATTGTAGTTCATAGTCTCAGCCATGATACCATTTACTCAGAGGATTTATTTAGCCTTCAAAATTCAGTTTACAACGAAAAAAACTTATTTGATATCGATACCGGGAAATCAAAATTTGACTTACATCCATTCATTTTTCTTTCAGTCTACGGTTTCGTTTTAACTGGAAACAACAACTACTGCTTTTTAGTCTTTCGTGTCAACGTCCAAAGTGTATGAGCTCCAGGACCATGGATTAGTTTTAAAGCATTCATTACATCCGAGCAACACCGGGATATACTGCTAGTATATATATATATATATAGAGAGAGAGAGAGAGACATTTATATATTTAAATCTATTGATTCTCGAATATTCAGGTTGATAGATGTAAATAAATAAATATACTCTTTAATAAATAAGTAAAAACAAACTATCTAGTCAAATATAGGTATCCATTAAAAATAACATTTAACCCAATAACTTACAATATATCTGATTAATGAATTTAAAAACTCATGTATTTTTTTATTTATAGCGTGTACTTAAAAACTTGAATGAAACTGAAATGTGGTTCTACAAAAGGATGCTGCTGATATCATAGATCGAGAATGTGAGCAATGGTGAGGCTTTGGAAAGGATGATAACGAAAAGGAAAATAATACTGAGCATCAAGAAGAGACAGCTAAAGTTCCTTGGACATGTGATGATGGTTTAAAGGATCTAATGCTCACATGTAAGATACAGGGGAAAAGAGACAGGGGAAAGCAGCGGATAAAATATTTGACAGGCCTGAGCCGGTGGATGGCAGAGCGAGGTTTGGGTGAGGTAACAGGGAAAAGCGAGCTAAGAACCACCATGGATAGGGAGTCGTAGAAGGGCATAATCGCCTACGTCCTGAAATGACATGGCACATAAAAGAAGAAGAAGAAGAAGAAGAAGAAGATGTGGGCAGCGAATCGTCTTTTATACAAGTTTCATTAATGTCGACTGCCAAGGTGCTGAGATTTTTTATTTCTAAATAAATATGTAGATTTTTATATATGCTTCTAAACTGATGAGAATGTGTTTTGTAATTTCCCAAACACGGTCAGCACAAATACATTCTCATACAAACACACGCACGCACACACACACACACACACACACACACATATATATATATATATATATTTATGTGTGTATATATAAGACAAGATAAAGAATATATATATATATATATATATATATATATATAAGACAAGATAAAGAAAAATAGGAAAGGTTTATCAATCAAACATTTCAATTTTATTAAATAAGATAAAAATGAAAATAAAAAAGAAGCATATTAGATTGATAAACTTTTCCTATTTTTTCTTTATTTTTGTATCTATTTCCGATCCATATTTGATATATATTTGATCTCAGCTCATATATATATAAAACTGGACACTGAGGTTAACATCGAGCGGCGACAGTCAGTCTCATGGTTGAATGAAATCACAAGTCAATAATCATAACAACAGCCACAACATTAACAACAACAACAACAACAACAACATTAATAATAATAATAATAATAATAATAATAATAATAATAATAATAATAAAAATGTGACGTCTGTGACTAGTAAAGCCTTATTATACTGGATTGTCATTGGGTTATGCATATTTACATCTCAGCGTCAATATTTTAGTGAATTTTGCTCTCACTCAATAACAACACTAACAATAATAATTTAACGTCTATGCTTGGTATAACCCTAAAAAACTGGATGTCTGATTAGGGCTATTGGACAATGTATATATGCATCTCAGCGTAAATATTTTAGTATGTTGCCTTCTCACTCAACAACATCAATAACATCATCATCAACAACAACAACAACAATAATAATAATAATAATAAATATGAAAAATAAAACCCAGGATAAAGATCTTGAACTGATGAAACAGCGCTGGCAAGACAAATAGCCTTGCAATCCCAGTTGTCCAATATAGTTTCAACATCTTAAACTGGACTCTAAACGACATCAAGGCGAATGGATTCTAAAACAAGAAAGCTTCTTTCTAAGCATAAGATGCATCATCCAAAGGCTGATGTAGACCGTCTATACATGCCCCGTAAAGAAGGTGGAAGAGGTTTTATTCAGCTAGAATTGTCATACAAGAAGACAACTATTGGCTTACTAACATACATAGAAACACCAAAGAACTGGATGATACAATTTGTAAGGCAACATGAAGAAAGAAAGAAAAAATATTTTCAATAATAAAAGAAGGCAGTAAATACAAACAAATTAGCAGTTAATAGATACTGTAGAAAAGCAAAACAGAAGCCAAGAACCAACTATTGCGGCAAAAAATGTGAAAATGAAAGCCAAAGATAAAGCTCTTGAACAGATGAAACAACGTTGGCAAGACAAACCTTTGCATGGCCAATATCCAAAAAGTGCCAATAAATCCAATGTTGATAAAGTTAATACTCATCGGTGGTTACGTGCATCAGTCTGAAACTGAAGGCTTTATTCTTGCAGCGTAAGACCAGAGTCTTTTCACTAAGAACTTTCAGGCAAATATCATACATCATAATGTGGATCCAAAATGCAGGTTCTGTGACAAATACCAATAAACAATTGACCATCTAATCTCAGGATGTTCTGTACGTGCCCCAAATGAATATAAAAATTGTCACGGTAGAGTGAGGCAATATTTAAATTAGACAATGTGCAAACACTTTTGAAAATATGAAAACAAACACTTGTATGAACATCACCCAACACCGGTTAAAGAAATATAAAATGACACCATTCTATGGGATTACACCATCTACATAGACAGGAAAATTGAAGCAAATAGGCCGGATATTATTGTCAAGAACCAAAAAGAAAAAACTTGCCTATTAATTGACATGGCTTGTCCAGCGGATTGTAACAGCAACGAAGAAATTTGAAAAACTATCAAAATATAAAGACCTGTGAATTGAAATAGAAAAAACGTCAAAATTGAAAATAAGAATAGTACCGGTGATATTAGGTGCACTTGGAATGATAAAAAAATGGAACAAAACAGCAGATTGAAGGAATCCCTGGAAACCCGAGCTTAAGATGCTATGGAAGATACAAAAAACATGAAATATAGCTTTAACAACACACCATTCCCTGCCTTAGGTCTTTCCGCAGACTGGGTAGATAGTGTGACTAAAGCAGAAATCGTTTTATGATGAAAATAACAAAACATTTATGATCATAATGATGCTGTGATGCATATGCCAATTATACCTGTATCAGATTAGATGTTACTAGCATCATAGCCCGGCGTTGCCCGTGCAACTCAGAATATTTTAGTAGTAGGAGAAGATGCCAATGAGAGGAGTAGAGGGAAATTTTAAAGCGGCCTGAATTGCGTTTGTTTTTGTTTCAAAATTATGGGGGAAAATATATACATTTATTGTTGACTAAATGAATTTAACATAAAAATAAAAATTATTTATTTTGTTTTACTGAAATTAGAAATTTAAAAACTATTACGCTCGCAGTTCAGAAATTTTCGAAGATTATTTAAAAATGTAAACATTTAATTTTAGAGGAAAAAGTTACATTAATGCCACACGAATTATAGACAGTTGATTTCCTGCATGAAATATTTAGCGAAAAAAAAAAGCTTTATTTATTTTTAATTTTATTCTCTGAAGTATGAAATATTAAATCTGAAAAAAAAAACTTAAATAATTAAATTAACCATTGGCACTTTTTTTTACATATTTTGTTTTTGTTTGAAAAAACACTTTTTTAAAAAATATTTCTTTTGTTTCAAAATTACGGGGAAAATATTCACATTTTTTTGTTGACCAAATGAATTTTTAAAACGTCAGAACAAAAATTGAATATAAAGGCTCATTTTTTTTTAATAAAAAATATTTTAGTCGCGTTTGACACGTGTGATTTGATTTCCGTGACATAATTTAGCAACAATCTTAGATCTCAGATGTTTTACGGAGCAAATGTAAACAATCGGCTCCATTAGCCAAAAAGTGCGAAAGGGGAAAATTGCCGAACTTAAACCCAAAAAGCATGTGTCGACCTGGCTTCCCTGTAGATATGTGTCCCTAGAATGTTTGAATGGCGTAGCTTAAAAAATGTAGGCGTGCATAGCGAACAGTCACACACAGACTCACATATTGCATTTTATATATATAGATAATGTTTATATTGGCATTTGTATATTTGTTCCCGATCGTTACTCGATTAGCGTGCTGCTCTTTTGCCCAATAATAATAATAATAATAATAATAATAATAACTACTATTTTATTACTACTGCAACTTATAATAATAATAACAAAATGAATATCCTTAAACAATTGACTATCTTGTATTAGGTAACATGTTGTTAGCACCGACTGAATATAATGCTCGTCAAGATAGATTGGGGCAATACATTTACTGTTTAATATGCAACTATTACGGGAAGGAAACTGTAAAAACTTATTAACATCACGCACTGCCGCATACAAAGATAGAAATTGTAACAACTTTATACGACTTTACAATATACACAAACAGAAAAATCAAAGCTAATCACCAAGACACCGTCATCAAAGACCACAAAAAGAGAATGTGATTTCTTATTGACGTAGCAGTCCCTGCAGTTTATAATGTACTAGCAGTATATCCCAGCGTTGCTCGGGTGTAATGAAAGCTTTAAAACTAATTCATGGTCCTGGAGCTCATACTCTTTGGACGTTGACACGAAAGACTAAAAAGCAATAGTTGTTTCCAGTTAAAGCGAAACAGTAGACTGAAAGAAAAATGAATGGATGTAAGTCAAATTTCAGTCTCCTGGTATCGATATCAAATTTTATGCACTATTGTAAGAAATGCAACCTGGAAACTTCTGAATATCGTTTCTTATGTCTTTGTCTATAAGTGTATCAAATTTGATTAAAATCGGATCACTCCTTCTATAACCTGACTTTTTACAGAGGACAGAACGTGTAACACCGAAATCTATAGACATATTGTAATAACGAAATATACCTTCCAAAAGACAAGCAATATCATAAGAAACAGGAACTTTTCGTTAAGAACATATGAAAAAGAAGTAAACTATTATGTAACTCGCAGTAATGAAAGCTTTAAAACTAATCCATGGTCCTGGAGCTCAGACTCTTTGGATGTTGGCACGAAACTCTAAAAAGCAATAGGTGTTTCCAGTTAAAGTGAAACCGTAGACTGAAAGAAAAATGAATGGATGTAAGTCAAATTTTGATTTCCTACTATCGATATCAAATAAGTCTTTTTCGTCGTAAACTGAATTTTGAAGGCTAAATAAGACCTCAGAGTAAATGGTCTCATGGCTGAGACTAAGAACTACAATTATACCTACTTAGACCCAAACCCGAAGCAAAAACTAAAATAAAAGGGCTGAAAAAAATACAAACATACAGGTAGATAAACAGAAACACACACAAACATCTTGCCTTTTATATATATATTATCGATTTTCTGCACTATTGTAAGAACTGCGACCTTGAAACTTTTGAATATCGTTTCTTATGTCTTTGTCTATGAGTGTATCAAATTTGATTAAAATCGGACCACTCCTTCTATAACCCGATTTTTCGATTATCGATTTTCGATATTTATCAGGGGTACCTGGACACAACCTAGCTAAGAACACTCGCAGACGTTTATAGTACAACTGTGTAAATTTTCAAGAAAATCGGTTCAGCCGTTTCGGAGTCCATAGGTAATTGACACAGACACACACATACACACCCACACATACACACACACACAAAGTTCTATTTATAAATAAGTTTAGATCTTTGGAGATCTTCAAAACACTATAAACAAGTATCTTGAAGTGGAAATCTAAAAAATATGGCACATGAGTACATTAATAATTCCAGTTGCAGTTAGATTTGAAAAGGGTCTGATAGATTTATTGAAGAGATTCCTGATAGCCCATGCCTTACAGAAATACTAAAGATTGTACTCACAAGTACAGTTCACGCATTACGAAGAATTTATCTATGTAAAATACACGTGATCATATGTTTTTCTTTTTACAAAAAATGATAAGTGGAAGATGTCATGAAGCCATTTCTGACCTAAGATCTTTTGTTGGGACGCAGAAGGAAATGTATATACAACAGACAGAAATATTAAAAAAAATAAATAAATAATAATAATAATAATAATAATAATAATAATGAAAATGCAGATATGACACTGATTTCGACAGTTGGATTATACAACGAAGGATAACCATTACCTTAAAAGCAACCTGAACCTTGGGAAAGGTATTATTTTGTCTCTTTCCTTCCAGTTATGAGTTAAATAATAGGACAGATTGGGTTCTATAGTCTTGGTCGGCAACCAGTCTACCGCAGAGAGCAATGTCAACTTACTTCGGGATAATCTTCTGCCCAGTCAGTCATGTCTCTTTCGAGACATGATCGCCGAAAGCGTGTATCCCGTATTCCACGTATCTGACTGACTGAAGGAAGAAACAATTCATAAATCTTTGCTGTTGTTGTTCTGGTTGCTAAAGTCTAAGAAAATAGAATACTATCCGATAATACTAAATTATACAAGTTTAAAACAATTTAATTCCATTATATGTATTATTTTCATTTCATTATATTTCAACATAAAAATTGAAGCAAAAGAAAATCGATTCAGCTGTTTCGGAGTCAATAGGTAACGGACACACACACACACACACAGAAACACACACACAGAGACAAAGTTCCATTTATAAATAAGTTTACATATATATATATATATATATATATATATATATATATATATATATATATATGCGTGTGTGTGTGTGTGTGTGTGAGTGTGTGTGTATGTGTGTGTGTATAATATATGGTTAGGAATAATTTTGACACCTCGTGCAATGGTTAGCAAGCATGTCTCACTAGAACAATTTTTCGTTAAGATGATGTTTCACGCTACTGGTTTTTTTTAAATGGGCTTTAATTTCTTTAAAGGATTCTGAGTTTTATATTTGTCAAATAGTTACGGTAATATTTGGCTTTTTCTTTTAAGGAAACAATCGCTAACCAGTTACTACTTCTGTTAGTTGAAATTTGCCAAATTTTTCTGTTAAAACAATTCTTCAGGAAAACTACTTTCTCGTGTCTAATATTTGTTCATATTCTTTCCAATGTTGTTTGAGACTTCCTTCCTTCTTTTCCTTTTGCATGGAGTCGTGTGGAATGCTCACATTTTGATTATGTAATTATTATCTTTTTTATTTATGCATCCTACCCCATTTTTAGTTGTTTTGAAGATGAATATCGTCAAGTGATGTGGTTTCAGTTATCGGGAAGAGTCCTTTGGTTTTTAGTTTTTAACGCCACTCCACGAGGTTCCAAGAAAGCTGGTCCTCGATAAAATCTACAGGCTTCACTCGGTCAAAGTAATTTTAACCATCGAGAAGAAAACGTTCGTGTACAGCTGACAGTTTAGATATTTCTGAACGGATTTTAGCGCCATGCATGACATCCATATGAAATTCTCGATCTGATGAGGCTATTTAAGAACATTACTCGAGGTTTTAGGCAACCCGGCCAGAAGGAATCAGATGTCTAGCCACACTGATGAGCTGTGATACAGCGAAACAGGCTTTTATGTGGATGAAAAATATATCATGCTCTCATTAATATTGAACTCTCTAAAGAGAAAATTTTTTAAACAATTCGCACTTCTGCGATTTACGCGTTACTCCTTGGTAATGAATTGAGTTCTCCTGGTAACTGGCGTGTATACACCGCGCTTATATATAACACGTTAAAATTTCCCCTCTCTCGTTGTATAGGCCTATGGCTTAAGGCGTAGAGACTCCAACTGACCCCAGATCGATCGAGTTTCGATCCTGGCCAGAAGCAAGTAGATGTCTTGCCACACTGATAAGATGTGATACAGCGAAACAGGCTGTATGTGGATTATATATATATATATATATATATATGAAATAGGAGGTTGGGGAGAACTATGATGAACCGCATCTTGATGGACATGGCACATAGAATAAACTTATGACGTTTATATCTATAAGGAAAAGACTTTACTAAATGAATGGTTTACGCAAGGAAGGCCGGAGAACTTATCGGTCGAAATGTACTTATAAAAGCAACAAAGATGAAAGGGAGTAGTCTGAACTATTTGTGAGACAATAATTTATCTCTGAATTCCTAGCAATGTCTGTACTTCTGCACCAGTCAGTGTACATTGTCGATTAATATGTTTATATTTCTAGAAATGCCGGGTCCACTAGGGACTCTTTTTTTTTTTTTTTAAGAATTATTTTTTAATATAGTCTGACTTTTCGGCAGCCAAAACCCAAACTTCTAAGACAGCTTAAACTTGCTTATCGAGTTGAACTACTGTCAGTAGTGTGCGACATGGAAAAACGAAATGATGTTCCTTCGCCTCGGGTTAAATGAATGTTAAAAGACAATGACAAATGAAAAACAGAATTGAGTTACGTTCATTTAGCCGACTTAGATGGGCCGGTTTGATGTTCTAAATCAGCCTACGGCAGAAAGTTAATCTCACCTTTCTGGTTTGTCTCATAGTGATGTGTTGCTGACAAATGCGAGTTTTATCAGAACCGTTACGACCATGTTAGGTAAACATGACCACAAAATGAAAGACAAGATCAGTAAATGAACAAAAAGGTATGCAGGTTAAAATATGCACATAGATATTAGGAGATGCTAATAAAAAATTGTGGGATATTAATCAAATATATATATATGGCGATTTTCTAAGTGTAGCCTAGATATGGAACAAGGCTGAAAGTATGAGGACACAGTGAGGATCGAACTCACTACTCAATTGTAATGATTCTAGTGAGACAAGCATGCTCACCATTAAACCAAGTCGAGGTAACAAATGAGGTTTTCTTATAAGCTTGGCTTAGATGTGACACAAGGTTGAAAATATGGAGCACCAAGTAAGGATCAGACTTAATTGTTCTAGTGAGACATTCTTGCTAACCATTGCACGAGTTGTCCAAATTATTTCTAAGCATATATTATACACACACACACACGCACAAACACATATATCTATCTAAACTTATTTATAAATGAAACTTTATCTGTGTGTGTGTGTCTATCCGTTAACTATAGACTCCGAAACGGCTGAACCGATTTTCTTTAAAATTTACACAGTTGTACTATAAGCATCTGCAAGTGTTCTTAGCTAGGTTTTGTGTTGAGGTACCCCCGATAAATATTGAAAGTCGATAATCGAAAAAATCGGGTTATAAAAGGAGTGGTCCAATTTTAATCAAATTTGATACACTCATAGACAAAGATATAAGAAACAATATTCAGAAGTTCCAAGGTTGCATTTCTTACAATAGTGCAGAAAATCGATAATATATATATATAAAAGGCAAGATGTTTGTGTGTGTGTCTGTTTATCTGTCTGTATGTCCTTTATAAATCCACAATTTTTATCCGATTCTCACCAAACTTCACACAAATATTCTTTAGGCAGAGTCTGAGTTCCAGGACCATGGATTAGTTTTAAAGCTTTCATTACACCCGAGCAACGCCGGGCTATACTGCTAGTATATATATATATATATAATATTTGCTTAGAATATAGTTCTTATTACTATTAACGTTGTTTTAGTGGCTAAGCTTGTTAGCACTTTTTGTTGATTTGTTTTGTTGTTTTTTAATTTCTTAAACAGTGAAAATAATAACAAAATGCCTAAATCGTGAGGTCGTAGAAAACTTTTAGAAAATTTTCCTTATGACACAATCTGCATACATCGCCACCGTTAATGAAAATACCCAAACCATACATAATTTTCTATATATATGTGCAAAACCTAATTTATTATATATATATATATATATATATATATATATATATATATATCCTGAATAGGAATACAGTATAAAATGATCAGCTGAAGAATGGAACTCCACACCAGGAATAAGAAATACAAATTTATTGTACTAAGGTACAAATAACAATAATACATATAGCCGGGCCAAAAAATCTCTGTCTATTTTTCCCCAGTCGTGGTTCTACCCTTCGACGGAACCACGACTGGGTTTGTGCTCTCAGCTCGGAAGCAGAGAGCGCCGTCTACCCGAAGGCAGAGAGCTGACAGTGTCATAGAGCAGTCAAGCGAATGCCTAAGACCTTTCCTGTATTTACTAGCCTTCCCACGCAAGGCCAGATGTGACACACGGTCATTTTATAGTGGGTATTCCCGGCCATATAGCCGGTCCAAAAAATCTCTGTCTATTTTTCCCAGTCGTGGTTCTATTATAAAATCCACCATCACCGACGATTTTAAATAAAATAAAATCGTCGGTGATGGTGGATTTTATAATATTTCAGTTTAAACAACCTCTCTGAAGATGACTCATGTGAGCCGAAAGCTTAGAAGAAAATCAATAAATAATTATCCAAATTTTGGAGAATTTTTGTCTTCATTTTCAACTGAAATTAAAGCAAAAATACGACGTTTAGAACGGCTCTTGATTAAACATAATAGACATTCATTGTCTCTTATATTTAACAGCATATATATATATTGTTAGTCGATAACACAATAATGCTGACACATACACACAGTAAAAGGAACCTTAATATATTGGAGGGCATCTACATTAAATCAAAGCAACCCACACTCAATAAAATCACATTTCAATCTAGTCACAGCACATCACATTGTATTTACACATATGGTTCTGTTGTTAACATTTCGGTCTCTCACGTGATGTCGCGTCATAAATCTGCATTACAAATTTACGACCTGTGTCTGCTATTCGGTGACTGTAATCGTTGCAAAGCAATGTTTTATGTCAACACGATAATATCATCTTTGATGATGGTTATCTTTATGTTAACGTCCCTGTAACCTCTCTGAAGATGGCTCATGTGAGCCGAAAGCTTATAACCAGAATAATAAAAAAAACATCCAAATGTTGAACAATTTTAGTCTTTATTTTCATCTGAAATTAAAGCCAAAATACGATGTTTAGAACGGCTGATGATTAAGCATACTAGATATTCATTGTCTGTTATATTTAACATTATATGTTTAGAAAATCATCTGCTGTCTCGACGCACTATATATATATATATATCATGCAAATATAAAACTTATAACTTAACTGCCAGATGTTACCTTCAGCATCCTGAATCTAGAGTGTCTGATGTGAAGTAAATAAAACACCACCGTTTGTTATATAACCTGCTGCTGTTGCTGAAAAACAAGGATCGTCTTGTCTGACAACGAGAAACAAGTTAACGTATGTATAAAATTATAAACATATTTTTATTCTTCGTCGGTGACGTTTGTGTGAAGGAGAAGTGGCCGGAGAGAGATTGCGCACACGCAGAAGTTGTCAAGGAGTCGTTAGCCAGCGGAAGTTCTCTCTCTCTCTCTCTCTCTCTCTCTCTGTGTTTTGAATGCTAATCTGTCTTCTGTCTTCTTCTTTTTGAAACCCTCAACTTATATAACTCTCACGCATCTCTACCCATTCGGGCTGTCGCTCAGTTGACGCCAATCACATGTTTGTCGGCAATTTTCTTTCAGGCCTTTGTAGTCGCCTTGTATTTTCTGCCTTTGATTTCAGTCATATCTTTGTCGGCTGTTGCCTGTGTTTTCTGCATTTTATGTCAATCATATATTTGTCAGCTGTTGCCTGTATTTTCTGCCTTTGATGTCAATCATATCTTTTTCGGCAACTGCCTATGTTTTTTGCTTTTGGTGTCGATCATATTTTTGTTGGTTATTGGCTGTGTTATCTTCCTTTGATGTCAATCATATTTTTGTCGTCCATTGCCCTTATTTTCTGTTTCGATGTCAATCATATTTTTGCCAGATCAAGATAATATATTAGACGTTGAAATAGTCTAGCAGCCCAAAAGTATTTAAAAATACGTTGGAATCAATCTTCAGCGTTTTTCTTACGGCGAGTGCCTAAGCAAGATTTTATGCTATAACGGTAGAAACGAGTGGTGATGAGGATTTGGATTTCATATGAGTTATAACAGTTTCATGGACAGAACTTCCACTAATCGCTTCGTCCACTCGTCAGAGGATATCAACAATTAACTTTTTTCGTATATATTTCGTTGAATTTTTTTAAATAGTTTAGTTTTCATTGGTACAAGATTTATTTTATTTTATTGAAGAGCCAAAAATAAAAGACAGCTACATAAAAAAATGTGCACCACTTTTTTTCTTCTAAATAAAGGCGGTTAAGCGACGTGGAATATAGCTTGCCAAGTGCTGGATTCTTCTCATAGGTATACATTTGGTCAGTAACCATTTGCACAGGATAGAAAAATTAAACGTTTCCTCCAGTAATATTCTTCAAATACTCTCAAGTAACTTAAACGCTTAAAATAAAACATAGGCAATGCGACACACCAAATATGAAAAGAAATAGGTTTATTTTTCTTTTTGAAAGTGTTATGCAGTATCAATATTCAAAATCGCACGAATGAAAATTATTAGCACGTATTGAGTATAATAACTCATTCTAAATTGAGTGAATATTTAAAGATAATTTATTTTCTATCTCTATGGAACCACTTGACGCACTTGAAACACTTTTCAAAATTATTTCTCTAGAGAATGTTTAATTTTTTTTTTTTTAATCGTTTCACCTCGAGCAAGGCATTCCACTGCCACTGTAGCGCAGGGGGTTACATAGGGTCGAGGGAGTGATGGGAAAGGATGGTTAGATATAGGAAATGTTAGAAGGAGGGAGATAGAAAGGGTACCGAGAATGAGGGTTGGTTAGATGGTGAGAGTGTTTGAAAGAATAGATGCAAGTTAGCGTGCTAGGGGGTGTCTATTGACCTTACATTTAAACTCCTGGAGATAATAAATTTTTCTTGCAAACTCTAACCATTAAGCAGTTCACCGTAAAGTATTGAATTTCTACATGATTTTTTTTTTCAATTTCTGATAATTCCTATTATTCATCTGCAATTTTAACAGATCAGTCAATGATATAAAATGATAAAATAAACGTCGTAGAACAAGGCTACAAAAATATGAAGCAATATGTTGAAATATTTTCCGTGTTAATTCAAAGAACATTCGAAAGATAACGAACGAATTCATCATACAACCCAATATGACCAACGGTTTACATCTGCATCTGTACTGGCACGTGAATTACCAAAAAATACCCAGTATTGACCTTCGACAACCTTTTAAATATTGTGACAAAATTTCACTGGAAACAAAGAAAAAACTACCGAAATCTTATGTGATGTAAATCATTCTATATTCCTAGACGAAGATGAAGAAAATGACACGAAGCAACAGAAATGTGGATCTACAGAAGGATGCTGAGGATAACATGGAACGAACATGTATGAGCAACGACGAGGTTTTGGAGAGAATGCAAACGAAAAAGAAACTTATATTTAACATCAAGAGAAAACTGGAATATCTGGGACATGCAATTAAGAAAGACGGCTTCGAAAATTTGATACCCACAGGAAGGATAGAGAGAAAGTGAGACAGGGGAAAGTCACGCGTGACATACTTGATGGACTTAAACAATTGATGGGAGAGCATGGTTTGGGAGGAACTACAAAGCAATATATATTAAGACAAACAAGGGCAAAAAAATTGTGAAGGGCTATCATCGCCTACGTCCTGAAGAGTCATGGCACATAAAAGAAGATGATTTGATATATGTAGATATGTCACGTCTCTCTTTTCTTCATTCATGTGCCGTGTCCTTTCAGCTCTTCATATTTTTTTATAATCATTTCATCCCAAGCAAGGCAGTACTGCCACTGGTGCGCAGGGGGTCTCATAAGAGGTAAGTGCTGAGAAAGAGGAACAAGTTACAGGGGGTGTCAGAAAATGGATAAAAGAAGGATGAGAACACTGGTGTGAAGAGAGCTGCATGAGAGTAGAGTGGAAAGGGAGAAGAACATGATACAAGGATTGTCAGGGAAAGGATGTGAGTCAAGGAGATAGGAGATAGTAATTGACATTGCATTTATATTCTTGAAGATTGTAGCTATCAGGAAGCAAGTATACGGAATGGAATTTCACAGGTGAAAAGTACGAGAAAAGAAGCTGTTGGAGTAGAAGTTACGGTTACATTTGATTGGTTTAACTGCAAAAGGGTGGAAGCTAGTAGCTAGTCTAACAGCTTGAGTAAATTCATGCAGAAAGGGCACCAGTGTGCTAAGCTCATCGGAGCAGAAGCCGTGAAAATATTTGTAGAAGACAGAGAGAAGCCACATTACGTCGGTGAGAAAGTTACTGGAATTAATCTACCAGATTAGGATCAGTTGCATATCAGTAGCAAATTCTACTCCATCAGCTCCTTTTTTCGTACTTCCCCCTGTGGAATTCCTTTCCGTTGCCCGACAGCTAAAATCTCCGGGTGTTTAAGTGCAAAGTTAATAGTCATCTCCTATCTCAGTAACTTGCATCCTCTCTCTCTCTCTCTCTCTCTCTCTCTCTCATGCTCTTTTCTCCGTCCACCCCACTCTCATCAACATTCTCATCCTTCTCATACCCTCTTCCTGATACCCCCTGTAACTAGTCACTCTTTCTCATAACATTCCTCCTATGTAACCCCCTGCACAACAGTGCAGTAAAATGCATTACTTGGTGCAACACGATTATAAAAAAAAATAATTCTCCATTGGATTTTGCCAAGAAGCTCGAGATGAATAGCAGGGGCACCCAATTAGATGTGACAGTAGCATTCAGTACCCGGGTATATGGTATATTGATTTAGCTAATAATATTTTTTTGTTTTGTTATTTCTCCTTAACTCTGTTCTCCCAACCATTTACTCAAGCTCATAAAGTATGTCATACATTGCTTTCTTCTGTCCCACAATCTGTCCCGTGAGCATCAGATTTTCCGCGTCCTTCTTTCTCGTTACATGCCCCAGAAATTTCATCTCTCTCTTCTTGATGTTAGGTATAAGTTACCTCTTCGTTTCCATTTTCTCCAAAACCTTGTTGTTGCTCACATGTTCCATCCATGGTATGTTCAGCATCTTTCACTAGAATCACATTTTCTTGCTGCAAGTTTCTTCATCTTTGAGGTTGTTCCGCATTCACTGTTTATACTTACCTGGCACATTTTTGTGTCGGGTAGAGACCCATATCATCTCTTAGCTGCGTCTCTGTCCTCGAAGACAGAGTGCGGCTCAGCTGTAGCTCCCTCCGCGAGGGCAGGGTTGCAACTGAGAAAAATTACACTGAAAGATGCCCTGTTCCGAGGAACAGTGTCCCGCGGCCGCACCAGTCCATTGCTGCAGAGGGATAGACCAGCGGCTCGTCACAGGGGCCAGCTCAACCGGTGGTTGAGGGAAATGAGAAATTTTTGTCCCAGTGCCCGGTCGGTTTTCCACCGTAAAAAAGACCTTGTGTCACATCACGCTCCAGTGGGAGAGCAGAGTAAATATCTATACAGAGGCCTGGTATCGCGTAACAGCTCAGGTCTATCAGTCAGTCAAACCATCAATTGTACTATACGCGATACACACTTGGCCTATTTCGAGACATAACTGACTAAGCAGAAGTTTTTCCCACAATAGGTTTCCATTTCTTTCTGCGGTAGACTTGTTGCCAACCAAGGCTATAGAACCCAATGTGTCCTGCTATTCTGGAGAGAGAAGAGATGGATTAATACCTTTCCCAAGGGTATTTACCCATAAGTTAACGCAATGACTTCAACTGGAATTCGAACTCGGTTTTAAACTGATATCCACTGCACAAGCTACCAATGCGGAAATATTAGATTGTCCAAATTCTATTATTCATCAAAAATTATAACAAATAAGTCGACAACATCTAAACTTATTTATGAATGGAACTTTGTATGTGTGTGTGTCTGTGTGTGTGTCTGTGTCTGTGTGTCCGTTACCTATAGACTCCGAAACAGCTGAACCGATTTTCTTGAAAATTTACATAGTTGTACTATAAGCCTCTGCGAGTGTTCTTTGCTAGGTTTTGTGTCCAGGTACCACCGATAAATATCGAAAATCGATAATCGAAAATATCGGGTTATAGAAAGAGTGGTCCGATTTTAATCAAATTTGATACACTCATAGACAAAGACATAAGAAACGATATTCAGAAGTTTCAAGGTTGCAATTCTTATAATAGTGCAGAAAATCGATAATATACATATATATAAAAGGCAAGATGTTTGCGTGTGTGTCTGTTTATCTGCCTGTATGTCTGTATTTTTTCAGCCTTTTATTTTAGTATTTGCTTCAGGTTTGGCTCTAAGTTGGTATAATTGTAGTTCTTAGTCTCAGCCATGATACCATTTACTCAGAGGACTTATTTAGCCTTCAAAATTCAGTTTACGACGAAAGAAACTTATTTGATATCGATACCAGAAAATCAAAATTTGACTTACATCCATTCATTTCTCTTTCAGTCTACGGTTTCACTTTAACTGGAAACAACTATTGCTTTTTTAGTCTTTCGTGCCAACGTCCAAAGTGTCTGAGCTTCAGAACCATGGATTAGTTTTAAAGCTTTCATTACACCCGAGCAACGCCGGGCTATACTGCTAGTAAGCGATAGACATAAGAATGACTAGCGTTATAAAAAAAATATAAAAAATTGTGACAAAAATCTTTTGCGTATTAATTAAAATAACATTGAAAAAAAAAATCTAATTAATCTGACAAGCCCGTAATTCTTTGTGTCTGCTCTTTTTCTTCTTTGATATACCGAGTTTCTTCAATAGGTGAAGACTCTCCACAGCTTCAAATTCTTGTCGCTCTAAGAAATACTTATCCCCTTACAATCTCTCCCATCCTTTTCAGTTAATTTCTGTACGCGATACGCGCTTTGGCGATCATATCTCTTTCGATCCGTGACTGACTTGGCAGATTTTCCTGTAGTAGGATGCCATTATTTTCTGCAGTAGACTGGTTGCCAACCAAGGCTAGAGAACCAAATCTGTCTTGCTATTCAACCCATAGCTGAAGTAAGAAAAGGAGAATTAATACCTTTCCAAATGGTATTTGTGCGTAAGTGAATTAACCGATTTCGACTAGGATTCGAACTCGGCTCTCCGATATTGTATATATTTCGAGACAATATCCATTACATCACAGCGTACATCACGTGTCGTTCAACCCACCGGCTTTTCTATTTTGTCCTAGAGTCCTTAGTTAAGTTGTTTTTTAATGAATTATTCGGATCCGTATATTCACTGTATTTGATAGGATCACAAATATCATAGTGTTTTTAATAAGCAGTTCAGTCAGTTAAGTGCCATACATGATGCAGGCTTGGGCGATCATGTCTCGAAAAAGACATGACTGACTGGGCAGAAGATTATCCCTCAGTAGTTTACCATTGCTTTCTGCGATAGGCTGGTTGCCAGTCAAGGCGATAGAACCCAAACTGTCCTGTTATTTAATTCATAACAGGAGGGAAGAGACGGATTTATACCTTTCCCAAGGATATTTGTGCATAAGTGAATGAAACGAATCCGATCTCTCTGTTTCTTTCAAACTCACTAAACCCTTATATGGATATTATCCATTTCTGTATATGAATTTCATTTGTCTGTTTTCTATGGCACTTCTCGCCTGTAGAACTTCCTTGCGTCTTAGTGGCGTTATCACCTTTCTTTGGTGAGGATGATTAACAGAAATGTACTTATAAAACAAACCTGTATGACTGGCATCTTGTTTTATTTGTATTTTTAGTAAACAACAGTTTTCTCTCTTGCAGTGATGAAATTGGAAGCGTTTTCTTTGTTGTAGTAATGGTGGACAATTCGAAGATTTTTACAGAGTTGGGAGGTGAAAAAACGGACTTCAGGAAAAAGTAGGGCGGAACTGAAGGAGACTACAACCACCTTTAAATTTATTGTTTTTCTTCCCTTTTTTTTGCCTTTTTTTCAGCGCAGTCTTATTGATTATTACATAAAGTTTCCGATTATCAAAAAAAATTTGGAAAAATTTCAATATTTAAACAATTTTAAGGGGGATCAGTTTCTCATAAAACGTTATAGTAAATCGATCCTCCATTTTGGAACCACTCGCGTTGGGATGGCTTTGTTTCGTTTTTTTTTTTTTGACGAGTTGTTGCTCTTGTTTTTGTCTTACAAGTTTTCTTCAGTTCTTACGATCGCATCTTCCTCGGAAACTCCAAGAATGGCTTTATTCAAAAATTTCGCAAAGGATTCAGTATTTGAAAACGCGCAAGCAAAAAAGTTAATTGCACAGGTTCGATTTACTATAAGGTTGTATGAAAAACTGATCACCACCCCCACCTAAAATTGTTGAAATGTTGAAATTTTTACAAATTTCTTTTCTCAATCGGAAAGTTTAGGGTTTAATAGATAAGATTGCACTGAAGAAAGTGAAAAATTGTGATAATCAACAAATTTAATGTCGTACCGGCGAGTGGTTCCAAAATGGAGGATCGATTTATTATAACGTTGTACGAAAAACTGAGCCCCCACCCTAAAATTGTTTAAATATTGAAATTTTTCCAAATTTTTTTGTCACTCGGAAAGTTTAGGGTGTAATCAATAAGATTGCATTGAAAAAGGTAAAAAAAAGTGCAAAACAACAACTTTAAAGGCAGTGATAATCTCCTTCATATCCGCCAAAAGTAGAATACACACGAACTTATATATATATATATATATACACACACACACACACACGCACACACACGCACACACACACACACATATATATATATATATATATATATATATATATATATCGTGCCTAACCTACATTTATGGAGCCCTGCTGGTTGAACAGATACGGGAACCCTTTCGCAATCAGCTACACTAGATTAGAATATCCAACCACCAAAACGTAGGCTGTGAATAGATTGTGGTGAGCTCAGCGAGTATATACAGCTGGGGTTTCGGACGCTGTAAGTCTTAGAGAAAATTTTTAAATTTGATTAATTACGCAAAAATTTTGAAGTTATATTAAATGGGTATTGTAAGGCCAACCCATTGGCTTATGATCTTATCACTAAAATATACTTATTTTAATAAAAAGCATTTTAAACAAAACAAAAAACTATCTATTTTATTGACCTTATTAACAGTCATTTAAACTAATGCCTCCAGTACTCTGATTTCTCATTCCATGCTACTATTTATAATACCACTTTTACATCCAAGAGAAATAAATGTCATCAATATAAGACTGATTTACTCCCAGGAAAATAAACGTTATCAACGTAAGGTTGCTACTTGTTGAACACTTTTGAGTTTTAAATAGAAAGGATGTATTTTTTTAAGAGAAATCTACCTGGGTTATTCTTATGCTAATCACTTTTATTAAATATTCTATAAGTTTCCTCCCCTTCTTTAATTTAAGCTGTGGCCATTATATGACAGTGTATTTAATTAGTGAGAATAAACAGGATGGCTGGATGTTTACTGGAAACAGATGTGTACCCATTTTGGTATGGATATGTTTGCTAACTTAGTTGAATTCATAATTGCACCGTGTGAAAAATTCGGTGAATTGTTAATGATACTTAGACATCCGAATGATCTTAGCTACTTCAACCATTGGTTTGACTTCGACACATTGTTTTATGATTCTATCATTAAATTGGTGATATTTTAATAACAAGCACTTAAAAAATTACACTGATTTGTTGAAATATTTGCCCTTTAAAAAGTTGCTTAAAACTTAACCATAATACCTTATTAGTAATTTTTAATGAAACCTGCATAGATACATGTATATTGAGTGCCGACTGGATTAAGTACCGTCTGTTTTTCAGTATTATCTAGGTCGCACTCTTTGTATCATCTGAAAGTTCTGGAGTCCATATATATCAAATTCCGCAAGCCTTCTCTCTGTAAACAGAGAGACTGAACGTTGTTCGACTCCAGTTCTTTTGCATTTTCCCCTCTCATGATCATCTTTTACTTTCTAAGATTAAATTAATTCCCAGGAATTGAAAAGATCTGGGACGAAACCGGTCGTTTATTTTATTTTTTTGTATATAAAAATGTCATCAAAATTTCGCTTGTTCCTTGCTATTATTAAGTTTTGTACTACTAATGTGCGTTGTGGTGCAATGGATATCGGCTCGAAACGAGGAATCGGGGAGCCGAGTTGGAATTCCAACTGAATTCATTGCATTCACTTACGCGCAAATACCCTTGGGAAAGGTATTAATCCGTCTATTCCTTCCAGTTATGGGTTAAATAACAGGACAGATTGGGTTCTATAGCCTTGGTGTGCAACCAGTCTACCTCAGAAAGCAATGGCAACCTATTGCGGGATAATATTTCTTCTGCCCAGTCAGTCATGCCTCTTTCGAGACATGATCGCCCAAGCGTGTATCACGTATGGCACTTGACTGACTGACAGTCAAGTGATATATATATATAGTAGTCATTCATATACAGGCCTGTTTTGCTGTATCACAACTCATCAGTGTTGCTTGACACATTTAATTGCTTCTGGCCAGGATCGAAACTCGGCCGATTTGGTGTCAGTCGGATTCGCTATCTCGGGGGTAGCCATAGGCGCGTGCAATCAGAGGAGGGAACTTTTAACGTCTTGTATATAAGCAGTGCATACACACACCAATCACCGAAAGAACAATAAAAGTATATTTTAATAGAATTATATATTAATAAATATAGATATTATCTTATGTCTATAGCACAATTTGGAGTTTCATACTCCATACAATCATCAGGTTCTTATTATGAACTGATTGTTCCGAGATTTGAATTTTTTGTTCTCGCGTTCTTCATTGTAGTTACATATTTTCATGATGGGGTGCTATTTTTTAATTTTTTGAATTCCATGTAATTGAAATTAAAACTTAAACATGAAATTTAAAAGTCAAATCTCAAAATCTTAATTAATTGATAGAGTACTTTTAGTTCAAAAGTATAGGTTTTGTGCAAATGAGTCAAGGTGGGTTGATTTCAGCTTCTGGGAAAACAAAAATTTCATAACTTAAAAAGGTCTATAAAAAAAGTCTGTATAAAAAATCGATATTTAGAAAAATATATCTATTGCTTTAATACTATATACAGGTATGTTTGGGTAAATAAAAATTTACCCCACCATATCAGTATGGAGTCTCTTTGTTTGCTTTTTTTTCATTTTTCTCTCAGAATCTGAAGAAGATTTAATGAAAGTGAAACATGTTAGATTCATATATGTTTGCTATTTTGTTATTTTACTTTATTCTACCATCTTGTCGGATTCTGATCTATACATTTAACTCATATATATATATATATATATATATATATATATAATCAATCCACTAAATGACGAATTTATTTGTATTAAACTTATATGTATACAAGAAAAATACTTGTAGGAATGCGAGAAAAAATTAATGATAAACTTAATCGTAATACTTTGTATGTATCCTTTTAATAAAAGAAGGGTTGATGCCCGAATATACAACAGTAGTTTCAAAATTACCTATTCAAGAATTTATTTTTGATTTCCTTAAGTCGTACTTTATTAGATCACTTTTAAACTTGTCAAAACATTTTCAAATAACGGAAGAAATTAAATAATATCCTGCAATCGACCTGGTTATCGACGATCGATGACTTCCCAACTTTCGTGTCTCAACCACCTTCTCAAGACATTGTGTTTACATATCTGACGATTTGTTAAAGCATTGGAGAATGTTGACTCATGCCTTAAGTACAGATTCCTGTGCATTTGTGTATGCGCGTGTAAGTGCGTGTGTGTGTGTGTGTGTGTGTGTACTATACCTGTCAATCCGCCGATGCCAACGTCTCGGCGATGCAGAAGTAATTCAATCACTTTGTCGTTGACAATTGACTCCAGCGTTTCATCAGAACTCTATTCCCCGTATTTATTGCTATTGTCTCTTGGTCTTTTCATCTTTTCGCAGTGACGATTTCAATTTGCTTCTCTCAAGAAACCGACGAGAAAGCGCCCGTTTTTCCGTTCGTCGCCTTCGTCTTCACTCATTCTTTCGCCCAAGTATACCACAGGCACTTCAGTGAAAATGCAACATTCTGTGTTCAATATACGCCCCAACAAACAGCTCTCTCTTTCTAATGACATTGTGGCAAATACACACTGACGTGTTGTACGTTTTATCAATAAATGTTTCTTTTAATCTGTCAATGTCTATACCAGTCTCTTCAGATCGATAGAGTTACATGTATATATCGAAATAAATTTGGACCTATATATATATATATATATATATATATATATATAATGATTGATGTGAAATATCCGAACAAAGTATGTAAAGATGGAATACGTGAAAACAGTTGGGTGTTGAAAATTGTATTTTCCTGTTGACGTTCATTCCTTTCTGTTATCATTTTCAAGGCATAACCGTAAAATACAAGAAAAAAGTTGTTACCATGGCAACCTAGCTACATAAAAAAATCACTATGGTTATTTGAATACTTTTAAGAATTCTTCTTCCATGTGCAGTGTCTCTTCAAGACATAGATGTTCATGGCTCTCCACAATTTTCTTTTCTTTATCGATCTTAGCAAATTTTTGTCCTTGCGCTGTCTCTTCTAATTCCTATCTTCCAGCAATTTTTCGTGGGTTGCTTATTGGCTGTTTTCTTCTTCTTCTTCTTCTTCTTCTTCTTCTTCTTCAGGGCTTACTACTTCTTCTTCTTCTTCTTCTTCTTCTTCTTCTTCAGGGCTTACTTCTTCTTTTTCTTTCTTTCTTTCTTTCTTTTTCTTTCTCTCTCTCTCTCTCCCCCCATCCCTTTCTCTCTCTCTCTCCTTCAGGCCTTGCACCCATGTCACGTTAAAACTCCGGTTCCCATACAATCATCGAAGTTAAGCAACGTCGAGTCTGGTCAGTACCTAAATAGATGACCGCTTGAGAATATCAGCTGCTGTAAGCTTAGATGTGCGGATGGTGTAATGGATAATGGCTCTGAATTGTTAATCGGAAAGCCAAGTTTCAATTCCAGCTGAGCTCATTATATTCACTTACGCGCACATACTCTTGAGAAATGTATCAATTCACTTCTCCACCCAGCTATGGTTATTTAGTAAGATTTATATCACTAATTCATTATTATATCCCAAAAAAGAAAATTCTAACAATCTAAAAATTGTTTCTGGTTTTAAATAACCTACAAAAGATTGATAAACCGTAGAAAACGAATCAATCAACCTTGCCTGCAATATGTCCTGACAGTGTCAAAATGGCAAAACTCTCTTTCCTCATCATGTGCCCATCGGGAGCTATTTTTAAAAACTTATTTAAACAGTAAAATTTTTACTGTTTAAATTTTTAAAATTTTTAAAAAATTTTTAAAAACTTATTTTAACAGTAAAATTTCCAAGCATGGCCTGTTAATTTTAGCGCACACAAAACTAAACTGTTCTCTGTTAATCTTCTAAGGTTCCTTTCTACTTTCCATCAACGTTAAATATTTGTCGATACGGTATTTTGGGGCAGTAGGAAAATTTTGTAAAGGAAGCTTATTTGCGCTTAGTAATGCAGATATTTTGAAATTTAAAATAAAATTTAGATTTTATTGAAATGTAATTCAGGTGTAAAGGGAAAACATTTTCGGACTGGGATTTTTATTTCGTCTACTGAGGTCAAATGTCAAATCTTGCACTAGAAAAGTTTGTACCAGAAGACAGCTGTCAGTGGGGCGGAAATGACGTTAAGCCGAGAGTTAGAAATTTTTAGTATTAATTTTTCATTTTGATTTTGAGACAATCTGAATTCACCCGTCGAAGCGTAGGGATGTCCTAAAATTGGGGTTTCCCATAATAGTATGGAAGGTGCTAACAACTCTGACCAAACAATCTCCTAATCTATGGAATGTCACCGAAAATATCTTTGTATGAAAAAAAAAAGAATATATTTTATTTACATTTGGTTTTAGAATAATGTTTTTGACAGGAGCGTTTTTTGCAGATCGCATTTGTTGTTGCTGACAGTGACGAAGAAATTACAAAGAAGACGAAATAGATTGTGAAATGTTTATGTGAAACTGATTTTTGTGAAAAAGTCGGGTTGAGTAGTCCCGACAAAGTGATTTCTGGTTTGAAAGGTTTAGTCGTCGCTAAAACAAATAAAACACGTAAGATTAAAAAAGCCATATAAAATGGTTATAATTTTTTTTTCTTTGGCTACTATGTTTTATTGTTCTTTTTTAGGGGTTTTATATATAGACTGCTAGAGGCAGGAGACAATTTTATATATAGACTGCTGGAGGCAGGAGACAATTTTTATATATATACTGCTGGAGGTAGGAGAAAATTTTATATATAGACTGCTGGAGGCAGGAGACAATTTTATAGATAGACTGCTGGAGGCAGGAGACAATTTTATAGATAGACTGCTGGAGGCAGGGGACAATTTTATATATAGACTGCTGGAGGCTTGTAGCAAGGGAGACAAAAGGAAAATGGTTTTATGAATTTCTTGTTTTAAGACTAATGTTTTTGATTAGTTATGGAAATGAAAAGGAAATATATACTTAACATCAGAAAGATATATTTCTGGGACACGTAATGAGGAAGGTGGGCTTAGAGAATCTGATACTCACAGAGCAGATGGAGGGAAAGAGAGACGTGGGGGAAATAGCTCCTGATATACTTAACAGGTATGAGCAAATGATGGCAGAGCAGGACTTGAGAGAAATAACAAGAAAAATATAATAAGAGCTACAAGGGAAAAGAAGATGGGGAGGGCCATGATCCCTACATCTTACAGGGATATGGCACATAAAAGAAGACAGTTTTTATGTGAGGCTTGAGTACTTTTTATATTTTCTCTCTCTTTTATTTCATTTATTATTTGAGTTGATACTCTATTCGTTCTAAATTTTGTAAATTTGAAATGAAGCTTACTACACTTGCGATTTATTAGTTGTTGTAGTAAGAATAGTAAGAATTTTCTTTTTGTACCAACATTCAGTAATGGACGCTGATAATATATATATATATATATATATATATATAAAGGCAAGATGTTTGCGTGTGTGTGTGTGTCTGTCAGTGTGTCTTTATAAAAATCCACAATTTTTATCCGATTCTTACCAAACATCACACAAATATTTTTTAGGCTTCCGGTCAGGTTATGGGCTACTTATTTTTTCCGATTTCCCCCGCAGATATTGGAAATCGATAACCCGATATCCGATCAGGTCTGATCAAGATCAGGATTTCAGCTGTTTTGCCGTGGTTCTTGCTGCAGAATTTGCTCTACCTTCGTAAAATTATAGTTTTTAGTCTCAAACATTAGTAGATCTTCTCAGACGACTCATTTTCCTTGATATCGAAAATCGATACCCCCGATATTCTATCGAATATGATCAAAAACCGATATTCAGCCATCAATATGGCTCATTTTCTCCAATTTTGCTCCCGATGGGCACGATAAGTTTTCATGGGCTTACTTAGGTTAGTTTATCCTTAGATGACTTATTTGAAATCGATACCCCGATATCCTGTCGGTTCTGGTCAAAATCAGGTTTTCAGCCCTTTCATTTTGGTTTTTGCTTCGGGTTTTGCTCTAAGTAAGTATAATTGTAGCTCTTAGTGTTAACAACCTACGTTTTTCGTGCCAACGTCCAAAGAGTTTGAGCTCCAGGACCATGGATTAGATTTCAAGCTTTCATTACACCCGAGCAACACCCGGATATAGTGCTAGTTTATCTATGAATTTAAATATTTCAGGAAAGAATATTACTGATATTTCTCTTTTGTTATATTGTTCTTTGTATATATATATACATATAATTTTGAGTTATGATAATTTTAGCGCCAAGATTATTGTTTTTAGTAATTTTACTCATAAAAGGTATTGGGCAACCAGGTTTTTATCATAAAGTCCTCGATATCTTAGTGGTGACAGAGCATTGATAGTTTTTAAGTTTTAGTTTGAGTTTTGTTTAGTGGCATATAAACCTCTGTAAGTTATTTAATGTCATAAAGTGGAGGTTTAAGGATTTTTTCTTAATGTTTAATTATAGTGAGAAGGTTGATTTAGTCAGATTTTAGTTAAATTTTTTTTATTATTTTTTATTTTAGAAAACTGAAAATGTCCTCCAGTTTTGTATTCAAAAATGTTTTATTGAGAATTTTTCTTTCCTCCCAAAATGTGTTATGGTCCTAATTTTTTCTTCAAAAATGTATTGCTGGTAATATTTTCCTTCAAAAATGTATATTTTTCTATAAATGTCTATTTCTATGTATATATTTCTATAAAAGTCTATTTTTATACTTTCATCGTGTTTTGACCCTAGTTCTGGCGTTAACCATTTGCACATAGCTGAGATCCTAACAGATGCTACCACTTCGGGTCAGGGTGGAACTGAGAACAAAAGCAATTAAGAGATGGTTCCACGCTCCTCACACTCTCCCAATCAGGAGCCTTGCTGCCGGATGCAGTTTACCGTCATGACCAGGACCAAAACTTATTCGTGTTAAAAAATCGACTTTAATTCATAACTCTCCACAATTTCATGTCTTTTCTTGCGCTTAACTTTTGACTAGAATCCTTATTTATCTGTCTTCACACAAATTGATCAGGCAGTTTACTCGCAGCTTCCACATGCTTCTTTTGGCTTCAATATGAGCTGTGGATATTTAATTCTCTATGCATAATCTCTTCATTATATCTCCTAGTAAATGTCATCTCTTTTGATTGTGACCATCGTTGTTCTTATGGTTAGTCCAAGATAATCTCAGCATCATCCTGTTCTGTAGAACCCAATCTGTCGGTGATATTTTCTAGTATTTACTGCCATATTAAAGATCAGATATTACACAGCAGTTCAGTCTTTTTTTAAAATTATCTATATCGTAATATTTGCTTAGGTTTTAAAAGGCCACTTTCGCTATTAAAATGGGTCTTCGGTGTCATATTTTCGATCTCATGGTGTTTTAATAAAAATGTATATAACTTACTCAGACGAAGATTCATTAGAAATGTCATGGACTGCGATTAAGACACAACCGATTGTCTGTTTATCGTTTGTTCTTGTTAATTTATGACCGAATCTATGTCGGATATGTAAACTTTAAAATAACTGAATACATAAATAGAAAAAAAAGATAGAACGAAATAATAATTTGAAAGTAATAAGTTGACATTGGTTAAAATCTAATTTCTAAAACAATAAAGTAAACCAATAAAGTAAACCATAAGCATTTCTTTGCTTTGAATGATTTATACTGTGTCAAGTTAATGTAGATTTTATTGAAATAAAACTATTTATTAGCTCATCATAATAAATTTTTTCCTTCAAAAATGTATATTTTTCTATAAAAGTCTATTTTTATGCATATATTTCTATAAAGTGTATTTTTATATTTTCATAGTGTTTTGACCCCAGTTTAGGGGTTAACTAGTCGCCCATAGCTGAGACCCTAACAGGTGCTACCACTCCGGGTCTGGGTGAACATGAGAGCAACAGCAATTAAGAGGTGGTTCTATGATCCTCACATCCTCCTAATTAGCAGATTTGATGCCGGATGCAGTTCACCGTCATGCCCAGGCTCACTGATAATTTAGTGCAAAGAATTTGTCACTTTAACTGAGCAGATTCATGCTGACTCCGAAGTTTCGTGGGGACCCCGTTATGATACTTTAACTCTTGGAGCAAGAAACCCAACCCGATGAAAGCCCAATACACACATACACACACACACACACATATATATATATGTGTGTGTGTGTGTGTGTGTGTGTGTGTGTGTGTGTGTGTGTGTGTGTGTGTGTGTTCTTCTGTGAAAGGGAATAAGTAACCTTAATAGCCAAAGGTTTTGCAAGATACCCTTTCAAAACTATCCAAAAGTTATCTTCTTGATTTCCCTAAGATATACTGTCTTAGATCAGTTTTAAACCTTTCACAACCATTTCAAATGACGAAAGCAATGAAATATTACCTAGTCATCGATATGGTTATCGAAGATCAATGATTTCCTAGCTTTCTCTCATTTTTCATATTACAGTAGCAAAATCTTCTTATTTTCCCCACCGTTCGAATCTCGAAATGGCTTCCCGTTTTCTCTTACCAATTTCAAATGAAGACCTTCCAAGATTTTGAAAGTAATAAAAAAATATTTTTTTCTCGGTCGATACGTCAAAATCAATCAAGTGGAGAATTTAGAAATCTCTGGGATGTGTTTAGACAGGTGATGGAAAATATGACAGAGAAATCCGAAGACTGATTCGAATAGCAGTAGATGCCTTGCAAAAACTAAAGAAATTAATAAGAAACAGGGATTACTGCTATATAATATAAATCTTCTTGTATAGCAATGATTACGGGGTTATTTCTTCAAAGATGAAAAAGAAACCAGAGGCAACCGATGTATAGCACCAGAGAAGGATGCTGACGATGCTAATCACGGAACATGTGTGCAATAGAAAATTTTAAGAAAAAGAAAACTTATACTTTGTATTAGAAAAAGACAACTGAAATTTCCGGGATACTGAAAAACAGGAGTTGAAGAAGATATTGCAGGCAACGGGGACAGAACGAAACATCAAGTAATCAGCTTTTGAAAATGGATGACAGAAATGGCATTGATCATTAGTGCTGCACAGAATGTTGAGGTAGCCATGATCGACTACGTCTTAAAGGGACACAGCGCGTATAAGAAATCTTTATGGATACTAATAAAGCTGAGCTTAGCCAGACACTAGGTTAAATGTATAGCCGAACCAATGAGGAACGAACTCATTAAAGGTGTAATAATCTGCCATTCCTCTTCGTAAATTCATATGAAACACGTTACGTTTGTTGTTGATTTTTTTTTCTGAAAGCTTCGAACCGCGCTTGAAATATGGGAAAAAAGAAAAAGTTGTATTACAGACGAAGGTACTATTTTGTTCCGAAATGCAAGTTGAATTTGTGATTTTAGTTCGCTTCAGACTTGTACTATCATGCCGTATCCCAGCAGTTTAACTCTCTAGGGCCATTCGTATCATATTAGTGGGGGGATCTGTTTATTACTTCATAACAATATAGAACTGATCCCCCACTTTATGACAAGTAGAAGCCTTAATCATATTATATTATTAACCCTCTAGGGCCATTCGTATCATATTAGTGGGGGGATCTGTTTATTACTTCATAACAATATAGAACTGATCCCCCACTTTATGACAAGTAGAAGCCTTAATCATATTATATTATTATCACTCTAGGGCCATTCGTATCATATTAGTGGGGGGATCTGTTTATTACTTCATAACAATATAGAACTGATCCTCCACTTTATGACAAGTAGAAGCCTTAATCATATTATATTATTAACCCTCTAGGGCCATTCGTATCATATTAGTGGGGGGATCTGTTTATTACTTCATAACAATATAGAACTGATCCCCCACTTTATGACAAGTAGAAGCCTTAATCATATTATATTATTAACCCTCTAGGGCCATTCGTATCATATTAGTGGGGGGATCTGTTTATTACTTCATAACAATATAGAACTGATCCCCCACTTTATGACAAGTAGAAGCCTTAATCATATTATATTATTAACCCTCTAGGGCCATTCGTATCATATTTGATACAGTATGAAAACAAGCCTTGAAAGAAATATTTTCCTGAAAAATTTTTTAAGAGAAATATTTTATAAATTTCAAATGAAAGCAGTACTGACTGCTCAGTCAATGAATACCAAATGTTTCCTTATATGGAAATACCAAATGTTTCCTTATAGGGAAATACTGTATCAAATATGATACGAATGGCCATAGAGGGTTAACAAGTATGGACAGTATTTTTTCATTTCAGTCCTAGAAACTTTGCAGCTACTTTATTTTATTATTTCATTTCTCTTTTATTCTATTTCTTACTAGCAGTATAGCCCGGTGTTGCTCGGATTAATGGAAGCTTTAAAACTAATCCATGGTCCTCGAGCTCAGACTCTTTGGACGTTGGCACGAAAGACTAAAAAGCAATAGTTGTTCCTGGTTAAATCAAAACCGTAGACTGAAAGAAAAATGAATGGATGTAAGTCAAAGTTCGATTTCCTGGTATCGATATCAAATAAGTTTCTTTCGTCGTAAACTGAATTTTGAAGGCTAAATAAGTCCTCTGAGTAAATGGTATCATGGCTGAGACTAAGAACTACAATTATACCTACTTAGACCCAAACCCGAAGCAAATACTAAAATAAAAGGGCTGAAAAAATACAAGCATACAAGCAGATAAACAGACACACGCACAAACATGTTGTTTTTTATATATATTATCGATTTTCTGCACGATTGTAAAAACTGCAACCTTGAAACTTATGAATATCGTTTCTTATGTGTTTTTCTATGAGTGTATCAACTTTGATTAAAATCGGACCACTCCTTCTACAACCCGATTTTTCGATTATCGATTTTCGATATTTATCGGAGGTACCTTTACACAAAACCTAGCTAAGAACACTCACAGACACTTCTACTACAACTGTATAAATTTTCAAGAAAATCGGTTCAGCTGTTTCGGAGTCTATAGGTAACGGACACACACACACACACACTCAAACAAAGTTCCATTTATAAATAAGTTTAGATTTCATTATATTTTATATACTCTCTTCTATTCTAAATTTTGGTATTTAGAAAAAAAGTTTATTAGAAATTTCACGCTATTTATTTTAATAAGCAAAGAGTAAGCATTGACAAAAAGCAAAAAAATTATATATACTCATTGCAAACATATGATAATGTGATACTAATGTTCGGCAACTACGACCCCATAATAATGTCAAATACAATTATATGTACTTAACAATACTTACAAATATAAGATAAAATAAAAATTATCATAAAACGTAATTAGAATAGTATTATTCTAGGTTTAAAACCATTTTTCATGAAAGTCAAAAACAGATTAGTATTACCATTTTTTTAGAATCATGTTAGTCGGACATTTTGATAAATATCTTCAATTACAGCTTGAATAAGAAAGAATAGGAAACGCTGATCCTAATGAAATTGGAGAGGTTCAATTTATAGGATTTGATTATCAAACAAGGGGAGCGTATTATGCGTGAGTAGAAGCATTTTTTTCACACTTTCAGCACAATTTTAGGGGTGCGTATTATGGATGAAAGGGTATTATTCTGGGGGAAATACGTATATATGTATCAATTATAATTTTATGATTTTGTTAATCGCTCTGTTAATCGTTCTGACTGACTGGGCAGAAAATTATCCCGCAGTAGGTTGCCATTACTTTCTGCGGTAGACTGGTTGTCAGCAAAGACTACAGAACCCAATCTGCCCTGTTATGTAACCTATAACTGGAGGAATTAAACGGATTAATATCTTTCCAAAGGCTATTTGCGCGGAAGTGAACGCAAGAAATTCAATTAGAATTCGAACTCGGCTTTCGGATTTCTCGTTCCGAGCCGATATTCACTGCACCACAACGCACATTGCTTATTTGAAAAATTATTCCATAAAAAAAAACAAAATAATGGTTTCCTTTTTAGGAGAAGTGTGTAGAAAGAAATATGAAAAAACGTTTTTATTTTGTTTCATTTGAATTTATGAATAACATTTCCAATAACCTCTTTATGTAATCAATAAGCAGTCGTCTTATACTACAGATATGGGGTAAATTCGTGGAAATTTATCTTATTTTTACCTTGTCTTATCTAAAGGTTGCCTTATACGTGGAAATATACGGTAATAATTAATTTAACTAAATTGAACATACTTCTATCGAAGACCTTACATATTGACTTATATACCCAACCACAATTGACAGTAAACTGCATCAGGTAGCAAGGCCTCCGATTGGGAGGTTTTAAGGAGCATGGAACCACCTATTAGTTGCTGCTGTTCCCAGGTCCATCCTGGCCCAGAGTAGTAGCATTTGGGCAACTAGTTAACCCCCCAAACTGGGGTCAAAACACGATGAAAGTATAAAAATAGACGTTTTTAAAAATATATATATACATAAAAATAGTCTTTTCATAGAAAGATATACATTTTTGAAGGAAAAATATTACGAACAATACATTTTTTTGAAAAAAAACAAAATTATTAACATAACATATTTTTGAAAGAAAAATATTATTGCCATAATATATTTTTGAAGAAAAAATTATTACCACCAATAAATGTTTGAATATAAAACTAAAAGACATCTTCAGTTTTCTAAAATAAAAAATAAATAATAATTTTTTTTATTAAAATCTGACTAAATCAACCTTCTCACTATAACCGAACATTTAAAAAATACTTTAAAACTCCTACCTTTTTGGCATTAAATAACCCACAGAGGTGTTAATATGCCGTTAAACAAAACTCAAACTGACTAAACCAACCTTCTCACTATAACCGAACATTTAAAAAATACTTTAAAACTCCTACCTTTTTGGCATTAAATCACCCACAGAGGTGTTAATATGCCGTTAAACAAAACTCAAACTGACTAAACCAACCTTCTCACTATAACCGATCATTTAAAAAATACTTTAAAACTCCTACCTTTTTGGCATTAAATAACCCACAGAGGTGTTAATATGCCGTTAAACAAAACTCAAACTGACTAAACCAACCTTCTCACTATAACCGAACATTTAAAAAATACTTTAAAACTCCTACCTTTTTGGCATTAAATAACCCACAGAGGTGTTAATATGCCGTTAAACAAAACTCAAACTGACTAAACCAACCTTCTCACTATAACCGAACATTTAAAAAATACTTTAAAACTCCTACCTTTTTGGCATTAAATAACCCACAGAGGTGTTAATATGCCGTTAAACAAAACTCAAACTGACTAAACCAACCTTCTCACTATAACCGAACATTTAAAAAATACTTTAAAACTCCTACCTTTTTGGCATTAAATAACCCACAGAGGTGTTAATATGCCGTTAAACAAAACTCAAACTGACTAAACCAACCTTCTCACTATAACCGAACATTTAAAAAATACTTTAAAACTCCTACCTTTTTGGCATTAAATAACCCACAGAGGTGTTAATATGCCGTTAAACAAAACTCAAACTGACTAAACCAACCTTCTCACTATAACCGAACATTTAAAAAATACTTTAAAACTCCTACCTTTTTGGCATTAAATAACCCACAGAGGTGTTAATATGCCGTTAAACAAAACTCAAACTGACTAAACCAACCTTCTCACTATAACCGATCATTTAAAAAATACTTTAAAACTCCTACCTTTTTGACATTAAATAACCCACAGAGGTGTTAATATGCCGTTAAACAAAACTCAAACTGACTAAACCAACCTTCTCACTATAACCGATCATTTAAAAAATACCTTAAAACCCCTACCTTTTTTGTCATTAAATAACCCACAGAGATTGATATGGCGTTAAACAATAACTCAAACTCAAACCCAACCACAATCATGTTTGTTTATTTTCATTTATTTATTTGTTGTTTCTTTTTTCTCTGTCTCTTCCATTTTTCTCGCACGTTCTCTGTCTTTTTGACACTGTAAATTTTTTTTCGGTCTACCTGTATTTCATTCAGACAATCAGAAGGAACAAGGAGGAATACATTTTATAGTCATTTTTCACCTGTCAGAAATATACCAAACACTCGCAGATTGATTCTGTGGTTATATTATTCCTATTTATAAAAGATAAAATATAGGAAAAAATGGAAGTAATTCTAAATTGCTAAATGTGATTCTACAGAAGGATGGTGGGGATACCATGAACCTAACAATGAGGTTTTGGAGAGGATGAAAACGAAAAGGAAACTAATACTTAACAGCAGGAAAAGGCAGCTGAAATTCGTGGGTTATGTAATGAGGAAAAAAGATTTGGAGAATCTGATACTCGCAGGTCAGATAGAGGAAAAGAACGATAGGGGAAAGCAAAGCGTAACATACACTCCCGATCAAAAATTTAAGACCACTTAAAAATCTTTAAAAATAATTTTTTTTTTACGGATAGATTTTAAACTTCTCCCACTTAAGGTTACCAATACTACAATCTAAAAGGTTATGGAAACAAAAAGCTACATTCCAAACATTTTATTTAGAAATTTACATTTTTATAAACTGAGGCGATTTACACATGATCAAAATTATAAGACCAGGGGTATAAATTGTTAGATCTATGGTAATTCCAATGTTTTTAGTTCAGTTAGAGATTAGCAATCACTGCGTAAATGTGTTACCAGGCCTAAAGCAAGCAAACTTACCGAAGTTGCGCGTTCTTGAATTCTAGAATTCCATAAGCAAGGTTTGTCACAGTGGTAAATCGCAGTAAAACTGTGATTTGCAACTTTCTAAAGAACAGTGAGAATTATGTAAAAGCAAAATCCTCTGATAGACCCCAAAAAATTTCTCCTGCATTGAGTAGGAATTCTCCTACTCAATGCAGGAGAAAACGGGTTATTATGAAAGACGAGGGACTTTCTTCTAGTCATATTAAGGCAGTCACAGAAGCTGATTGCAGTCCCGTAAACCATCAGACTACACTTACGACAAAAAGGCATGGTAAATAAAAAGCGTAAACAAATCCCTCGGCTGCTTTCACGTCACAAGGTGCACGCTTAAAGTTTGGTCGTAAATACCAAACTTTGGACGTTGAGAAGTGGAAGAAAGTCCTGTTTTCTGATGAGAAAAAATTCAATCTAGATGGTTCTGATGGCTTCTAATGATATTGGCATAACAAAAACATGCCTCCTGAAATTTTCTCCACACGTCATAGTGGTGGAGGGTCCCTAATGGTATGGGGTGCCTTTTCTTACAGAGGAACGATGGAGCTCCAGGTGGTGCAGGGTCGTCAGACAGTGGCTGGTTATGTTAGCATGCTACAAAAAGCATCTTTGATGACGGAGGGCCATCGTTTGTGTGGAGATGGATGGTTATTCCAACAGGATAATGTTGCAATCCACACTGCAAGACGGGCCTTGACCTTTCTACAAGAAAATGGTGTCCATCTCTTGGGACATCCTGCATGCTCACCAGACTTGAACCCAATTGAAAATGTTTGAGGATGGATGACAAGAGATGTTTATCGAAATGGCAAACAATATTCAACAAAAAATGAACTTCGTGAAGTCATCTTCAGAAGCTGGAGCAACATCCCCCGCACCTTAATGGAAACGCTTATTTCTAGCATGCCCGACAATTTTTGAAGTCAAAAGCAGTGGAGGTAGAACTCATTATTAAATTTGTTTTTTGAATGCTTTCATACACTTTTCATACACTTTTTGTACAATTTCATAGAATTTTTGTCTCTGGTCTTATAATTTTGATCATGTGTAAATTGCCTCATTTTATAAAAATGTAAATTTCTAAATAAAATGTTTGGAATGTAGCTTTTTGTTTCCATAACCTTTTAGATTCTAATATTGGTAACCTTAAGTGGGAGGAGTTTAAAATCTATCCGTAAAAAAAAAAATTAATTTTAAAGGTTTTAAGTGGTCTTAAATTTTTGATCGGGAGTGTACATGATGGGGTTAAATAATGGATGGCAGAGCGAAGTTTGGGAGGGGTAACAGAAGAATGTTGTTGTGGCGAAATGGATATCGGCTCGGAACGACAAATAGAGGAGCCGATTTGGAATTCCAGTTGAATTCCTTGCATTCACTTACGCACAAATACTCTTGAGAAAAGTATTAGTCCGTATCTTTCCTCCAGTTATGGGTTAAATAATAGGACAGATTGGGTTCTTTAGCCTTGGTTGGCAACCAGTCTAGCACAAAAAGCAATGGCAACCTACTGCGGGATAATCTTCTGCCCAGTCAGTCATGTCTCGAAAGAGACATGATTGTCCAAAGTGTATATCACGTATGGCACTTAACTGATTGACTGAACAGGAGAAAGTCTGTTAAGAGCTAATAAGGATAAGGAGATGTGAAAGGCAATGACCGCCTACGTCCTGAAAGGACACGGAACAAAGAAGAAGAAGAATTTCTAAATTCAGAATAAATTTTCTTTATTTTTTTTTTTTTTCAAACCTTATCAAGCATCTATTTGCCTAGCAAACGAGTTTTAACTTGTCCGCCGCCAAAAGAAGCCATTATGGAAGCGTTATGTCTGATTAGAGAAAGGTCAGAATTTTTTTAAAATGTAATTAACGTAGGTCAAGACACGTGATTCATCATTCGAGATGATTTAATGAAAGTTCAAGATGAGAGTTTAAGCTGTAGTCATAAATTCGCGCTTTCATTAACTGATATTTCTCGTCTGTCGTGCATCTGAGAAGATTTTATTTCTGGATTGTATATCTTGAGTAAAACTTGTCGTGTTCTTAGTGATTTTATTTTCAGATCAAAACGAGGACTCTCTTCTTCTGTAGAAAAGTTCGTGTTAAACACAGTTACAATGTGAAAGCGAACTTTTCTATTGAACGCAGATGAAAATAATACATGAAAAATAAAAAAAATAAAAATTAAACTTTTACTTTCTTCTCCGTTGAATAATTTATATGCTAAGATTTATGCGTGTTTCTTGTCAGCAAGTTAAAAACAAAATCACGAGATGTCACTCCTGCCATTCTGATACAAATTAGATGTTGTTTAAATGTGCAGAGTTGCTTTCTTCCAACAATAATGTGCCAATCATCTTAATAGCATTACATCATTCATTTACTTTACAGAGAGACGCCTACGCAGTTTTGACTGAAATATCCACATCAGATGTCATTCTCTCGCCAAGTAACTATAAATAGTCGATGATTTATTGTCTATTTCCCTGAAGAGGTAACTATGACTTTTGTTTGAGACGCAATAATGTATTCTGTAATATAAAACACACTGCGATTATATATATATATATATATATATATATATATATATATATATATATATATATATATATATATGTCATTCACATATAAGCCTGTTACGCTGAGATCACAGCTCATAGTGTGTCTAGATTCCACTTGTTTCAAGCTGCGATCGAAACTCGACCGATTTGGTGTCAGTCGGAGTTTCCTACTCTCTAAACCATGCGCGCATGGAATGAGAGAGGAGAAATTTTAGCGTGTTATATATATGCGGTGTATACCCACGCCAAGCACCGAGAGAACTCAATTCATTACTGAAGATTAAGGCGTAAATTGCAGAAGTGGTTACTGTTTTTAAAATTTTCCTCTACAGAGAGGTCAATCGTAATGATAGCTTAATATATTAGTTATCCACATACAAGCTTGTTCCGCTGTATCACAGCTCATCAGTGTGCTAGACATTCACTATATATATATATATATATATATATATATACAATATTTATTTAGAATTTATAACAGAAATATGTTATTATATGACTACAAAAGCTGTATTTACTGTATTTACTAGCCTTCCCACGCAAGGCCGGATGTGACACATGGTCATTTTATAGTGGGTATTCCCGAATTTTGGGTATTCCCAAAAAATCTCTGTCTATTTTTCCCCAGTCGTGGTTCTACCCTTCGGCGGAACCACGACTGGGTTATTGCTCTCTGCTCGGAAGCAGAGAGCGCCCTCTACCCGAAGGCAGAGGGCTGACAATGTCATAGCGTCGTCAGGCCTCTGACATATATGACTACAAAAGCAGCCATATATTTATGTAGGTACCTTCATTAAAATCGCAAAAAATAAACAGCATAGTATGAATAAAAACGTCTAAAACTTAATAAAATGAACCTTTTCCATCAAAATGTTTATATTATTAAGAGAAAAGATCAAAGTAATTTTTATTTAAAGTTATCTAACATGTTCGAAATTTTAGCAGAAGATTTTGTTTGGATTTGAGTTAGCGTGGTAGAAAATGTTACAATTGTTTACAATGAATCACGTAATTTTATGTAAATCACTTTTTTCGGTGACAAACACATTAATTTTGAAATTCTCGAAAAATCAGATAATTGTTTGATTTTAATGAAACTTTCAGTAATCATTCACAATTGAAAGAAATTATTTTTGAAATTATTATTTTTTTTAAATTTTTTGGAAAGTATTTTTCAGCTCTGTTACCATCTCCACGTAAATCAATGAAATTTTAATAAATTTTATATATATATATATATATATATATATATATATATATATATGTATATAAATGAGATTATAACTATACTCGTGTCGAAAAAGCTTCCATAATTCTACGAAGAAGAGAAAAAACGGTTTTAAAAAAGGAAGAGCCAAGTACATGAACATCACTCAAAAGGGTTCGGACCGAGTCATCACGTAGCCCAAAGGAAAAATCCCGATACGAGTAATCAACTAACAAAAAGCGTTCAATACTTATGTAGAGCGGAATAAGTAAAGAATACCTAGTGACCCAGACAGACCTACCTATATATATATATATATATATATATATATATATATATATATATATATATATATATACTAGTAGTAGTAGTAGTAGATTGGCATACATGAAATGATGCATTTTTTGGTTCGTTGTTGATCCGGTCGTCTAACGAAGTAACCACCTTATTATATAAAAACTTTGACTAATTCCTGACTTTTTATTTCCAGATAATTATTCTTTCATCAGCAAACAACATTGCTCCATGGAAGCATTCCAGAAGTTGAGTAAGATATTAAGAACGGGACAATTTCGCTAGAAACAAGTAAGAGAGTACTGGATTGCTATGTGCTGTCCGTCCTTCAATATGGCAGTGAATGCTGGACAATATCATCAAAAATGAAGGAAAAACTTGAAGCAACTGAAATGTGGTCCTACAAAAGGATGCCGCGAATATCATGGATCGAGCATGTGAGCAATGATGAGGTCTTGGAAATGATGGAAACAAAAAGGAAATTAATACTGAGCATCAGGAAGAGACAGCTGAAGTTCCTGGGACACGCAATGAGGAATGAGGGCTTGGAGAATCTGATACCAACAGTATAGATAGAGGGAAAAAGAGACAGGAGAAAGTAACGGATAACATATTTGAAGGACCCAATCAGGTGGATGACGGAACGAGGATTGCATGGTGTAACAGAAGGCGTGGTCAGCGCCACCAGGGATAGGGAAACGTGAAAAGTCATGATCGCCTACGTCCTGAAAGGACAGAGCACATAGAAGAAGAAGAATTATTCTTTAAATATATTGTTACTCATAAGCTTAATGAAAATTAAAATAAAACAATGTCGAGTTATCTTATGTATGAGTAAAAATTGTGTCATTCTACCTCTGAAGCATTTAGGAATATCAATGCAGCCTTTGGTAAACGTATTGTTGTTGAAATTATAACTGTACAAAGATGTTCGTGAGATTATAGTCTTAAAAATAAACCAAGGGAAGACCACCGTCGGTTATGAGACATGATCAGCTGAAAGCTTTGGTTGATCAAAATCCGAGAATTACAATCCGAAACTTGCATTAGAACTCGAAACATCTCGCACAACTGTTTCTCGGCTCTTGAAGGTAATGGGAAAAGTGAAGAAAGCGAATAGGTTTCTACCGCATGACCTGGATGAGAATTTAAAAAAAAACGCGGTTTTATGGTGTGCTTTCTGTTTCTTTCCGGACAGGAAAAAGAATCATTTTGTCATCGAATCATTACATGCAATGAGACGCAGCAGTGAGACACTAGCCAAGTGGTTGGATGCAAGTGAATCATCAAAACAATACCTAAAACCTCCACTGCATCCTAAAATGTTAATGGTTGCAGTATGGCGGTCTTTCAAAGGGGCTATTGATTATTCGTTCTTTCCTCAAATAAAACAATGACAGAAACTTAGTATTGTGGAAAAATCGAGTTTATGCACGAAAAAATGAAAACAGTTCTAGAATTGTAAAAAGGCATGACCCAATTTTGCACGACAATGCACGGCTGCACGATTCTCATTTAACTGTTCGAAAGTTGCATAGCCTTAAATATACGATTTTGTCTCTGCCTCCATATTCACATGATACCTCTCCTGTTGATTATCATTTATTTAAGCATTTCGAGCTTCTCAGATGCAATGAAATATCTTTCAATAAAGAAGGTTGGTTGGACGGTTGTTTTGTTTTTATGGCATATCAACCTCGGCGGGTCATTTATTGCCAACTAAATTTTATTTATTGCTGGTGATACCTTTTAGTTTCAACAATTTATTGTTGTTTTTTATATAAGTTTTGTGTCTAGTAATTTTCTTTTCGAGTATGAAGATTCATTGGGATTTGTTTTTAAGGACAGGGTCCCCAATTCCTACCCTGTTATTTAACCCATAACTGGAGGGAAGGGACGGATTGACAGGGTCCCCAATTCCTACCCTTGTTATTTAACCCATAACTGGAGGGAAGGGACGGATTAATACCTTTCCCAAAGGTAACAGTGCTTAAGTGAATGCAGGGTATTTAACTGGAATTTGAACTCGGCTCACCGATTTCTCTTTCCGAGCCAATATCCACTGCATCACAACGCACATCCGTCACGAAACATTTACAGCACCTGGTATTCCCAAGCGGTCACCCATCTAAGTACTGACCAGGCTCAACGTTGCTTAACTTCGGCGATCGAGCGAGAACCGGTGTATTCAATGTAATATGGCCGTAACCTCCCAACAAAGAAGGAGTAATCAAAGCCTTTGAATTGTTTATCACATCAAAAAAAAATTGCTTTTTTTTTAAGATGGATCAAAAGTTTAGAAGTACGTTGGAGAAGGATCACTCATCAATATGGTGGCTATTTCAACTAAATAAATTCGTTATTTAACGAATTTATTCGTTATTTTAGAAACATTTACACTATAAAGTGTTTCATTTCATGTGTGACAACCTAATAGTAGTCGGCACCAGCCTTCATCCGATTATCGAGATTGTCATTCTCTCCTATTATCCCCTTTCTCCCCTCTGATTGCCGAGGCTAAGATAGCTGTGAAGGCCCAGCCTACGCCTGAAAAATAGTAAAAAAGAAATTGACCAGTGCATTTATGTGAATTTGATTTTTGGTAAATATTCTGTGCGACGGAGAAGCCCACATAACGGATGTGTCTTCCTCGTGACTCAGAAGGAATTGAAATCTGGCAAACATCGTTTACATCGGACTCTCAGATGGTTGGTCTGTCAAGGTCTGCCTTGCTTACGCCAGCCCGACTAGCATTGTCCTCTTCCGTCGGTTTAGTAGTGGAGATCGTGTACATCTTTGCCTATTTCGCCATTTGGGTCTTCGGGGGTTGATCACGTTCAGTCTGGTTCTTTCTCTCCGACCTTACCGCCATGGTTTGTATTAAAGGGTTTGAAACTCCATACGAAGAATCTACAATATATGTGATGTCATATAAGATTCAAATATGATGTCTGTTGCGTTTTGAGTTATTTTCTTTGCGCTATCGGCACCAGAGTTAACTGTCTTTCTCTGTAGACGCCAGATGAAAGTGTCTTTGTGATCACAGTCGCAAACGTTTACAAATTCATAAAGTCAAAGAAAGAATTTATTTAAAAAACAAAGTAAAGTAATACTAATTAGAAATTATATTCAAATAGCGTTATATTTCACGGTAAATGTAAAGTAGCGATAAAAGTAGTAATTTTATAATAGTATAAATAATAAAGCGTCGTTGTTCAAGCAAAGATTAAAACTGAAAGAAATTTATAGGAGTAAAAATATCTGGATATTTCTAGACCGTTAGACAGAAATTTGAACATAAACAGAACACTTGATGGTGTTTCGAGTGGTCTCAAATAACCTTTCAAATATATAGGAAGAATTAGAAGTTCGGACATTTGGAACCATGCAGATGACATTTTTCATTGACATATCTTTTCAAGACGCAGTCGATAATGGCAATCCACAGAAAAATTTCTTTTACTATCTGTGAATTGCTATGGCTTCTTGGGAATCTTAGTCTAACGACTCGTTTGCCTTCTTCACGGATTTGAATTCAGATTTGTCCGTCTTCCGTACAGGTTGCCATATCGATTTACACCTGGTTCAAGCGGATTATTGCGAAAATTCAAATAACTAAATAGGAATTTGAACGAAGGTTACTTATTCGACTTTGAATGCTGATCGATCAAAGTTCTTGGTGTCAACGTATCTCAGTCTGCTTTACTAATTAGTATACCAATATGAAAAGCAGCTAGTGAGGAGAGTGTGGCGGGGGGGGGTGAGTAGGCTTGCTGTCACTTGATTTCCAGTAAAGGACGCAGGTAACGAATAGATAATAATAATATTGCTAAGAAAGAAAGAAAGAAAGAAAGACAGAAAGAAAGAAAGAAAGAAAGAAAGAACGATTAATATGATCGTTATTATTGGTAATTACATATTAGGGAATTAGATGTCGCTTATCCTCCTTTATTGGCGATAGGTCACGTTGGTCACATGAGAGTTCTTTAGTGGCGTCACTTCATACAATAGCGTCAATTTCATATTCTGTCGGTGAGAAAGACATTGAAGGTGAGCTGCCATGTCAGCATCAACTACGTTGCAGATCCTCATTTGGATTTTATCGAGAACCTCAAGATGAATAACAGGGACACAAGACCAGAACTGAGCAGGGAATCATCTTCTTGGGAATCGGTTCAACAGAACAGTAGCTACCGGGAAGAACCTGCTCGAGTAGAACTTGCTTTTTACCGATGGAATACAAAGGAAATGTGAGTGATTTGCTACCATGTAAGTGGCCGTGAAAGTTAAAATTGGCCGAGCCAAGAAATGTAGTGCATCTGAGAAATTCCATGTACACTACCAGCCATAATTATTAGGCCACCCCAGTTTTTTCAAAGAAATTATTTATTTCATACTATTTTTAGTATTTATTGCCAAATGAATAATAGAATGGTTATTTTGTTTTTATTACTTTGCAAAATTTTACAAGCCAACGAAGCAAAGATGAACTCATCCGAAAAACTCTAAATTTTCTTCATTTTTTCATTGATAAAACTGCAATATAGGTAATTATTAAATATTTATAAATTCATTTGATGCACATGTTATTGTGCAGTATTAACAAAAGAACCATTCTATTTTCATTTACAATTAATCACTTGGCAATAAATACTAAAAAATAATATGAAATACATCATTTTTTAAAATACTGGGATGGCCTAATAATTATGGCCGGCAGTGTAAATAGTGACAGAGCAGTCAGAGGCTTACCACATCCCGGCTGTGAGAGAGATTGTAGTGTTGAAATACATGTAGATAAAACTAGAATCTGAAATCAATTTTCGCATCTTTTAGGTGTCGTGTCCCCTCAGGATGTGAGGGCTTTCGACAACTTCCTATCATTGTCGATTTTAGCATTTTTATGTCATTTTACTATCCCCTCATGATGTGCGTTGTGGTGCAGTAGATATCGACTCGGAACGAGAAATCGGGGTGTCGAGTTCGAATTCCAGTTGAATTCCTTGCATTCACATACGCACAAATACCCTTGGGAAACGTATTAATCCGTCTCTTCCCTCTAATTATGGGTTAAATAATAGAACAGATTTGGGTTCTATAGCCTTGGCTGGCAACCAGTCTACCGCAGAAAGCAATGGGCAACCTACTGCGAGATAATCTTCTGCCCAGTCAGTCATGTCATAATCGTCCAAAGCGTGTATCAAGTGTGGCACTTAACTGATAACTATTCCCGTCCTTTTATGTATTCACTTACAAAAGCTTGTTAGGTCAGTTTCTCACCGTTTCCCTCTCTTTTTCTTGCCTTAGATGTGTCCTGAAAGTGTCACATTCATCCGTCTTTTCCTAATTATGGCTCCTGGAAATATCAACTGGATTTCTTTTTGTTTTTTTTTTATTTTTTTATTTTACATTTTCCTCAAAAAAAGCTTTTCTTACTTACATGATCCGTCCATAGTATTCTCAAAATCTCCTAATAAAAGACTTCCCAGATATCTAAGTTTCCGAACTTGTTTGATTTGCAATTCCTACTTTGGGCTCATCCTTTTGCTAAAAACCATGCATTCAGTATTGGTCTATATTCCTGAGATGAGGTATTATTTACAATAGTCGGACATTATACGAACTATTGTCTTCATCTTTGTTGCCATTTGTACGATAACCTAATGAAGGATGATATGCTGGTTAAATGAACCAACCAACCAACCAGCCAACCACCAACACAGAAACGTAGATGACTTTTCAAAAAAAACATATGATTTGGTATTAAATTCACTCACATACCATGTTACTTTCATTTGCTGGTTAATTCCAACTAATTTCACCTGACCACTTTGGCTATCATGCTTCGTGTGTTTGTCTATATTTCTAAGATAATGTAGTATTTACAGTATTTACATTATTTGGACTATTGTCCTCATCTTTGTTGCTATTTATACGACGTTTCGCCTGTTGTACGCTCCGGCCTTCTTCAGGTGCTAGGAATTTCGAACCGAACCCTTTATTACAATCACTGGGGTATATGAACTTCATTCCTTTTGTAGTCGTGCCTCTTCTGGAGTCATGAGTTATCTCCCTCTAACTCAGTAAATTACTTGTTCACCACTGCACTGCTGTACCCTGGTATTGAACACACAACTCTTTGGGTCAAGTCACAGGAACTAACCAACCTCTATATCTATATATATTGTGTGTAGAAAGGTATCCCAAGTTTTCTTCATCAATGAGGAGATTATCCGACATTCACATCCATTCAATTCTGGTCTGATGCTCCTATTATATATGTAGATTTTCTCAATAAAATGCAAAGAAGACTATACAATATTACTGATCCTGACCTGGCATCTCTGCTTCAATTACTTTCTCACTGCAGTAAAGTAGCTTTCCTGTGTCTTTTCTATAAATATTGTCATGGTAATTGATTTAATGAACTTTCATCTATGGTGCCTAGACTTTATTAATTTAATCCCAGTGCCAGATTGATTGAACGGTCTCATCAATTTATACTTGAAATGGCTAAATGTAGCTGTAAGTTCTATGCTAACAGTTTCTTCTCTCTCACTTCTTGCTTGTGGAAATTTCTTCTGTTTTCTTGCTTCCCAGTCAACTTTGATCTTCGAACATTTAAATGAAATGACAACCGTTATCTTCTGTTTTCAATATTCTTGTTCTTTTACTGTTCGCTCTCCTTAATTATGTTTTTTCTCATACTCTTTCACAGTCAATAACCCATTGCGTCTTAGTGGCTTTATTTAATCGTTATATTCTGTTTTCTTAATTTGTATTCTTTTATTTTCCTCTCTACTCGATCGTAGTCTTGTCATATTCTCTAATACTCTCAAACCACTTACGTCCTAAACGCTTTATTTCTTCATGGGATGAAATAATTAAAAACTGAAATAAAAACACTGAAAAAGTTTAAAAGCGTTTATTGCTATTTCCTTGGCAAATGCTCTGATGAACTACATTTCTTGATGTCACCAGTTCAGACTTCCACAGCAAAGACTCGCCTTACGACATACACTTGGACCAATGAACACTATTCCCTGTGTATTCCATTAAAAAGAGGTTGTATCGTGGAATACACCGAGAAATGTAGTTAAACTACTTTATTAACAGAGTGGTACAACAAGCTGTATATACAATATTTACAGTCTCTCGCACTACTAGGTGTTACTTCCCGACAACAACCCCCATGCTAAGTGCACATTGTCTTTTATACATCCAGGCAACCGGATGTCACATAGTACAAGCCACAACACAACAAAGATGATAGCTCCATTAGGACAATATCTTCCCAAGAAGTGCAACTTTATGGAACATGTTTGCCCACTCACTACCAGTTAGGCATCTAATCAGGAGATTGAAGGTTTTTAGGAGCAATGAACCGCCTCTTAATTGTTGTTGTCCCTCGGTCGACTCTGACACGGAGTAATAGCACCTGGGATCAAAACACCCGGGAAGTATAAAAACAATTTTTAGAGTAAAAAAAATACTTATTTATAGTAAAATTACCAACAATATGTGCGTTGTAGTGCAGTGGATATCGGCTCAGAACGAGAAATCGAGGAGCCGAGTTCGAATACCAGTTGAACTCGTTGCATTCACTTACGAGTAAATACCCATGGGAAAGGTATTAATCCGTCACTTTCCTCTAGTTATGGGTTAACTAACAGGACAGATTGGGTGAAAACCAGTCTACCGCAGATTGGGTGAAAAACCAGTCTACCGCAGAAAGTAATGGCAGCCTACTGCGGGATAATCTTCTGCCCAGTCAGTCATGTCTCGAAAGAGACATAATCGCCGAAGCGTGTTCACGTATGGCACTTAACTGACTGACCAACAATACATTTTATAGGAAAACGACTGGCAATACATTTTAACTGTAGTTGAAGGCATGCAATTGCATTAAAAAAAAATTTAGGTTTCGCCATAAAAAAAAGACATTGAGGTTTATATGCCGCTAAACAAAATCAACCAATTAATAGGGTCGCTACAATCTTAATCTCTTCAAGTTTAGGGCTAGTCTTTATCTTTCCTACATATCACACCCGACATTTATAACAAAGTTATTCAGTAAAACCCTATCTTGAGTGGGTTTGGGGCCTAATCTTGTGTAAACATTTACTAAATAAAAGAATTTTTCTCAGTATTCTAGCCGATTTTAGTGAAGTTGGTGGTTTCAATTCATCATCAGATTTTGAGCGCTTGAAAACAAAGCTCTTCTACCAAACATGCTCGTAAGTATAACTGACATTTTTCGCTTTCTTTTTTCAACCCTCAGGCAAGATTTTTTTAATTTCTTTCCTTGTAGCCTGGCAGACTATATTCATTATTTGACAGTTTCTACTTGTTTACATTTATTTAATCTATTTTTTTTGTTTTTTTATCCCGACTTGATCAATGATATTTTTCTAATATTTTGGATACATAAATGTGTCTGTTATTCTAAAAAATATTGACTGCATTTATCGGAAATTGAGTTTAACGTTCTTATCACTTCTGCAGCCAAGACCTCTGTCTGATTCTTAGTATTGAATTAACGTTAATGTTTTATATTTTCATCTCCTTTTGCGTATAGCAGTGTTATTCTGTCTTTCAATTATACATTTTCGATCATCGAACCTATTCATGGCAATAATAATAATAATAATAATAATAATAATAATAATAATAATAATCTCAGGCTGTTCTGTGCTTGCCCCAAATGAATATAAAAATCGCCACGATAGAGTTGGGCAATATTTACATTGGGCAATATGCAAACATTATGGAAAATCTGTAGGCAAACACTGGTATGAACATCACCCAGCACCGGTTACAGAAATAGAAGATGTAACCATTCTATGGGATTACACCATCTACACAGACAGAAAAATTGAAGCAAACAGGCCAGACATTATTGTTAAAAACCAGAAGGAGAAAACTTGTCTATTAATTGATATGGCTTGTCCAGCGGATTGTAACATAGCAATCAAGGAATTTGAAAAACTGTCAAAATATAAAGACCTGGAAATTGAAATAGAAAAAATGTGGAAATTGAAAACAAGAGTTGTGCCAGTGATAGTAGGTGCACTTGGAATGATAAAAAATGGAACAAAACAACACATTGAAAGAATCCCTGGAAACCCCAGCTTAAGAGATATACAAAAAATTGTCTTATTAAGTACAGCCCACACACTAAGGAAAACTTTATCTATGTAATGCTGGAGATGATAGGGAAGATAGAAAAACATGAAATGGACCCATAACAACACGCCACTACCTGCCTTAGGTCTCCCCGCAGACTTGGTTGGTAGTGAGACCAAAGCAGAAATCGAAATATGATGAAAAATGACATAATAATAATAATAATAATTGTAGAGTAGAAATGGAATGTTTCATTAGATAATAGGGGACTTCCTCGGGCAGACACTGAGGGACATAACTTACCTCCTCCGGTGTTATGCAAACAGCTGAGTGGCGAGAGGCCAATAATATTTTTGTAGTTGTATCTCGATCGTCCGAGAATAAAGTAACTGAGAACTTCTACGACTCTATGGTTATTTAATAATAATAATAATAATAATAATAAGAAGAAGAAGAAGAAGAAGAAGAAGAAGAAGAGGTCTTTAGAGAGATTATTTGTTCACGTCCACAAAGACAAAAGATTTATCCCCAATCTACGCCCAGAAACCAGAGTTGGATAAGGGTTCCCTTGTATCACAAGCCTTAAAGGAAGGCAAAAGATTGTACTCACAAGTAAGAAGGGTTTTATCTATATAAAATGTACGTGATCTTAGGTTGTTTTTTGTTTTGTTTCGTATTTTTTTCTTTTTTTTCAAAAAAGGTTCAATGAAAATTACCCTGAATCCATTTCTGACCTTAAGTCTCTGATTAAAACCCGGAAATAAATGCGTATGCAATAGAGATCAAAGGAAAAAAATAGTAATAATAATAACATTATCGTTAGGAGTGCGCATGTGAAAGCACAGACTAGAAGAGGTCATGTGCTGTGGAAATAGTTTTTTTTTATGTAAGCTGCTGGTAGGAGCGCTGAGATGTGATGATCATCTTCTTATTAATGTGCACCTAATAAACTTTGTTTTTTTGTTATTTCTCCAAAGCCCTGTTCCGCTATTCATTTACTGAAGCTCACTAAGTATGCTGTGCGTTGTCTTTCCTCTGACCCTCTTGCCCTATATCTGTCCTGTGAGTTTCAGATTTTCCAAGTCCTCCTTCCTTATTATGCACCCCAGAGACCTCAACTGTTTTTCCTGATGTTAAACATTAGTTTCCTTTTTACAGTATTTGCATTATTCGGACTATTGCCCTCATCTACGACGTTTTGGCCGTTGTGCCGAACCATTTATTACAATCTAATATATATCCTCCTCGTTCCTTGCGTAAAGTCATGAGTTATCTCCCTCTAACCCTGCAAGTTACTTGTTCACCACAGTAGCCTGGTACTGAACTCACAATTCTAAGAGTCAAGTCACGAAATAACCAACGTCTATAGTCATATGGCCATATGTCCTTAAGGAGAGGAGCAACTGAATTTTTGGGGACTTATCAACCTAATGTCGAGTAATGTCCAGTAATCCATTTTTACCAGAGTTCATATTGCAATGTTAATGGTTTTCTCTAGTATTTTTATGTTAATGGTTTTCTCTAGTATTTTTATGTTAATGGGTTTCTCTAGTATTTTTTACCAGAGCTCATATTGCAATCTTTGATACTAATGATTTTTCAGGCACTCCGCATTACTGGTTCCCATTTTGTGTTCATCTCTATGCCGAAACGTCGTACAAATGGCAACAATGATGAGGACAATAGTCCGAAAAATATAAATACTGTAAATATAACCTCATCTCAAAAATATAGACAAAATTTCCTTTTTATTTCCATTTTTTCCAAAACATTGTTTTTGCTCACATGTTTGGTATCGTCAGCAATTAGAACCAGATTTCTTTTGCTTCAAGTGTCCTCTTTATTTTTTGATGAGATCATCTAGCATTCACTGACATACAGGAAACATGTATTACAAGGCAGTTTAGTACATTTTTCCTTGTTTCTGGGTTAAGCAACGTTGGTCAGTACTTAGATGGGCGACCGCTTGAGAATATCAGGTGCTGTAAGCTTTTAGTGACGGATGTGCGTTGTGGTGCAGTGGATAGCGACTCGGAAAGAGAAATCGGTGAGCGGATTTGAATTCCAGTTGAATACCCTGCATTCACTTAAGCACTGTTACCTTTGGGAAAGGTAGTAATCCGTTCCTTCCATCCAGTTATGGGTTAAATAACAAGGGTAGGACTTGGGGACCCTTCCGTTAAAAACAAATGCCAATGAATCTTGCAAAACCAAAACAATAAAACAAATAAACTAAATAAAACAAATCAAAACGATCTTCAGCATTAAAATGACCTAATGAAGGTTGATATGCTGGTTAAATGAACCAACGAACCACCAACCTTGTTTCTGTCGAAATTGTCTCTATTACTCAGGACTATGCTTAGCTTTGTGAATGCTTCGTCGGCCTATCCTAATAAGCCTTCGGGTTTGGGTGACTCTCTTTCCGTCTCCTAATAAAAGACTTCCCAGATATCTAAATTTCCGCACTTGTTTGATTTGCAATTCCTACTTTGGGCTCATCCTTTTGCTAACAACCATGCATTCAGTATTTGTCTATATTCCTGAGATGAGGTAGTATTTGCAATAGTTAGACATTATACGGACTATTGTCCTCATCTTTGTTGCCATTTGTACGACGTTTCGGCCGTTGTACGCTCTGGTCTTCTTCGGGTGCTAGGAATTTCGAACCGAACACTTTATTACAATCACTGGGGTATATGAACTTCATTCCTTGCGTAGTAGTGCTTCTTCTGGTGGTCATGAGTTAACTCCCTCTAACTATGTAAGTTACTTGTTCACCACTGCACTGCTGTAGCCAGGTATTGAACTCACAACTCTTTGGGTCATGTCACACGAACTAACCAACGTGTCTAACTATATCCATGTGTCCTTAAGGACAAGAATAACTGAATTTTTGGGACTTATAGACCTAATGTTCAGTAAACCTTTTTTATCAGAGTTCATATTGCAATTTTTTATCTTAATGGTGTTCTCTAGCATTTCTTACCAGAGCTCATATTGCAGTTTTGACACTTATGATTTTCTCTGGCACTCCGTATTACTGGTTCCCACATTGTATTCATCTTTATGCTTGGTCGGCTTAGGAGATTTTTGTAGCCTAGCATATGTGCTGATTCCTTAAGTTTACGTCGTTACCAGTGGCGTTCTCTATTATTTTAACTTTATTCCCTAAGGGGGGGGGCGGTAATCCCCTTTTCCCCTCCATGAATTCTGTCTTCTTGCAGTTTGTGTTTAGTCCTTTCTTCTCGCTTTCCTTCACTAGTTACTGTAGAAGTTATTGTAGCTTTCTTTTAGTGTCCGTTATCAACAATGTGTCATCTACACACCTTATGTGTTAAGAGTCGTAGAAGATATCAAATCAAATAATAATAATAATAATACAAGAGCAACTAGATAGAAATCCGTAGAATGTGCTATTTAAAGGCAGCAGCATTTCCTCTTGTAGTTGGGTCTTAAGGATTATCGTAACAGAAGCAAACGAATACATTAATCCAATTCCTGAATTAGAGTTGCAAAAATGTGTTCAAAATCAGACGCTCTAAGTTGAAAAATATTCGCGTCTGCCTTATTATACGTAAATACCACGAGAAAGTTATGAATCACCCCCGCAGCTATGGGATAATAATATGACTTGTATCTGGAAAATCATTCTCAAAAGATTGTTAAGGTAATATTCATTAACAAAAGAAAAATAATTAACCTTACAAATCCAAAACACGTTTCTGTTTAAAATAAACCGCACAGGGTTGATAAGCCGTAATAAAGAAATCTCAGTTCTCAACAAAGACGTAGCAAGTGAGTGTTAGTGTAGGGGTATCAGTTTGAACTCATGTTAATACTCTTTTCTATAAATTTTACAATATCTTTAAGAAAGGCATGAATTCAACGTTTTTGAAATCAGTTTCCACAACCATTCACGAATCACTTATATACTGTGATTTTTTCTCTTTTCCTATTCCCTTCTGTTCTAATTACCAAGTGTATGAAACACTAAGATATATTATGACATGTCAGATATAATTAAAGATCGAGTTTTAACAAGTAACGTATCAATCTTACGTACACTCACCCATGAATGGATCACAACGTAAGGAAATCTATTTCTACTTATAAATTACTAATATTTATGTCATCGCTATACAGAATATTGAGTAAAAGTTTTCAATTTTATTCTTTGCCAGTTTCAGACTGAATTAATCTGTTTTCTCACACCAAATTATAGTAACCAATACCGACTACATTTTCCGAGACCACTATGAATCTTTTCCGTTGAAAACTGGTGCATTTTTTTTTCAGGAAGGGGAATAATGTAATTTTAAAACGATAAACATCTTGAGTTCCAACCAAGATGGAGAAGCAATGTTAAGTTTTAGCGAAACTGACATCAAAAGATGTATTTCAAGCTGAAAATGCTTCCATTATTCCTTAGTAAAATATTGGCTAGCAACCAAATTCTAGACGATAATTTCGATTGAGTGGTTTTAAAATATTTTTTTTCTTTTTTTTTTTTTCGGGGAGGAGTGCCATTTTCTTTTTCTGACGAATGCGCTTGCAAATATGGTAAGGTCGATAATGTCTTGTCGTCACGAAAGGTATCAGATTAGAATTGTTTATTGATAGAGTTTCTATAGTAAAAATGTGGAGTACCCGTTCAAAACATAAAAAATCATTTTGAAAAGTTGATACTTGATATAGATCGACCAAAACAAATTTTCGCGCGCCTCACCGCCGTGAGGTCACGACCTCCCAAGTCCTCGTCGCCGTAGTTACTCCGTCGTAGTGTCCCGCTGCTCTCCTGGTCTGTTCCTTTCATTTTTATTTTTTGCCATGCTTCATACAGCAATTTATTTATTTTTTATTGTTCTAATATTTACTGACCTTCACTTGTAAGGTACTAGTCTAACATGGAAAAAATATTGACTCGTTTACTATGTCATATCAATTCTTAGCAGGTTATTTGAAGCCAGAAACATTTTCATATTGTAAGAATACTTTTCTGAGGTAATAAGAGTTTAGTGATACAAGTTTTACTAATTAACCCATAGCTAGGTCAGATAAAGTTGATTTATACATTTCCAAAAGGTATTTGAGCATAAGTGAATATAATGAACCCAACGGAAATTTGGAACTCGGCTCTCCGATTAACTATTCCAAGTCATTATTAGTTATACCATCCATAAATCAAAGTTTACAGCACCTGGTACCCCAAAGACGTCCCCATTTAGATACTGACCAGGCATGTTAGCTTACGATCACTTCACATTGAAGCATCGGTTCCTGTACCATTACCAAAGATAACGTCGAAAAAGGTATAAATCCATACTTTCTTATCCCTGTGTATAGTTTAATTATTCAGACTTTTATCACTAAAACTGTTATTATCTCAAAAACAAAATTGCGGACGAAATAGTTAGATTTCGGCATTAGACTTTTGCTTATTGGCAGTCTGCATGAAGCACAAGTCTTTCATTTATCTGTGTTTGGCCAGTAATATCTAGCTTTAATCATCTTAATGGATGATGTAATGCCAGGGTGATTTATGGAATGGATACTATAGAATATGGACTCACGCAATTTAGATGGAACAAAAGGTCTGGGGTAAGACGTTGATAAGGTACACCATATAAATTGGTTATCTCCAAGTATGGTGAAATTTTTTAAAGTCCTGAAAAGATTGAATTTCTGTATCAGATGCCTGTGCTTCTGCAAGTGCAGGTAAATCACACGCATCTATTTGTACAGCAAGAGTTGATCGGGACAGACAATCAGCAACTATATTCTGACTACCTTTTACATGTTCAATATCTGAAATAAACAGAGGTTGATATGCCTCTAAACAAGTAACAACCAACCAAAATCCAGTCATGAAGTTGTTTAACTTTGGAGATTGTATAGGGGCCAGTGTTTCAACATCATTTGGTCGTAAGCCCATTGTACCACCTGCACATCAAATCTTACAGCAGCGAGTATTTCCATGCAGTTACCCATCTGGTTACTGACAAGGCTCGATGTTGCTTCACTTCGTTGATTAAAGTTATTTACATAATGTCTTCCATATTTAAACTCAGTTGATATTGTCAACGAGAATCAAAAATCATACGCGCAACTCTAAACACATACACACACACACAGTAGCTGACACACATAGGAACACACCTTACCCACCCCACAAACACATTACAACCACCAGTACCAAAGTCGGTTTGTCAGGATGATGATTTCTTAATGCTATCAGACTCCTAACGTAAATGATAAACGGTAGACGAAATTGTTTGTCTATGGTTGTCTTAGCATGAAGTCGCAGATCATCGTGACTGAAAGTTTTAATGTACTGGTCTTATTAAAACAGTTGATCCCGCCAGATGATGCGCTCTCTCCTCAAAATTGTAACTATGATCTGTTTAGCATAACTGCCCTATATACCACCTTTGAACAAACACAAATGTACTTGATCAGGTTCCTGTAACAGGGATAAGCTAACCACTACTCGGATACGAGGCTGCTAGCCATGATAGATAGATAGATAGATAGATAGATAGATAGATAGATAGATAGATAGATAGATAGATAGTTTTTTTCTGCCTAATTTTAAATTTTAAGCTTTTCATGTTTAATTGGTTTTCTTTAATTTAATTCTTGATTTTAGCAGATATCTCTTGACTGGACTTTTACTAAGTTAAAACTTAGTAATCCACCGCCATGTTTTTTTTTGTTTGTTTGTTTTTTTCAATTGGAGTAGATAGATCTATCTATCGCCCGGTTCACACTCCACCCATGTCTATTGAACAGGTTAAGAGGCTCATCCCTTGTTCCCTGTTTAGGACGTGGTTTCCGGCTTTCTCTTTTCCAATCTTCTCACTTTGTTTTCTTGTTTTTTTTTGTTTTTTTTTTCAATTGGAGTAGATAGATATATCTCTCGCCCAGTTCAAACTCCACCCATGTCTATTGAACAGGTCAAGAGGCTCATCCCTTGTTCCCTGTTTAGGACGTGGTTTCCGGCTTTCTCTTTTCCAATCTTCTCACTTTGTTTTCTTGTTTTGCTTTGTTTGTTTTTTTTCAATTGGAGTAGATAGATCTATCTATCGCCCAGTTCACACTCCACCCATGTCTATTGAACAGGTTAAGAGGCTCATCCCTTGTTCCCTGTTTAGGACGTGGTTTCCGGCTTTCTCTTTTCCAATCTTCTCACTTTGTTTTCTTGTTTTGTTTTGTTTGTTTTTTTCAATTGGAGTAGATAGATCTATCTATCGCCCAGTTCAAACTCCACCCATGTCTATTGAACAGGTTAAGAGGCTCATCCCTTGTTCCCTGTTTAGGACGTGGTTTCCGGCTTTCTCTTTTCCAATCTTCTCACTTTGTTTTCTTGTTTTGTTTTGTTTGTTTTTTTCAATTGGAGTAGATAGATCTATCTATCGCCCAGTTCAAACTCCACCCATGTCTATTGAACAGGTTAAGAGGCTCATCCCTTGTTCCCTGTTTAGGACGTGGTTTCCGGCTTTCTCTTTTCCAATCTTCTCACTTTGTTTTCTTGTTTTGTTTTGTTTGTTTTTTTCAATTGGAGTAGATAGATCTATCTATCGCCCAGTTCACACTCCACCCATGTCTATTGAACAGGTTAAGAGGCTCATCCCTTGTTCCCTGTTTAGGACGTGGTTTCCGGCTTTCTCTTTTCCAATCTTCTCACTTTGTTTTCTTGTTTTGTTTTGTTTGTTTTTTTCAATTGGAGTAGATAGATCTATCTATCGCCCAGTTCAAACTCCACCCATGTCTATTGAACAGGTTATGAGGCTCATCCATTGTTCCCTGTTCAGGACGTGGTTTCCGGCTTTCTCTTTTCCAATCTTCTCACTTTGTTTTCTTGTTTTGTTTTGTTTTTTTTCAATTGGAGTAGATAGATCTATCTATCGCCCAGTTCACACTCCACCCATGTCTATTGAACAGGTTAAGAGGCTCATCCCTTGTTCCCTGTTTAGGACGTGGTTTCCGGCTTTCTCTTTTCCAATCTTCTCACTTTGTTTTCTTGTTTTGTTTTGTTTTTGTTTTTTTCAATTGGAGTAGATAGATCTATCTATCGCCCAGTTCAAACTCCACCCATGTCTATTGAACAGGTTATGAGGCTCATCCATTGTTCCCTGTTCAGGACGTGGTTTCCGGCTTTCTCTTTTCCAATCTTCTCACTTTGTTTTCTTGTTTTGCTTTGTTTTTGTTTTTTTCAATTGGAGTAGATAGATCTATCTATCGCCCAGTTCAAACTCCACCCATGTCTATTGAACAGGTTATGAGGCTCATCCATTGTTCCCTGTTCAGGACGTGGTTTCCGGCTTTCTCTTTTCCAATCTTCTCACTTTGTTTTCTTGTTTTGTTTTGTTTTTTTTCAATTGGAGTAGATAGATCTATCTATCGCCCAGTTCACACTCCACCCAAGTCTATTGAACAGGTTAAGAGGCTCATCCCTTGTTCCCTGTTTAGGACGTGGTTTCCGGCTTTCTCTTTTCCAATCTTCTCACTTTGTTTTCTTGTTTTGTTTTGTTTTTGTTTTTTTCAATTGGAGTAGATAGATCTATCTATCGCCCAGTTCAAACTCCACCCATGTCTATTGAACAGGTTATGAGGCTCATCCATTGTTCCCTGTTCAGGACGTGGTTTCCGGCTTTCTCTTTTCCAATCTTCTCACTTTGTTTTCTTGTTTTGTTTTGTTTTTGTTTTTTTCAATTGGAGTAGATAGATCTATCTATCGCCCAGTTCAAACTCCACCCATGTCTATTGAACAGGTTAAGAGGCTCATCCCTTGTTCCCTGTTTAGGACGTGATTTCCGGCGTTCTCTTTTCCAATCTTCTCACTTTGTTTTGTTTTTTTTTCAATTGGCGTAGATAGATCTATCTATCGCCCGGTTCACACTCCACCCATGTCTATTGAACAGGTTAAGAGGTTCATCCCTTGTTCCCTGTTTAGGATATGGTTTCCGGCTTTCTCTTTTCCGATCTTTTCACTATTACGTAGCCCCCTGCACATCAGTGACGTTACCGCCTTGCTCGGGGTGATACGATTAAAAAAAAAAGATAGATAGATAGATAGATAGATAGATAGATAGATAGATAGATAGATAGATAATGAACAGAATAAGATAGATAGATAGATAGATAGATAGATAGATAGATAGATAGATAGATAGATAGATAATGAACAGAATAAGATAGATAGATAGATAGATAGATAGATAGATAGATAATGAACAGAATAAGATAGATAGATAGATAGATAGATAGATAGATAGATAGATAGATAGATAGATAGATAGTGTTGAGTTATGATAATGTTTAGTGCCAAGGGTTTTTTTCAGTGGTCTTACTGATAAAATGTATTTTGACAAGCAGGTTTTTTAAAGTCAACTACTCGATATCGGGATTGAGATCGTTGATAAGTACAAAGTAACCGTTATTCTAACTGAGCAGGTTCTTGCCGAGTTCGAAGTTTCGTTGGGATATCATTATGATGTTTTCTCTCGTCAGGGCTAACATGTGAGAACATCATAACGGTGTCCTCACGAAACTTCGAAGTCGGCTTGAACCTGCTCAGTTAAAGTAACAGACACTTAATGCTTATATATATATAAAGGACTTTCCGCGTCGAAATTCGGCGTATGAGGATCTGACAGCCTAATTGCTTCAGTTATGAAGGCTTGTTAAGGCTTGTGCAGAACCATCAACACTTTTCGGAAATATTGATACACACAGTCGGTGCATATAAATGCCACAGTTGAAGTAGACAATGGACTACAGGCTTTTAATACTAACGCAATAGGTTGCCACTACCTGTTGCGGTGAACTGGTTGCCAGCCATAGCTACAGAACCTAACATGTTCTGTTATTTAACCCATAACTGGAGGGATAGAGTAATACCTTTCTCAATTGTATTAGCGTGTAAGTGAAGGCAGGGTCTAGTGGCATTCAAAACTCGGCTCCCCGATTTCTCGCTCCGAGCCGATATCCACTGCACCACAACGCACATCCATCAAGATATACACTACCAGCCATTATTATTAGATAATTGCAAATCGCCTGAAGACACCATAAATTAAAAACCTAGGTTGCGTCAAAACTCGTTTTCAAATGAAGAATATTCAAAAGTTCTACAATATAATTGCATTGAACAATTTTTAATACAACTGTGTACTGGACTAATTTTATTATGACCAAAAACTAAGTAATTAAATAATCAAAATATATATAGTTATAAGCAGACAGATCTGTTTCGCTGTATCACAGCTCATCAGTACGGTTAGGCATCCGATTGCTTTTATCCAGGATTGAAACCGGACCGAAATGGCGTCAGTCGGCGATTCTACCTCTGAGCTATGGGTGCTCGGTAGAAGGGGGCAGACTTTTGGCGTATCATGTATCATACGCCCATAGCCAGAGTGCTCTAATTCATTACTGAATGAGCGATATGTACTCATCCGCAGACTGATCTGTTTCGCTGTATCACAGCTCATCAGTACGGTTAGACATCCGATTGCTTCTAGTCATTATTGAAACCCGACCAATTTGACATCAGTCAGAGATTCTACCTCATATATATGGTGTTTATCTCATTGATTTTCTTAAATTAAACCTTGTTTGACTCTTTCTTGACCTCTCCAATGGCTTCCTCGAATTTTGGCAACAAATAGCCAGATGCAACATAAAGGTTCTCTATTATCCGTGGGTGAAATGTTTCTACCGCAGAAACGTAGATGACTTTTCAAAAAAAACATATGATTTGGTATTAAATTCACTCACATACCATGTTACTTTCATTTGCTGGTTAATTCCAACTAATTTCACCTGACCACTTTGGCTATGATGCTTCGTGTGTTTGTCTATATTTCTAAGATAAGGTAGTATTTACAGTATTTACATTATTTGGACTATTGTCCTCATCTTTGTTGTCATTTTTACGATGTTTCGGCCGTTGTATGCTCAGGCCTTCTTCAGGTGCTAGGAATTTCAAACCGAACCCTTTATTACAATCACTGGGGTATATGATCTCTATCCCCTGCATAGAGTCTCTTCTGGTAGTCATATCCCTCTAACCCTGTAAGTTACTTGATCGTCACTGCTATAGACTACTATTGAATTCCCAACTCTTTGGATCAAGTCACAGGAACTAACCAACGTGTATATTCACTGGGCCATATAACCTTAGGGATGATGATAATATACCCCACTGCTTGCCTCTTTACCATAGTACCAGGCTACAGCAGTGGTGAACAAGTAACTTGCGGGTTAGATGGAGGTAACTCATGACTACTAAAAGAGACACTACTACGCAAGGAATGGAGTTCATATACCCCAGGGATTGTAATAAAGGGTTCTAGCACCTGAAGAAGGCCGGAGCGTACAACGGCCAAAACGTCGTACAAATGGCAACAAAGATGAGGACAATATAATGTCTGAATAATATAAATACTGTAAATATTACCTCCTCTCAGAAATATAGGCAAGAAGATGTATTTATATAAGTTATTTAACTACGACTGCCATTATTCAAGTGGGAGTAAGTAAATGTTACGTTCTCTAACAAAAAGTAAGATCGTACCCTGCTTTCGTAAACGGAAGTGATCTTCGGGAGTTCCAGTCTTGAAATGACAAAATGCGTCGCCACGCAGGGGGATCTACGCAGGGGAATCCACGCATTCTTCCGTCTACTTGATCACTGAGGCGTGATCAAGTTAGCGGCCAATCGCAAAATCTCCCGCGGAACAAAAAGGACTGCTCGTTGAGCCACTCCGAAGCCATAAAAAGGGGAAGAAATGACAATCAGGCAGTCTTCCTCCTTCACCCGATAAGGGAGATTCGTGCTGCTGCTATCAACAGACTTTCGACGCCGTACCACAACGCTTCAAACCTAAGTTAAGTGTATCGTTCTGTTGTTTATATTACTATATAATCACTTGTATGAACCCTTGAACTACTTTCGTCTTCCACTTTATTACTGCCATTGTTGTTCAAAACACCAAAGAGAAATAAATATTTTAGGTGTATATTTCTCGGAAAAGAATTGTCACTATTCTTCATTGTCGAGTTGTCTGAATCTGTTTTGTAACCATACGTATTTTCATCTGTTTAGATCAGTCAGTTAAGTGCCATACGTGATACACGCTTGGGCGATCATGTCTCGAAAGAGTCATGACTGACTGGGCAGAAGAAATATTATCCCGCAGTAGGTTGCCATTGCTTTCTGCGGTAGAAAGTCCAAATGCAATGTCAAATGCCATCTCCTTGATTCCTATCTTTCTGTTATCCTTTTTTCAGTATCTTGTTTTTTTTTCTTTACTTTCTGTGGTAGGCTGGTTGCCAACCAAGGCTATAGAACCCAATCTGTTCTGTTATTTAACCCATAACAGGAAGGAATAGACGGATTAATACCTTTCCCAAGGGTATTTGCGCGTAAGTGAATGCAATGAATTCAGCTGGAATTTGAACTCGGCTCCCCGATTTCTCGTTCCGAGCCGATATCCAATGCACCACAACAAATGATAAGACTATAGGTTGGGTCTAAAACGGCATTTTCCTTACTTTCATTGAAGCAATTTTGTCAATCACAACCGCATCCTCGAGTTAAAAAAAAAATATATATATATATCTATTCATATCACTTTAAACATTTCACACAGACAGCGTGACGATGTCGAATGTTGCCAGATGATTTAATGTTTAAAGCTTAATTAATTAATATTACTCTACAAATTATCTGTCCTGTGGCGTCGTGATGCCCCTAATAAGTGGCGCCCACAGCAAATGTCTTACTTTCCAAACACGGGATATGCCGCGGGGCTTATCTTTTCCGTGATCTTCTCTCCGCTCTCCGGTCAAAAATAAAGAAATGAATAAACTCAAAAGTGTCCGAATGTTTATTTGTTATTTTTTATTTCTGTGAAATAAAATATTTTATCTGCAGTTCTTGTAACTCAGACAACACGAAGAAATAAGTAGTGATATAGACGATATTTATTCCACGTAGCGAATGTATTTATTTGATATGACGATGTGAAGAAAGCAAAGCGCTAATCACCCGAAAAAATATATGTTGCCTCTCTTGAAAATTTAGAATCTAAATACCGAGCGATGGCACTCGTATACAATTTCACGAGACAGATGATGAGACTAGATGTATAGGTAGGTAGATATAAAACGAGAATATATAGATAGATAGATAGATAGATAGATAGATAGATAGATAGATAGATAGATAGATAGATAGATTACTAGAATTCTGAGAGAAATTGTGTATAAGAATTCTGAGATAGATAGATAGATAGATAGATAGATAGATAGATAGATAGATAGATAGATAGATAGATAGATAGAATTCTGAGAGAAATTGTGTATAAGAATTCTGAGATAGATAGATAGATAGATAGATAGATAGATAGATAGATAGATAGATAGATAACGAGAATTTTATATATATATAGAACGAGAATTCTGAGATAGATAGATAGATAGATAGATAGATAGATAGATAGATAGATAGATTACTAGAATTCTGAGAGAAATTGTGTATAAGAATTCTGAGATAGATAGATAGATAGATAGATAGATAGATAGATAGAGAGATAGATAGATAGATAGATAGATAGATAGATAGATAGATAGGTAGGTAGGTAGGTAGGTAGGTAGGTAGGTAGGTAGGTAGAAAACGAAAATAGATAGATAGATAGATAGATAGATAGATAGATAGATAGATAGATAGATAGATAGATTACTAGAATTCTGAGAGAAATTGTGTATAAGAATTCTGAGATAGATAGATAGATAGATAGATAGATAGATAGATTACGAGAATTTTATATATATATAGAACGAGAATTCTGAGATAGATAGATAGATAGATAGATAGATAGATAGATAGATAGATAGAAAACGAGAATATTCAGATAGATAGATAGATAGATAGATAGATAGATAGATAGATAGATAGATAGATAGATTACGAGAATTTTATATATATATAGAACGAGAATTCTCAGATAGATAGATAGATAGATAGATAGATAGATAGATAGATAGGTAGGTAGGTAGATAGGTAGATAGGTAGGTAGGTAGGTAGGTAGGTAGGTAGGTAGGTAGGTAGGTAGGTAGAAAACGAAAATAGATAGATAGATAGATAGATAGATAGATAGATAGATAGATAGATAGATAGATAGATAGATTACTAGAATTCTGAGAGAAATTGTGTATAAGAATTCTGAGATAGATAGATAGATAGATAGATAGATAGGTAGACAGGTAGAAAACGAAAATAGATAGATAGATAGATAGATAGATAGATAGATAGATATAGATAGATAGATAGATAGATTACTAGAATTCTGAGAAATTGTGTATAAGAATTCTGAGATAGATAGATAGATAGATAGATAGATAGATAGATAGATAGATAGATAGATAGATTACGAGAATTTTATATATATATAGAACGAGAATTCTCAGATAGGTAGGTAGGTAGGTAGGTAGGTAGGTAGGTAGGTAGGTAGGTAGGTAGGTAGGTAGGTAGAAAACGAAAATAGATAGATATATAGATAGATAGATAGATAGATAGATAGATAGATAGATAGATAGATAGATTACTAGAATTCTGAGAGAAATTGTGTATAAGAATTCTGAGATAGATAGATAGATAGATAGATAGATAGATAGATAGATTTGAGCAGTGCGATAGATAAGGTCTTGCTTAGAGAAATGGAAATAGTGATACGGTGATATAGATATGGTAAAATTGATACATACGGACCGAGAAAGAGACATAAAGTGAAAAAAATGAATTGAAACATATTATGCTGAGCCATAAGTAATTTCCACCTCAGGGAGCCAATTGCATTGACGAATGTATCATTCGAACTACTAATCATCCATCGTAGTTAAAATCAAATTTGGTGTACGCCAACATAACCTAGTTTTACAGGACAGTGGCAATGTATACAGTAGATTAAATACTAATTATCTTAATCTTACTAATGGTAATAACAGATGTGCGTTTATGTCACGTATTATGGAAGTTCACGAAGTGGAATAAAGCTATGAAGATATCGAGGCAAATGTGTTGCATTTATGGTCAAGGAGTCATAGCTAACCGGCAAATGCCAAATCAGTTTGTGAAACATCTTCGGAAGATAAACCCAGACTGGAACATTCATCGGACTTTGATAATGAAACTCTGAAGTCAGTAATGAAAAGCTATCCACACTAGAGTAAAGATGAATAATTAAACACATAACAACCTACCATATTTCAACTTTTAAAAAAGATAGGAAAAATATGCAAGCTAGGTTCAATATGCTCTTAGTGGGAAAAAGAGGGTCGATCGTTGATAAGTATAAAATGAAATTATTTATGACTCAACCTAATAGATATAAACATATTATGCGATAAAATACAGTGGGGACTACTGGATATATATAAAACTGATCGGTGAAAAAGGCCTTTCTTTAATAAAAGACCTGAATATCTATTGCAGACAATGTTGGTGACTGGATCGAAGATTTGTTAATCGACGTGGTTTTTTCGGAAGCATTCACCAGTTCAATGCTGCTATTTTTTTTGTATCGATTAATTTTCTTCACATTGATCAGAATGAATAATGGTGTCAAAGTCAAAAATGGCCGAATTTCAAATGATGTTCTTTACACTTCTGCTATTCAAAACTTGGTGTCATCTGAAATATAAAACATTTTATAATAGCATCAGAAAATATTGATAGACACGTTCTATCTAAACATCGCGATATCGTAGGCCCTTCGTCGTAGGTAAAAAACTAGTTTCTTTTATCATTACGATTGAACAATGAGTTCTATACTCACGGGGTACTTATTTCAAGAAGTTAAAAAAACGAAACACTGTCCTTTTTCTCTCTTATCTCTCTCCAAGTGTGCTAGTGTGATTTGGTCAATCAGGACCTCCCCGGGTATGGAGATATCTTTCTTTTTACTAACTAAAACTTTCAAACACATTCACGTTTCATATCCACATAATTCCTAACTTTGTGTGTCTTCTTTTTTATTTTTTTATTCATACCCGTGTATTTTCTTTCTCTTCTCACTTCTACTCTAACAGCTTCTTTTTTCGTACTTCCCGTTTTTGGAACTCTCTTTCATTTGCTTGCTTCTCAGATAGCTACAATCTCTAAAAGTTCAAATGCAACGTTAATTGCCATTTTCTATTTACTTTTATCAAATCTTTTCTTAGAAAATCCCCTTCAGATATAAAATTCTGGGTTTTTTTTTTAAATCATCTCACCCCAAGCAAGGCATTCCACTGCCACTATTGCGCATGGGGCTACATAGGGGAAGGTAAAGAGAAGGAGTGGATAGACATAGGGAATGTCAGGAGAAAGGTGACAGATGAGTAAGGATAGCGAGGATGAGGGTCGGGCAGATGGGAAGAGTGCTTGATAGATTTACTTAACGGTAAATTGGTGAGACCTCGTCCCCCGTCTAGTCAGTCAGTTAAGTGCCATACGTAATACAGGCTTAGACGATCATGTCCCTTTCGACACATAACTAACCGGACAGAAGATTTTTCCGCAGTAGTTTGCCATTACTTGCTGTGGTTGGCTGGTTGTCAATCAAGGCTATAGAACCCAATCTGTCTTGTTATTTAATCAATAGCTGGAGAGAAGAAACGGATTCAAAGTCAATGCAACGAATTCAACAGGAATTCGAACTCGACACCCCAATTCCTGGTTCCGAGCCGATATCCACTGAACTACAACGCACATCCGAATGCCTAGTCAGTTAGTTAAGTACCATACGTGATACACGCTTGGGCGATCATGTCTCGAAAGAGACATGACTGACTGGGCAGAAGATTATCCCGCAGTATGTTGCCATTGCTTTCTGCGGTAGTCTGCTTGCCAGCCAAGGCTATAGAACCCAATCTGTTCTGTTATTTAACCCGTAACTGGAAGGAAGAGACGGATTAATACCTTTCCCAAGGGTATTTGCGCGTAAGGGAATGCAATGAATTCAGCTGGAATTCGAACTCGGCTCCCCGATTTCTCGTTCCGAGCCGATATCCACTGCACTACAACGCACATCCGAATGTCTAGTACTGCGCTTAAATTCATAAAGTCTATGTGCCATAACGAAAAGTACATCCGAAAATAGCATGATGGTTTTTATAGAAAAGTCATAGGAAAACAACATTACGACAGTGGAAAAGTAACTGAAGAGAAGATGTCATTGTAGGTAATATAATATGCCTGGTGTATTTTATAGTCGATTATTTTTTGTGCGGAGAGTACATGTGTCTTGTGGCATTGTGTACTGAGATAACTAGTGAATAGTTTTTTAAAAAAATATACACTACCGGCCATAATTATTAGGCCACCCAACTCTTTTAAAGAAATGATGTATTTCATACTATTTTTTAGTATATTATTGCTAAGTGAATAATTGTAAATGAAAATAGAATGGTTCTTTTGTTAATACTGCACAATAACATGTGCATCAAATGAATTTATAAATATTTAATAATTACCTATATTGCAGTTTCATCAATGAAAGAATGAAGAAAATTTCGGGTGGTTCGAAAGAGTTCATTTTTGCTTCCTTGTCTTGTAAAATTTTGCAAATAATAATAACAAAAGAACAATTCTATTTTCATTTAACAATAAATACTAACAATAGTATGAAATACATCATTTCTTTAAAAAAAACTGGGGTAGCCTAATAATTATGGCCGGTAGTGTATATCACCTCATCGGATGTTTTTCGGGCCTGCAAACTGTAAGGGACATTCAAAAAGCCTATGATCATTCAAACAGTTCTGTTTGCTATTCATATAATTATAAATCTCAGGCATTGGCCTGTCAACTCACAAGATATATATATATATATATATATATATATATATATATATATATATATATATATACCAACCCGTCTATTAAAAAAAAGGCAACCACTAATATAAAATGTTGGAAGAAATAGTATTTTTTTCTTGTAAATTTCAGGATTTTTCGTCGATGTTTTATTGAGAGACATAATCGACAACGTCCAAAAAAACGTTTTGTTATATTTTTCTTTTCAGTCAGTTAAGTGCCATACGTGATACACGCTTGGGCGATCATGTCTCGAAAGAGACATGACAGAAGACTATTCAGCAGTAGGTTGCCATTGATTTCTCCGGTAGACTGGTTTCCGACCAAGGCTATAGAACCCAATCTGTTCTGTTATTTAACCCATAACTGGAAGGAATAGACAGATTAATACCTTTCCCAAGGGTATTTGCGCGTAAGTGAATTAAATGAATTCAACTGGAATTCGAACTCGGCTCCCCGATTTCTCGTTCCGAGCCGATATCCAATGCACCACAACGCACATTTTTTTTAGCGTTGTATATAATGTAGATTAATACCTTTAATTTAAGATTGTGAAAAAAAAATTAAATATTTTCAATGTATCTTTATTTAGTATTTGTCTATATTTCTGAGGTGAGGTAGTATTTACATTATTCGGACTTTTGTCGTCTTCATTGTTGCCATTTTTCCGTCAGTTAATGCCTGACGTGATACACGCTTAGGCGATCATGTCTCTTTCGACACATAACTAACCGGACAGAAGATTTTTCCGCAGTAGGTTGCCATTGCTTTCTGCGGTAGACTGGTTGCCAGCCAAGGCTACAGAACCCAATCTGTCCTATTATTTAACCCATAACTGGAGGGAAGAGACGGATTAATACCTTTCCCAAAGGTATTTGCACGTAAGTGAATGCAACGAATTCAACCGGAATTCGAACTCGGTACCCCAACTGACTGACCACGACACAATGATCCAAATTAAAGTAACTCGGTAGGTCAGAGAAGTATAGATTGCAAGCCGTCGCTACGGTGTAAGTGTAATATACATTTGAAATTATATTGTAATAATCTTTTATGAGAATCCAACGAATAGCAAATAAGGTAATATAATTACTGTTCTGTGTTGCCGCCATATTGTTCTTTAAAGAAGTAACAAGTTTTCGGTGTATTGCATTCTAGTTCTTTTTAACTATTACGCATCGAATATTGGATGGTTAATAGAATTAGTTAGGGTCTACTTTCAGAGTCGTCTGAATGTACCAACTTATTTTTCGTGATGTTTTATGGAAACTTACAATGCTGAAAAAACCTGGAGTCAGACGAATGAATGATGGGATAGCAACAACCCTGTAGGAAAATTATTATTTTTTTTTTTTTTAATGCACAAAGAATGATAAATTATGTGCGAAGCCATAGCAATCGAATTATTTTAGTAAAGTCTAACAATTTTCCTGTTTTTTGAATGTATACAATGTGTGCAGACGGAGGTGTGTTAATAGATCGACAGGCTGACACGTAACCGAATTTTGATCTGAAATTTTCAGCCGTGGTTTTCTTCCGTCTTTTTTTATATTGTCTGACGTTCTAAAAAAAAAACAATTTTGTCATAAATTATTAAAATTAGAATTACATTTATTTCATGTTTTTTTTTAAATTCTTTTATCGAAATATTTCTGTGGATGAATTCGCTTACCCTCTACAGGGAAACATTTTATTCAGTAATTTTCATGGAAGATTTAACAAAACCCATATTCGTTTATTTTTCTGTTCTATGTCTACTAATGAATTAAGTATATTCACAGGGAAAAACATCATACAAAAAACAATATTTGTCGTATAAATTAAACATTTCTTCATCAATTATTTCCAAACATATTGACTTACCTACCTATATGTACTTTTCAAATAATTTTAATAAAAACGGCATGAGAATACGAAGTTCTAAAATTTACTATTAACGGCTTGCGAGAACAATTTTTATAAATGAAGTCTAAAAATGCCTCAGTTTCTGAAATGAAAAGTTATTATTTTATGAATTTTTCGAATTGGTATCCTCATTTTTTTATTTTGATAACTTTTCTGTCGTTCTGTTCTATAATCTTTGTTGTGTTGTTCTAAAATGTGACATTGTCCTTATTCCCTAAATTATTCGAACCAGCTTTGTTTTAATCTTTTTTGCTTTGTTTTAATCTTTTTATTTTTTTTTTTTTATTTATTTTTTTTTTTTTTTTTTTTGTTGGGGCCGATGTATTCTCCATGCTACATTCCATTCGCTAATCTTCTTATAAACTTTTTCAAAAGAGAAATATTACAGGGATTCTTTTCAGAAATTATATACTGGCATTTTCTGAGCAACACAAAAAGAACACTTATACTTGATATCAGAAAGGGACAGTTGAAATTTCTAGGATAGATAATAAGGAAAGAATGTTTTGAAAATTTGACACTCACAGGACATGTTGAAGGCAACAGCGACAGAGAAAAATCTAACGAGCTTCTATAAATGCTTAAAAGAACAGGATTAAGAGTTAATAGCAAAACATTACTAAGAGCTACAAAAAAAAAACTGCAGCTAATTAAGAAGAGTCATGATCACCAACGTTTTGAAGGGACAAAGTACGTAGAAAAAGTAGTGTCACCTTCCTAACGAGTTTGTGTAAATGCTTGGCAGAACAGGGTCAAGGAGAGATAGCAAAAACAAAAATTTACTAAGAGCTACGTAGGATGGGAAATTGTGGAGACCCATAATCGCTCACGCACTGAAGGGACATGGCACATAGAAGAAGAAGAAGAACAACAACAACAACAACAACAACACATCCATTTTACCAAATAGATATGACGATAAGAAAAATATATATTGCAATTAAAGAATTTTTATGACGACCAACAAAAGCTTTTCGTCAAAATATTTTCGCGCAACTAAATCATTGGGTCCCAGTTCCCTAGAGCTTAAAGTATCCCAATTGCATTTAATGTTCTCCGAATAAGTTGCCCCTATTTATCTCTGCCACATTGAATTATTGTGTAACTTTCTCAATATTAATTTAAAATTTTACCTTATTTAATGGCTGATTTTTCAAATCTCAGGCGTGATCTCGTACTATCTCGTATTGCACGTAAGGGCACGTAAAATATACTGTATCAACCTGATTTTAAATTCTCTTGACTTGGTGGTAGTAACGAAACAGGAGAAATAACTTCAACAGTGAGAGTAATTGCAGGGCAATGATTCAGCTATCCACCAATTCGCTATTCTCAACGCTAATTTATTCAGTGATGCTCTATATTGGGAGTAACCCGAGAATTTTTGAATTTGTTTTACTCGCATACGTCAGAACTGATCCATTTTTTAAAATTGTTCATTTGCATTTAAAGGATATACCAACAAAAATAATTCTGTTTTTTTTTTTTGTTTTTTGTTTGTTTTTTTGTTTGTTTTTTTTTTTTGTTTTTTTTTTTCCATAAAAGACTCGAAAGAATCCAACTTATGATTTCAACTCAACAAAAATCCAATCTTTTCTCCCATTCTCATAATTCTTTATCCTTCGGGTCGTTCTAACCTTCCACTATCATTTTTTCACCAATGTCGTATCTGAGTAGATAACTGAAGTTAATTTAACAAATATTTTCTTTCTTTACTGTCTCTTTTTGTTCTTTCTTTCATCATTTTACGCTTTCTCGATCTATCTTTTATCCGTTCTTTTCATTTTCTGTTTTTGTCCTTTATTTTGCTCTGTCGTTTTTTGTTTTGTTTTGTTTTTTTTTGGTATTTTGTTTTTGTTTTTTTTCTTTTTTTTTGTTTTTTTCGCTAGAATTTTTTCTGCAACACGCTGACGGCATTTAGTATTGTTGAAGTTATCGCTAGCATTTACGTCGAGATTTATAAACTCGTTCAATTTCGCAAAACAATCTTTTTTTTTCGCTTGTTTTTTTTTGTTTTTTTTTTTCATAAATTTCTTTGGAAAATTACTGAAAATTTCTAAGCTACGCACTCGGATGAAATAAACTGTAATTTGTACGCATTTAACAGTTAGCACTTCTCAAAATTTCGTTTCGAAAGGTCAGTGTCTGGTTATTTTACAGGGTGTGACGGACGGACTGAGGGAAGTCACAGAATTTTATAGATAGATAGATAGATAGATAGATAGATAGATAGATAGATAGATAGATGAGGCTTGGTAGAAGATTTTGTTCTCGCCAAACCATTCTCCGGTTAACGGCCATTGCCGTATCCGTGTTATAACAACAACGAAGCTCACGGACAGATAGATAGATAAATAGATAAGAACAGAATAAAATAGATAGATAGATAGATAGATAGATAGATAGATAGATAGATAGATAGATAGATAGATAGATAGATAAAGAACAGAATAAAATAGATAGATAGATAGATAGATAGATAGATAGATAGATAGATAAAGAACAGAATAAAATAGATAGATAGATAGATAGATAGATAGATAGATAGATAAAGAATAAAGAAAAGAAATAGATAGATAGATAGATAGATAGATAGATAGATAGATAGATAGATAGATAAAGAACAGAATAAAATAGATAGATAGATAGATAGATAGATAGATAGATAGATAGATAGATAGATAAGAACAGAAAATAGATAGATAGATAGATAGATAGATAGATAGATAGATAGATAAGAACAGAATAAAATAGATAGATAGATAGATAGATAGATAGATAGATAGATAGATAGATAGATCTTCTTTTAATTTTTCAGTCTGGGAGATTAGGTGGACAGATGTAAGGGGTGATGTGGTCGCAGAAATTGTCTGACGTCCATCACTGCGTTCTTTTGATTGTGCGTTCACGGTGCAGAGTACTTTCGTTAGAAATAGAGTCGTCTCGCAGCTACCATCTTGACCTAGAACAATATTAACTCTTCAAGGCATTTCATGTTGGCCTCTTTGTTGAGTCTGATTCTCTCACTAACAAATTCGGGTGTTCTTTCCTTGTCAGAACATTCAGAGTGAGTTTTCCGGGCTAACGAGTGAGTTTTCTGTGTTAAATGAATCTCATGGTAATTACGAATGTATATTCGTAATCACCATTACACTCATCAAACTCTTGCCTAATCCCTTACACTTTCCTCAGATTGACTCTGTTATAGTGAAACAGCTATTCCTCAAATAATGGACTCTCCCTCCTATATTAATAAGAGTTAACAGGAAGTTAACTCGAGAATTTCTTGGGAAGTTCATAGGAGTTTTTAGAAGTTCTAGAGAGTTCTTTAGAGTTCGATTGGAGTTCATTAGAACTACTAGGCAGTTGATATTAGTCGACAGTGAGCCGAATACTAAGGAGTCAGCTTTCAGTGGAAGATTACTAAGTTCCTAATATCTTTGGTGCGTTAAGTCGATTAGCAACAGACATAGCACGATTATTACCTACAGTGCGAAAACTACTCTAGAACAGACTACTAAACACTCTGAAATGTTTTTGATTTGTTTTGTTTTTTTGTTTTTTTGTCCTCTCCTTCTTTCTCCCTATTATTTCATTCACCCATCTTTTCACTTTCAAGTTTCCTCTTTTTTTTTCTTTTTATTCTTCTTCTATAACTGTTTTTGTCTTTTCTTTCGCTTCCTTTTTCTATCTCTTTCTCTTTTTGTTTCACCACCCTTTCTTTACGTTTTTCCTTAGCTGACTCTTTCTTTCCACCCATTCTTTCTTTCTCACTTTTTCTTTTATTCTTTCTCTCTCCCTCTCACGCCTCCCTTCCTCCATGTCCTTCTCTTGCGAAACTAACCAGCAATTCCCAGCGTTTCTCAAGACACAATTCAATTTGCGAAAAATGATTCTATTTTCGTGATTGCTGCGAGTGCTACTTGAAAACCAAGTAAATATTTAATGAGATTTTATTTAACTCCCTTTGTTCTTTTATGTGTCCTTCAGGACAAGGACGATCATAGATCTCCATAACTTCCTATCATATATGGTTCTTAGTAGTTATTCTCCCTTTCCTAAGGCCCACCGTTCTTCCATCAATTCATACACGCGACTTATGTAACAAGTGACTCGCTGCTTTTTCTCTATCTCTGACCTGAATATGCTTCACGAGGGTAACGTTTATCGAAGTCCTCTTTCTTCATTATCACCCTAAGGAATTTCAGCTGTCTTTTCCTGATTTTGTGTTTGTGTTCTTTCTGTTTTCCATTTTATTAGAACTACTTTCGTCCATGGATTTTTCAGTATCCTTCTGTAGAACCAAATGTTGCTGCCTTCAGTTTTTTCCTCATCCCTGGAGAGATTGCCCAATATACACTGCCATATATTTTAGTTTCTCGGCACCTTGCCTAGCTTCTGACTTCTTAAACACTGTAAAATACTTTGTTAAATAAAATTACCTTTCCAGATATTCTTTAACCATAGAACACTAACCATGTGTATATAGTACCCACCGCGAGTTTTCCTTTTTCTAATTACCATTTTCAGTACATTATTTTCTTACCTAAATAATATGTTTTTCAGTTCTTATTAAGTTTAACACGAAGTTCAAATTTTGAAGTGCCTCTGAGTAAAATATTTCAAATAAAGGTTTATATTTAGTATTTTTTGATATTTTCAAAATTCGGTATGATAACACATGATTAGTAGTGGTGTAACTTTCATTGTTGGTTAGTGTTCTAGGGTGAAATAGATTAAATCTAAATAGTTTCATTTTTGACTATTGAGTACTAGCAGTATAGCCCGGCGATGCTCGTGTGTAATGAAAGCTTTAAAACTAATCCATAGTCCTGGAGCTCAGACTCTTTGGACGTTGGCACGAAAGACTAAAAAACAATAGTTGTTTCCAGTTAAAGCGAAACAGTTGACTGAAAGAAAAATGAATGAATGTAAGTCAAATTTTGATTTTCTGGTATCGATAACAAATAAGTTTTTTTCGTCGTATACTGAATTTTGAGAGGAGACAACTCATGACTTCCTTTACGCAAGGAATGAGGATGATATACCCCAGTAATATCAATAAAGGGTTCGGTTAGAAATTTCTAGCAACTGAAGAAAGCCGGAGTGTACAATGGCCGAAACGCCGTACAAATAGCAACAAAGATGAGGACAATAGTCTGAATAATGTAAATATTTGTTTTTGTTAAACTCTCATAGAGCCAACCACTGTTTTTTTACTGTAACTATACTGAATGGAACATCTGGGAGAGAGTGCATAACCTGACCTGACCAACACTTATAATAAGGCCAGCACGCTCAAACTCTCGGTCACAATGACTTGTGACTCCGTACGAGCACAACAATTTTTATAGACTTTAGAAATTTTAAAATATTTTACTTTATGACATTGTTGTCACCTGTTAGGGTCAGGAAGAAAGACACGAAAAGAAAAAGGTGTGGGGCTTGATACATTGACACCCACACACACACACACACACACACGCATTGTCACTCAGCGTTCACGTGATAACTTAGTTTACCGCGTAAACGAATGCCAATAAAAGCGGGGAACGTCACGTGGTACGCTAGTTAGGATTTTGTCCCGGACAAGAGCAGACATGTTTCTCTAACTCACACAAACACACGCGCACTAATTGCGGGTAGCAATTAGGGGCGCAATTTTTTATTTCTCACTAGGGAAAGAACTACTCTTTCCTTTTCACTTTCTTATGCATGCTCTCAACCCTATGTAACCTTTGTTAATATATTGTTTTTCTGGTTACTTTCGCCTTTTCGTTCTTTCTTATTTCCTGCTTTAAATCATGACTAAGGTTACGTCGAGTCGACTCGGAAACTTAAATTAGTAACGGACGCTTCGTCATCTACAAATGGTGACCGCCGACGTGATGTCGATTCGACGTAATTCAGTCTAGCATCGTTGGAAATGGGACTCAGCATTTTTTCTTCGTCTATCAACAAGAACTACTATTCAACGTCGTTAGCTCCCAACTTTTTCCACAGGACTCTACATAATATGGCGACCACACATAGAACTCTGCACAGTTTAACAATGGCACACTAGACAGCACAACTGTCATTTCTCCCAGACTGTTTAGAAAAAGAGTGGCACAACGTCGATTTAAAGACGTTTTTTTTTATCATTCAACGCAACGTCAACTTACTGACGTCTTTCCACACTCAACCAGAACTACAAAGAGATCAAAAAAAAAAATTCGAATTACCTATACTGGATAACGGGGACATCCAAAACAATTCGACATTAAACCCAGATATCTCTTTAGTTCTCTCAAACACGCGTCGACACTCGGTATCAACACAAGCTTCAATCGACCACTTTGCAAATCAAAGTTTATAACCAACTGTTAATTCTTCTAACGCCAACATAAATCCACACACACAGCAAAACGCGGGAATTCTTACAAACGCAAGCAACTCAACGTGGAGCATTGGAATAAATTAGAAGATTTTTAACAGCCATATCAAACACCGAGAATATTTTTCCAGGGTGACATCGTCGCAAATCCTGCTACATTTCAGACTCTTTTTCTCTTCAGCCTACGAGAGACAACCAAAAAAAAATTCACTTTCACAAAATTCACTCGCAATTAACGACGCTATACAAACTTCAACGCAAAAGTGAGAACGACTTTTCTCTACATTTACACTGCTCAACGTAAAATTTTTCTCGCTCTTCCATTTCACCATGTGCTTTTCGAGGATCCAATATGGCGGACCATCAGTCTAAACAGTCATACGTTCCAGCAACCTTCCCCCACACCTATGAGCCACATCCGTGCCACCCACCTTTTTTTTTTCAGCAACCAGCCTTTTCTGTCATTTTTGGCATGACTACTACTACTACTACCAGCATCATCATCAACGTAATCAAACCAATATATTCACGGACATATTAAAAAAGTATTTTTAATATTTGTTTCAATCCAAGGGGGGGTATTTGTGGGGCTTGATACATTGACACCCACATACACACACACACACATTGTCACTCAGCGTTCACGTGATAACTTAGTTTACCGCGTAAACGAATGCCAATAAAAGCGGGGAACGTCACGTGGTACGCTAGTTAGGATTTTGTCCCGGACAAGAGCAGACATGTTTCTCTAACTCACACAAACACACGCGCACTAATTGCGGGTAGCAATTAGGGGCGCAATTTTTTATTTCTCACTAGGGAAAGAACTACTCTTTCCTTTTCACTTTCTTATGCATGCTCTCAACCCTATGTAACCTTTGTTAATATATTGTTTTTCTGGTTACTTTCGCCTTTTCGTTCTTTCTTATTTCCTGCTTTAAATCATGACTAAGGTTACGTCGAGTCGACTCGGAAACTTAAATTAGTAACGGACGCTTCGTCATCTACAAAGGTAGGTTGCACCAGTGCATTGGAATAGCAGAACATATATACAAAATAAGTGTTATTAATCAGCCTATAGAAGTGTCCGTCCGAACTATCAAGTTACACTGCGTCTCGACTGCCTCCATTAAGAAGTCGCGTAGGTTAGTATTTATGAAGGAGGAATAGTTCATTCAAATGTAGATAGGGCCCTATAACAGATATATAATTACGAAGGAATGCGCAGTGACAGATATTCAAGTAAGCTTCGTACTCCATATTTCACAAAATGACTGACTTCAGATACTCGTGTTGTGTTTCACCCTAGATCCTTCTAGACTTTGTACCCAATAAAAGCCGCCAAATGCTTATCCACGTAATCGGCCTAGCTGCACTTGAAATGCACAAGTAAAAAAGAACCGTATACAGGCACCCCATAGAGGAAAGCGGGCTAATATTTGCATCCAGGAATATAAGGTTGACATTTCGGATGAGGAGATCAGAACCACTCTAAAACACTGAATGATCAGACAAAATGAAATATTACTCATAAGATGTTACTTATTATCTTGTGTATTGTTTGATCTGCTCAATAATACTTTATTACATTTCTTTATTAATGTGCATATGACAGAGTGGTTGTTATGGCAAATCAACCTCGGCGGGTCAGTTATTGCCAACTAAATTTTATTTATTTATTGCTGGTAATACATTTATCGTTGTTTTCGGGTCATTTATTGCCAACAAAATTTTATTTATTTATTGCTGGTAATACATTTACCGTTGTTTTTTTTATATAAGTTTTTTGTGTCTAGTAATACATTTTTCTTTTCGAGTAACAAGATTCATTAAGATTTGTTTTTTTAAGAGCAGGGTCCCCAAGTCCTACCCTGTTATTTAACTCGAGGGAAGGGACGGGTTAATACCTTTCCCAAGGGTACCAGTGCTTAAGTGAATGCAGGGTATTCAACTGGAATTCGAACTCGGCTCACCGATTTCTCTTTCCAAGCCGATATCCACTGCACCACTATGCATATCCGTCACTAAACGCTTACAGCACCTGATATTCCCAAGCGGCCACCCATCTAAGTACTGACCAGGCTCAACTTCGGTGATCGAGCGAGAACCGGCGTATTCAACGTGATAGGCCGTAAGCTCATGACAGAGTGAGAAAAGTTTTCGTGTTAAGTGTTAGGACTTCATTGCACATTATTAAAAAGTAATATAAGCCAAAACACATAATTAAAAAAAAGATTTTTCAAGTTATTTTAAAAATGTAAAGTTCCCAGCGTCACTTGCTCGTGCGCATGCGCAGTCGCATTAATAGAAGCAAACCTCGTCCAATGAAACACGTCACACGAAAACATTTTCCACTTTGTCATATATCTTTCCTCTAGCTTTCCTCCAGAAATATATTCTTGAAAATATATAAGAATTTACATATATATATATATATATATATATATATATATATATATATATATATATATATGTAAATATATATATATATATACCAACACAGATACACAAGCACACACACACACACACACACAGATATATGTATATGTGGCGGGGGGTCTAACTATTGGGTGTACTGGTAGCAATTCTAATTTACACAAGTTTAAGTAAAAAATTACGAGATTTCTTTTTGTTAAGGACTTTTATTTATTTATTTTTCTTTGTTTCGACAACTTCATTGTCTTCAGATACATACTTAAATGTAAATGAGTATTTTCAATTTTCATATGAAACTTTGCGTTATGTCAATTTCAAACATGCTATATATATATATATATATAATTTATTAGTCATCCAAATACAAGCCTGTGTCGCTGTTTCACAGCTCATCAATGTGGCTAGACATCCACTTGTTTCCAGCCGGGATCGAAGCTCGACCAATTTGGTGTCATTCAGAGTCCCTACTCCTAAGCCATAGGTTCATGGAATGAGAAATGGGAATTCTTTAGCGTGTTATATATCTGCGGTGTATACACACGCCAGTCACCGAGAGAACTCAGTTCATTACAGAGGACTAACGCTTAAATCGCAGAAGTGGTAACTGCTTTTAAATTTTTCCTCTCTGGAGAACTCAATCATGATGAGAATGACATGGCCATAAGAACTGTCACGTAAAGATGCGATTCTTTAAAGATCGGGTACAATGCGCTAAGACGAGATATCTATAAAACGATGAAACCAACATAGTGCACAAAGCAAGTATTCTTCGGCAATGGTTTATGAAAGTAAAAAAACATTCAGATCTTTGGCAATTCATCACAAAAATTCTTTCACAGAAATTCGACAAAACGAATGAAAAAAGGAAAAAAATAATCAAAAAAATGCTTGTTGGTTTTTAAACATATATATATATACTGAAATTGCAGGGTGATTTTTGAAATAATTAGATAATTCATCAAGTTTTTATTAGACCTCAACACAACGCAGAAACGCTGGACAGACGTTTCGTCCTATATTTTGGACTCAGCAGCAGTGCGCGTCCACTACCAGAAATTGAAAACCAGACAGTTGCGTTATTAAGCAGATGTCATACCAACTGTACCACGGGCCCTGCTGGCGGAGAGTTAACTAATTAACCTTGATATAGCGCCACTCATTCACATTCTTAGGAACAACTTATTCAAGTTCCTTCAACCATAGGACTGTGCCTCCCAGAACCACGACTACTCAAACCACGTCGTTCACTCCAGAGCTTTATAACCTGATTCAAGCAAGGATATAAACTGAAATTGTAGGAGGATTTTTGAAATAATTAGATAATTCAAGTTTTTTATTAGACCTCCACAGAATGCAGAAAGAACTGGACGGCCGTTTCGTCCTATATTTGGGACTCATAAAAAACGATGAATTATATATATATATATATATATATATATATATATATATATATATATATATTAGCAGCGTTTGAGTTCAGAGGATTAGGGAGTTAGTCTCACTGACCTTTAAGAACATTTTGATTAGGATACACACTAAAATAAATTAGCTTCGTAAATATAATGACTTATTGCAAGTTCCATGGGTGATCATAGCTCCCCCAGTTTCCTATGCTTTCTAGCCTAATCAATGTTTGTTCTCTTACTATTCCACATTGTCCTGTTCTGAAATTCATTTATGGAAGTTTAATTATGTTAATCACTGTTCCCTCTTGTTGTGAGTTGCAAATTCTCCAACTCCTCTTTGTTTAATACTGAAAATTCAATCATTTTTTTATTCTTATCAGAAGTGAAATTTTTAAAAATTTCTTCATTGCTTATTTACTGCATTCATGATATTTCTAGTATCCTTCTGTAGAACTATTTAGCTGTTACTTCTTCTTTTGTGAAGAAACTGCACATCATTCACTATAAACTCGATTGCTATTAGACAGAATTTCAGCAATGTTGTCTTTGTTTCTAACGAAATTTCCTCGTTTCTTAATACTTTGATTAGCTTTTAGAAGGCGTTTTACCTATTCCAAAGTGGCTCCATACTTTTGTGTCAGGATTTCTTTTGACAAATATTTGACAGTATAATCCGGATATAAGAGACCCTCGATATAAGATAAACCCGAATATAAGAGAAGCTTTCTCTGGTCCCAAATTAGAGCCTGTGGCAATGTATATAAAATAGACCAAACCCGGATATAAGAAATCAGGATATAAAATAACCTTTATCCGTTCCCGACAACTCTCTTATATCAGGGTTACACTGTATTTCAATTTCTTGTTTGATTATTAAGTCCCCAATTAGTAGCTTGCGTCTTCGGCGGTTCATCTTGCTGACAATCATACATTCTGTCTTAAAATTGGTGTTTAGTCTTTTCTTATCCAATATTTACCACTGCATAGTATTTCTTTTTTCATCACTTCATCCCAAGCAAGGCAATAAGACTCAATGGGGTTAGTTATTGTATAAGAATACGAGAAAAAGAAAATAACTAACGAGGAGAGAGATCACTAAATGAACACGTATTAAGGCAGAAGATAACGACATTGCATTTCAAGATTGACTATTCTATAAAATATATAGAAGTCTACAGTATTTATATTATTGGGACTATTGTCTTAATCTTTGTCGCCATTTGTATGATGTTTCAGCCGTTGTACGCTTCGACCTTCTTCAAGTGCTAGGAATTTCGAACCGAACCCTTTATTACAGTCACTGGGGTATATGAACTCCATTCCTTACGTAGTAGTGCCTCTTTTAGAAGTCTTGAGTTATCTCCCTCTAACTTTGTAAGTTACTTGTTCACCACTGCTCTAGTCGGAGATTGAACTCACAAGGCTTTGGGTCAAGTCACAGGAAACAACAAACGTTTATAACCACTGGGCCATGTGTCCAGTGATTGTAATAAAGGGTTCGGTTCAAAATTTCTAGCACCTGAAGAAGGCCGACCCGTACAACGGCCGAAACGTCGTACAAATGGCAACAAAAATGAGGGCAATAGTCCGAATAATGTAAATACAGTAAATAATACCTCATCTCAGAAATATAAACAAATATCTAGTAGTCTATATTCATTTATTAAAAGATATCATTTTTTTATAGAAATCAAATTGACACAATTCATTGGCGCAGCAAAATCTTCTCTCAAGTCTAAGCTGAAAGACTAAGCTTAACTTATTAAATATTTGTATTTTCAATAATAGTATATAATTTTTTTTTGCTGTTAAGTACTTTTGGTTTGTTGGTTTTATTTTTTTTTTAATTCCAATAACATTTATTCAACGTAAATTGTAAGGTTTGAATAGACATTTTTTCTCTGTCTACTCTTTCAGATCTTGGTGAACACCGCATCTAGGCATTCACAAAAATCAAATGCTCATTATTTGACTAAAAAAAAACAGAAAAAATGTTTCGAACATGTTGCAATATTTTTAATAGCTCTCATATTTCTGCTAAATGTTCTTTTTCAAACAAACTCGATGCAAAAATAAAACTTACATTTCCACCAATTAGCGTATTTATGCATTTCATAGAGAGTTCACCGGGTATTGATCCGGGCGACTTGGATTACAATCTTATTTCGAACCTCTCTTCAAAGAGCTTTCAAAGACTAACGAACTTTCATCGAAACATCGTTGCAGTTAAGTGGTATATCAAATTTTCCTTGGGTCAATGACATTTTTCTTCATCTACTTGTCGTGTCCCTTCAAGACGTAGGCGGTCATGGCCCTCCACATCTCCCTATCCGTAATGACTCTTAGCACACCCTCTCCTGTTACCCCACGCAAACCCTGCTCTGCCATCCACTTGCTCAAACCCGTCAAGTATGTTACGCGTTGCTTTCTCCTGTCTCTCTTATCCTCTATCTGACCTGTGATTATCAGATTCTCCGAACACTCTTTCCTCATTATATTTCCAGGAACTTTAGTTATCTTTTCCTTATGTTTAACATTAGTTTTTTTTTTTTTCATTTCCATGCTCTCTAAAACCTCATTATGTAATATTATTATTGTTAAAGTCTGGACTTATTTGTTTGATATCGTCGATTGACGTAACTTGCTTCAGGGTTTCCGCTGAGCGCGGATTCTACATTCTTGGCGGAATGTAGCAGTTTTTTGTTTTCTTAATTTCGGAACTACTAGATGATTTAGTGGGAGTAATTTTACCCTTTATAAGGACGGGTAATATTCGACGTTTGAGAGCAATTTTTTCATATTAGAGTGGAAGATAGCGATTAAAACTTGCCTTTAACAGGTTAAAATTGTAATGACCGAGGAAACAACCTCTTGGAAGTCGGTTCTACAGAGCAATGGTTCACGGGGAGAAACAGGGTTGAACTTAATTATCACCGATAGAATACGGAGAGAATATGCGTGGTTTGCTACTATTTAAGTTGCATGCCGTGTCCTTGGTGTGAAGTTTTGAGTTGGCCGGACCAGGGAATGTAGTTTGCCCGAGTACCTTCCGTGGCAGTGTCGATAGAGCAGCGGCAGGCTTGCCACCTCATGCCTATGGAAGAGGTGCTGGCAAGTGAAGAATGATTCGTCAACTACAATGGCTCGAAGACAGTTTTGAACTCTATAAAGGCTAAAGAGTGAAGTCTAAGCAACACCTGCCCAACAGTAGTAACGTAAAGAAAGATCACAACTCAAACTTCTGTCGCTGGGCTTGTGTCTTCTTCTCTTATTTAAAACATCGTGACTCAAACCAGATAATACCGAAATATTCTTTGCATCTGTCCTTGAGAGGAGTCATGCGATATCAGCGATTTGACCTGAAAAGACAACCTCCTAGCCACCAGGTGCAGATCTGCGCCTCACATTATAGTATTCTTTGTTCTAGACATATAAACAAGTGGTCGAACCAGCTGTGCACACGTAGGACAAACCGGATGACAGCTAGATATATAAGTACCTACCCGAGAGGAAATAAAAGAAGCTCTTACATCCCTGCGAGAATGTAGGATCCATGTTCAGGGAAAATCCAAAGTAACACCTCAATCAACGATATCAAACAAATGTGTCACCTATTCAGATATCTAAAGCCAAACCTTTTACATGTATGTATCGTTAAAACTACCTAAATCAGATAATCTGATTACGTGCTGTACTTTCATACAACCACGTGAAAAATTTATGAAAATTATCATATCTATGGACAGTTCTACACTCTCTCAGTTCTCACAAAAAAGTAGATGAAGAATAGACTGGTTCTACATGAGAATGCTGAGAATACAATGAACATGTAATTAGCGAGGTAGTTTCAAGGAAAGTGGAAAAGAAATGAATACTTATATTTAGGATCAGAAAAAGACATTTGAAATGTCAGTGTCACATTTTGCGAAAAGAGCGCTTGGAGAATTTAACACTCACATGACATATTGCAGTGTAGAGAGAAACTTCTAGAAAGCTTGTCTAAATAGATGAGATAACAGCGATTGAAATTGATAGTAAGGAAACACTTCGCAAAGTTACAAAGAATACGCAGTTTTTGGGGAGCTACGATGTCACACGTCCTGAAGAAACACGGTCCCTACGAGAAAAATTTCACTTCATAGTGTTTGACCCGTCAATTTTTATTATTTAAGTGGGGAGGAAAAGAGAAAATATTTTAATGTAGAAGTTGTTAATGGACTGTTGAATTTGTCTGTAATTATAATTGATCAAGGTGTTATGACGTTTCGCTTTGTATTCTTATTATTCTTATATTTACGGTTATTGGAACTTCAAAGTGAAATCGGTGGACCGAGTTCAAATACCGGCCTTGTCTGCTGTGTTTAGTTCGTACAAAAATTATTAAGAAAAGTATTAATCGTTCAACCCTCTCCCTAGCTATCCCTTAAAAAGGAAGGTAGACTAAACTCTATAGCCTTTGGTTGAAGTCAGTCAAGGAAAAAGACAATGTTGAATTTAAAAACCCAAAATAAAGGCAACGCGAAATCATGCTAGATTTCTAAATAATAAAGAAAAGTAAATTGTGATTACTTGTGTCGTAAAGGAAATGACATCTAAACTTATTTATAAATGGAACTTAGTATGTGTGTGTGTATGTGTGTGTGTGTCTGTCTGTGTGTGTGTCCGTTCCCTATAGACCCCGAAACGGCTGACCCGATTTTCTTGAAAATTTACACAGTTGTACTATAAGTGTCTGCGAGTGTTTTTAGCTAGATTTTGTATCGAGGTACCCCCGATAAATATTGAAAATCGGTAATCGAAAAAACGGGTTATAGAAGCAGTGGTCCGATTTTAATCAAATTTGATACACTCATACACAAAGACATAAGAAACAATATTCCGAAGTTTTTAAAATAGGGCAGAAAATTGATGTGATACGGCGAAACAGATCTGTCTGCGGATGACAATATTTACGCTCTTACACCCTGATTGAGCACTCTGGAAAAATAGTAGACTTTGATAAACAGTAGCTACTCTTCGCTCATTCAGTAAAATGAATTAGACCGCTCTAGCTATTGGGCACGTATAATGACATGCGCTAATAAGTCGGCCTACTTCCGCCGAACGTCCATAGTCCAGGGGGTAGAGTCGCCGACTGACGCCATTTCGGTTGGGTTTCAATCCTGGGTAATATATATATATATATATATATATATATATATATATATAAGTTGTGTCTGTTAATCTGTTTGTATTTTCTCAGCCCTTTTATTTCAGTTTTTGCTTCGGGTTTGGCTCTAAGTAGGTATAATTGTAGTTTTTAGTCTCAGCCATGATACCATCTACTCAGAGGACTTATTTAGCCTTCAAAATTCAGTTTATAACGAAAAAAAAACTATTTTATATCGTTACCAGGAAAATCAAAATTTGACTTACATCTATTCAGTTTTCTTTCAGTCTACGGTTTCGCTTTAAATGGAAACAACTATTGCTTTTTAGTCTTTCGCGTCAACGTCTAAAGAGTCTGAGCTCCAGGACCATGGATTAGTTTTAAAGCTTTCATTACACCCGAGTAACGCCGGGCTATGCTGCTAGTTAATAATAATAATAATAATAATAATAATAATAATTGCCAGTTCTCTTTGAGACCTGAAAGCATAGGGATTCATATTCTTAATGACACAACCACATACCTCAGACTTAATATTATCTGTTCGATAAGGTTAAATTAGAATGTGATTATTAAAGTGACCTAAAGTCTGTTGTTAAACAGGGAAATGAGGGGCTTGTTCTTTTTAAGGCCTCCAAAACAAAACTTCTCTCTTTTAATCAGCCGAGTTAACTCTTTTAAACTGCTACAGCATGGCTGTACTAACCTCCAGGAGAGTAACACAGTGCACCTTCTTCCAATAACGTTTTCAGCAAACATGAGGGGAAAGAGTATATGGAATCAATAGCAAAATTTGTAGCTAAGAAAAAGTTTCCACGATATCGTGTTAGACAATCTTTCTCTCCAGCATCTATCTGACATATTTATAAGTCTACCATTCATCCTTACTTTAAATATTGCTGCTACATCTGGGCTGTTGCTCGTGTTATATATTTAAAAATTCTTGATAAAATCCAAAGTAGAATTTGAAAGGTTTCTCTCCAGAATGTATTTTACATATTTATAAATTTACCATTCGTCTTTGTTTTGAATATTGCTGTCACATCAGGTCTGGTGCTCCTGTTATATATTTGAAGATTCTTGATAAAATCCAAAAAAGAATCCGCAATCTTTTTCCCCGGAATCTATCTGACTATTTTCAAGTCTATCATCATCCTTGCTTTGAATATTGCTGCTACCTCTGGACTGTTGCTCGTGCTATATATTTAGAAATTCTTGATAAAATACAAACGAATATTCTGCAATGTCATTGATCCTAACCTGACATCTCGGATTCATGTCTTTTTCTACCACCGTAACGTATCTTTCCTCTGCCCTTTCTGTAAATATTTTCATGATAATTGTTCTGATGAACTTTCCTCTGTAGTACCTAAACTTTATAAATTTAAGCAAAGTACTAGATTAGAAGCAAGGTCTCATAATTTTACAGATTAAATTACTAAATGTAACCGTAAGTTCTATGCTAACAGTTTCTTCTATCGCTCTTGTCGCTTGTAGAACTATCTTCCGGCTTCTTGCTTCCCAGTTAAATTTGATCTTCAAAAATTTATATGTAATGTTATCGTTACCTTATGTTTTTCTTAATCCCTGATTTTCGTTGTCCTTAAAAGTTTTTGTTTTCATAATGTCTAACACTCGGTAGCTCCCTGCATCTTGGTTGCTTTATTGCCTTGCTTGCGGTAAAAAGAAGAAGTAGAAAATCTGAGAAACTGTATGATTTTAGAAAAGAGAAAACAGATCAAGAATGTATTATTATTGTTGATGCTGTCGAATGAAAGAGTGGTACGGCATCAAAGTGACGCTGAGACGCAAATAAAGTCTCATATACCCCATTATGAGGCTCATATTGATAAGAGTACATCTGGCACATGCAATACGGCCACATGTGCTCTATATCAGCGGTTTTCAAACTGTGGTCCGCGGACCACGGGGTGGGGCGCAAGGATACGATAGGGAGTCCGTGGATTAACTCATCACGTGAAATTCAAAGTAATTTAAATTTAATTTTGTTACATTTTGCATCAACAATCAATATTAATTTCTTTTACTTGAACACTTATGTCTAAAGCTTAAAACCAGTTTTTACTACGTTAATGCAAAACTATAAGCTATTTTTAGTAAAGATTTATGTATAAACGTCATAAGCGTTTGTAGTGGAAATATAAAGGGGTCCGTAAGTCAAAATGTTTGAAAACCCCTGCTCTATATGATGAGAGTTTTTGATAAGAATAGTGTTGACAATGTCCACCATAGTTTATGAATAAAAAAATACAGCGCAGTACGTAACTTGTGCAATGAAACAACGTCAAAGATTAACACTCATGAGTCAGACACTCTACTGAATCGGAGTATATCGCCAATACTCGAGAAAATATGGTCGCCTTTATGCATATCACATTGAATCTTTTGAGCCTTCTGACTGGTTAACCCTTCTATTGATGAACTATCAAATGAGTCAGCTCATGGCTGGCTCACTAGTATATAAGAGTACCCCAAAACTCCAGCAAATAGCACATAGCATTGCAGGTGGTGCCCAGTTACAAAAATCTTTCAAGTTGAATAACACATGTCTCTCAGATGGTCTCCGATTGAAGGGATTCCCAAGTATCTAGATGTGACTCCCAAATCACCTTGGCTGCCTTGATCTTCAAACACCAACAAAAAATACACTTCTCGCAGCCGGTCATGGTGCTGTACCATCTACTCTCGCTCATGAGTAGACATTCAACCCCTAGGAGACATGATTAACTAGTTATGGCCAGAAGCAAATATGTGGCAATTAACTAGATATTTACTATCTTTTTCTTCAATGTGCCGTAGGCGATCATGGCCTTCTATATCTCCCTATAGCTCTTAACGCTCTTTATTCTCTTATCCTCCCAAACCCCGGTCTACCATTCATTTGCTCAAGCACCTCAAGTATGTTATGCATTGCTCTACCCTGTCTCTCGCTCCCTCTATCTGACCAGTGAGTATCACATTCTCCAAGCACTTCTTCCTCATTACATGTCCCAGAAAATTCAGCTGTCTTTCCCTAATGTTATGTATTTTTTTTTTAATCATTTCACACCGAGCCAGGCAGAAACGCCACTGATGTGCAGGGGGTTAAATGTAAAAAGATTAATTAGAAAAGAGTGAGGAGTACAAGCTAGTTAGAAAGGAACAATAGAAAGCTGAGAAAGCAGGTGCAATGACAGATACATAGGCAGAGAGAAAGTGAAGGTTATACAGGGGAGGGGAGAGAGCTAGAGTCCAGTGGTTAGTAGATGAGTATTAACTTTGCATTTAAATTTCTGGAGGTTGTAGCCGTCAGGAAAGCAAGAATACTGGAGTGAGTTCCACAGGCGGGAAGTGCGAGAGAGGAAGCTGCAGGAGTAGAATTGTCGTCTGCATTTGGCTAACCTGACTGTGAATGGGTGGGACCCAGTTGCCAGTCTGGTTGCACGGGTAAACACCTGTTGAGTAGGCATCAGTGACTTAAGCTCATCCGAGCAGAAGCCATGAAAGTATTTATAGAAGAGACAGAGGGAGGCCACATTTCGACGATGGGAAAATGGCTGCAGTCGAGTCGCCAGATCAGTACCTATCACATTACAGACTCTCCTTTGGAGCTTGTCAAGAACACTGAGTAGAACGGCAGGGACGCCTGACCATATTTGGCAGCAGTTCTCCATGCACGGACGGTATTAGTTTCCATTTCGTTTCTATACTCTCTAAAACCTCGTCATGTTCGATCCATGGTATCCTCAGCATCCTTCTTTCAAGTTTACTCTTCATCTGTGGTTAGATTATTCAGCATTCGCTTTCATATTGAAAGAGAGACATCGCATAACAATCTAGTACTCTCTTTTTTTGTTTCCTGTCAAATTTTTCTGTCTCTTAATACTCTACTCAGCTTCTGGAATGATTCCTTGGTCATGCCAAAACGCCTTTGGATCTCTATTCCCCACCTTCAATCCTCTGTTAGAAAACTTCCCAGGTATTTAAATTTCTGTAGATGATTGATTTGGCATTTTGAGCTCCTCTTTTTACTGGTGACCATGCATTTACTATCGCCCTTCTTAATTCGCCGAGACAGAAAATGTGCATGTTAAAACCGGAAATCAGATAAGATTAGAAATCATGAGAGCCATATCTGGTGAAGCATCTTATTATTATTGCGTTTAGAGTCAGCTTGTTTGTTTTACAATCTGTCACCAAATTTCAATTTGAAACCTGAAAAAACTACGAGTCATGAAATAATGATTGTTGGTACAATTTGTATTTCTTAATCATTTCACCTCCAAGAAAGGCGATAATGCCACAAAGACTCAAGTGCTGACTCGGAGGAAATAAGAATGGTAAGACTTTATGAGAATGAATCGGAAATCGAATCCAAAACTGGGAAAAGGGCCTAAACCTCTACTCCTATTCAAAAGACGGGAGAAGCGATGCGAACACTGTGATAGAAGAACACATCCACTCCTATTAATTTCATACGTAACTGATATCCCAGCATAATTTTTCTTACTTACGTGTTGTTGTATGACTACGAATATAAGTTTGAGTTTTCCTTAAATAATAATAATAATAATAATAATTATTATTATTATTATTATTATTATTATTATTATTATTATTATTATTCCATTTTTCATCATATTTCTATTTCTGCTATGGTCGCACTACCTACCAAATCTGCGGTAAGACCTAAGGCAGGCCGTAGTGTGTTGCTATGACTCCATATCATGTTTTTTTATATCTCCCCTATCATCCCTAGCATTACATAGACAAAGTTCTTCTTAGTGTATGGGTTGTACTTAACAAGACATTTTTTTGTATATCTCTTAAGCTGGGGTTTCCAGGGATTCTTTCAATATGATGTCTTGTTCCATTTTTTATCATTCCAAGTGCACCTACTATCACTGGAACGATTCTTGTTTTCAATGTCCACATTTTTTCTATTTCAATTTCCAGGTCTTTATATTTTGACATTTTTTTAAAATTCCTTGGTTACTATGTTACAATCCGCTGGACAAGCCATATCAATTAATAGGCAAGGTTTTTCTTTCTGGTTTTTAACAATAATGTCCTGCCCTTCTGCTTAAATCTTTTGTCTGTGTAGATGGTATAATCCCATAGAATGGTGACATCTTCTATTTCCGCAACCGGCGCTGGGTGATGTTCATACCAGTGTTTGTCTACATATTATTATTATTATTATTACGAGTGGGCCCGTGGCGTCAAAAATAACGGCAACATATCAATACGCCAAGTAAGATGATGGCGACATATATATATTGACGTATCTACTATTAAGTAACTTACATAAAGACATAAGAAAAAATTATATTGCAAATTCCCCACACCCGCCTGACCGTGACAGGAGATATATATATATATATATATATATATATATATATATATATATATATATATAAACACACAACGGTCTTTATCATAATAGAGAGGATATATATATATATATTCTTCACTATACGATGACATATCTATTGCAAAAAATTAAAATAATAAGGCACTGTTAAAGACCAAAAAACGTGACAAAAGCTTTAATATCTGGTAGTAAATTTTAATAACTGGTACTAAAGAAAATAAACTGAGCTAACACTGCATCGCTATTTTTTCACTAATGGACTGAAGCGATGCTGCCTCACTATGGTCTCTTTCTCTCCATGAGCGCGATAGGAAGTATATATATATATATATATATATATATATATATATAAACATGTTACGGAAATTAACGAATTTTAACGAAACTTGGTTGCAAGCAACCGACAATTTGTAATGAATTATTTTCAACATTATTTTTACCGATACTCGTATTTAAGTAGATATTCTGTTTTTAATTAAACAGTATTTTATATTTATATCTACCGGCCTGATTATTTTCGTAATAAAAATTTATCGTAAAATAATCAGGCCGGTAGATATAAGATATAAATATAAAATACTGTTTAATTAAAAACAGAATATCTACTTAAATACGAGTATCGGTAAAAATAATGTTCAAAATAATTCATTATATATATATATATATATGATGTGATGAATAGGTAATGAATATGTGTACACCATGGTTTCCCCTCACTGGAATGTGATTAGCTATTGTCAGCCAAAAATACAGACGAAAGCAAGAACGTCCAGAGAGAGAGTGTGTGTGAGAGAGAGATCTAGAGATCTTCCACCAGTGTTTTATTGGATTACGTCTACTGACTACGCCTACGTTTTAAGATACTGCATACGACCTATACATCTATGTACTAGATTGACCTATCCGGTTACATTTGCCTTAAGCACTTAACAATCTCGTATTGATATATATCCCTTTCCGGGACATATCACAATAAAATACACAGCGTCTATATTATAGTAAAGAAGATTACTATTGTTATTGTTATTATTAAGATGGTAAAAGGAAGAGAAAACATAATTGTATTAGTTGTAATGATGATGAAAAATCAGCTTTTATTTATTGTTTAAAAAGCGGTGTTTTGCCAGTGGTGAGGCGTGTTATTAATTACATGTAAGTGTAGAAGGAAATATTTTTTAGTATTAGCAGTAATTGTGCTACCATCGAAAATGATGATGGCGTTTATAGCGATCGGCCCGCCATTATGATTTATTATTATGATTATTATTATCAGGAATACTGTATGTTATTTGTTAAAGAAATATATAGACTTGCACTGTTCGACGTATAGAAGCTTGAATCCAAGAATTGCGCTGTCGGATCCTGCCTCAATCAACAAGGTATCCGAGTGACATCTGTAACAACGGCCTCACCTGTATTCAGAGTTGCAACTCGGCGCCCGGTATTCTCAGGGGTGATGGAGATTACTTCAGGTCGGTGAAAAGAGATGAACACTTTGTAGAAGAGAGCAGCCAACATGGAACCCATCAGAGGGAAAAAGATGGGGATGCAGAACCACGTATAACCGCGATAGCTTGAAAGAAAAATATGGAAGTAACAAGCAAGTGATAAACTGGAGGATAAAAATATATATATATATATATATATATACGATTTTCTCGATAAAGTTGTAGGGTAGGACTACATTTGCAATTTGATGTGACATTTGATGTCTATGAAACTCGGTTTTTAACAGAAAAATAAAAAAAACTATGAACAAAACAGATGAAAAATATAAAGAAAATACATTTACAGTACAGCTGAAAAATACGTGGATGAATTTTTCTTGACATACGTTTGTTGCTTGATGTTCTGCACAAGTTTCAGCAGAAACTGACATCGTACTTCTGTCATGTATCTAGATATTATTGACATGATCTAGAAAATAATGTGCAATGTAAATTTGCTTTTCGTTCTAACCGTAAATCTACGGTAATTACCTCGAAAAGCAAATTAACATTGCAGATTATGGCTTATAACGCGTATTTTAATATCCCAGAATAATAATAATAATAATATTATTAATAATGTAACTATAGAATGATCGTCTTAGTAGATGGAATGAAAAACAATTAAAATTAAGATAAAAGAAATGCTAGTAAAGAAAATAATAATCTTGGTAGATGTTATTACATTAAACATTATTAATTTTTACTGGTATTTGTTTAATTTTAATTGTTTTTCATCACATCTACTAAGACTATCAGTCCATAGTCCCTTCTTCTTCTTCTTCTTCTTCTTCTTCTTATTATTATTATTATATCTCGATTCCTGCTATGGTCGCACTACCAACCAAGTTAGCGGGAAGACCTCAGGCAGGTCGTGGCGTGTTGTTATGGCTCCATTTCATGTTTTTTGCTATCTTCCCTATCATCCCTAGCGTTACATAGACAAAGTTCTCCTTAGTGTGTGGGCTGTACTTAATAAGACAATTTTTTGTATATCTCTTAAGCTGAGGTTTCCAGGGATTCTTTCAATGTGTTGTTTTGTTCTATTTTTTATCATTCCAAGTGCACCTACCATCACTGGCACGATTCTTGTTTTCAGTTTCCACATTTTTTCTATTTCAATTTCCAGGTCTTTATATTTTGACAGTTTTTCGAAATTCCTTGGTTGCTATGTTACAATCCGCTGGACAAGCCATATCAATTAATAGACAAGTTTTTTTCTTTCTGGTTTTTAGCAATAATGTCTGGCCTATTTGCTTCAATTTTTCTGTCTGTGTAGATGGTGTAATCCCATAGAATGGTGACATCTTCTATTTCTGTAACCGGTGTTGGCTGATGTTCATACCAGTGTTTGTTTACAGACTTTCCATAGTGTTTGCACATTTTATTATTATTATTATTATTATTATTATTATTATTATTATTATTATGTTATTGTTCATCATATTTCGATTTCTGCTATGTTCGCACTACCTACCAAGTCTGCTGAAAGACCTTAAGGCAGGTCGTGGTGTGTTGCTATCCCTCCATTTTATTTCTTCTATAACTCTCATAACATCCCTAGCGTTACATAAACAAAGTTCTCCTTAGTGTGTGGGCTGTAATTAACAAGACTTAAGCTGGGATTTCCAGGGATTCTTTTAATGTGTTTATTATTATTATTATTATTATTATTATTATTATTTGATATTAAAATACGCGTTATAAACCATTATTAATTTTTAACTAATCATAATGTTTGACCGTCAATCTACAGACCAAAGTAGTAATATTACCTTCAAGCATGGTTCGATTAAGTATTTTCAATAGTTATAAAAATTTAACTATCATTTTATATATTATCTATAGTTTCTTTTCGTTGCATCGACTCAAACTATTCGGTCTGTGACTCCTAGCATTAATTGAACACAGTAATAATATTGTTCGTTGTGGTGTCATGGATATCATGTCGAAATAGTAAAACGAAGAGCCGAGGTTGAATTCGTTGAATTCACTTTCGCGCAAATACCCTTGCGAAATACATGAATCCATCTATTCTCCCTCCAGCTATGGATTGAATAGATGTGGTTCTGTAGCCTTGATTGGCAACAAGTCTACCGAAGAAAAAAATAGCAACCTACTGCGGGAAAATCTTATGCCTAGCTAGTCATGGATCGAAAGAGACATGATCGCTCAAATGTGTAACACACATGGCAACTAACTGACTGACTTAATAATATTAAGTTCAAGAGCTATTTGATGAAATACTACCAAATATTACTGATTGATAATCCTTTATCCGAAGCTTGGCATAAGAAGGGCTTCGGTTTTTATATTTTTGTCGGATTTTGGAATTTATTATTTAATTTGTATATAACATCTATAAAATAAGGCAGCTTGCGAATAGAACCCAAGCATAAACACGATATCCCTTTTCATTTTAGAAAAGAGCTTATACATATATTATTACTTTATTATATAAAGTTTAATGAGTGTTGTGTAAGTGTTGTGTACAGTATTTGTCTATATTTCTGAGATGAGGTAGTATTTACACTGTTTACATTATTCGGACGATTGTTCTCATTTTTGTTGCCATTTGCTCGTTTCGGCTGCTAGGAATTTCGATCCGAAACTTTTATCACAATCACTGGTGTATATCATTCTCATTCCTTGCGTAAATCCTCTTTTCGTAGTCACGAGTTATCTCTGTCTAACCCCCTAAGTTACTTGTTCACCACTGCTGTAGTCTGGTATTGAACTCACAACTCTTTGGGTCAAGTCTTAAGAACTAACCAACGAGGCCATGTGTTTTAAGGACAAGAATAACTGAATTTTATGGGATTTATAAACCTAATATTCAGTAACCATTTTTAAGAGAGTTCATATTGCAATTTTCTGAGATTAATGGTTTTCTCTAGTATTTTTAACATTAAAAAATTGCAATATGAACTCAGGTAAAAACGGTTACTGAACATTAGGTTTATAAGTCAGAATTTCAGTTGTTCTTGTCCTTAAAGACACAATGCCCAGACGTTAGTTAGTTCCTGTTATATTTGACTCAAAGAGTTGTGAGTTCAATACCAGACTACAGCAGTGGTGAACAAGTAACTTAGAAGGTTAGAAGGAGATAACTCATGACGACCAAAAATGGTTCTACGCAAGGAATAAAAATGATATACCCCAGTGATTGTAATAAAAGGTTCGGTTCGAAATTCCTAGCACCCGAAGAAGGCTGGTGCATTCAACGGCCGAAACGTCGTACAAATGGCAACAAAGATGAGGACAACAGTCCGAATTATGTAAATGCTGTGCACATACTGGTAAAGGTAATGACGCTAGTCATGTGATCCTCACACGAAGTAATGAAATTATGATTTCTCGTAAAAAATGTTGCACGTGTTCAGAAAACATGATCATTACTTACTAAATATATAAATGCAGGACTTTATAAGATTTGAATAATATCTTTCTTCTTCTTCTTCTTCTTCTTCTTCTTCTTCCTCTTCTTCTTCTTCTTCTTCTTCTTCTATGTACCTTGTCCTTTCAGGATGTAGGCAATCATGGCCTTCCACGTCTCCCTATCACTTGTGGCTCTTAGCACGCTTTCTCCTGTAACGTCTCTCGGCCCTCGTGCTGTCATCCACCTGCTCAGTCCCTTCAAATATGCTATCCGCTGCTTTCCTCTGTCTCTTTTCTCTCTATCTGGCCTGTTAGTATCAGGTTCTCTAAGCCGTCCTTCCTCATTGCATGTCCCAGGAACTTCATTTGGCTCTTCCTTATACTCACTATTAATTTCCTTTTCCTTTCCATCATTTCCAAAACCTCATCATTGCTCACATGCTCGGTCCACGATATCCGCAATATCTTTGCTGAGCACAAAACACCTGGTAAATAATCCTCGAACGAATATTTTGCTGTGACGATCACTAACAAAAATCTGGTGCCAACGTATGGTCTATAGATGGGCTAGAATCTCTTCATACCCAGGCAAAATTTCACTTTGCTCGTTTCGGCTGCTAGGAATTTCGATCCGAAACTTTTATCACAATCACTGGTGTATATCATTCTCATTCCTTGCGTAAATCCACTTTTCGTAGTCACAAGTTATCTCTGTCTAACCCTCTAAGTTACTTGTTCACCACTACTGTAGTTTGATATTCAACTCACAACTCTTTGTGTCAAGTCATAAGAACTAACCAACGTCTATATCCACTAGGCCATGTGTTTTAAGGACAAGAATAACTGAATTTTATGGGAACTTCTCATTGTTTTCCGATATTTTCCATTTGTGGCAAATCATGTCAGCACCTGAAAACTTTCGGACGTTTTAGGGATTATCTGATTTCGGATAAAGAATACACAACCTGTATTCTCTTTAGGTGTAATTCTTTTTAAGTGATTTTTATTTCCACTGCTAAGACAAACAGACAATTGCCTTTATTTGTAGTATTAACTTGAAGAGTTATTTGAGAACGAGTTATTAAGTATTATTTAATTTTGACTTTTTTTCTTTCATCTTAATTTCAGTTACTTTTCACCACAATTACTCACACCGTCAGTCAACAGCCATCATTAAACAGCGCAGATCGGTAAAGTTTCAGCGTGAATCGAAACCGCACCTCTTCTCATCTGGGATATAGGCTTTCTTCAGAATAGCTTCTTTACTGTGACAGGAGTTTTGACAGAAAATGAAAACTTGGCAGTTTAAACTTCCATTTCACCCTCCCCTATTGCCCGGCGCTATATTTCTTTTACATATAAGTAACGCGTTTAATATATACTTCAATATTTATATCAACGCTCTTAATATATACTTCAATATTTATATCAACGCTCTTAATATATACTACAATATTTATATCAACGCCATTAATATATACTTCAATATTTATATCAACGCTCTTAATATATACTTCAATATTTATATCAACGCTCTTAATATATACTTCAATATTTATATCAACGCTCTTAATATATACTTCAATATTTATATCAACGCTCTTAATATATACTACAATATTTATATCAACGCCATTAATATATACTTCAATATTTATATCAACGCCATTAATATATACTTCAATATTTATATCAACGCTCTTAATATATACTTCAATATTTATATCAACGCTCTTAATATATACTTCAATATTCATATCAACGCTCTTAATATATACTACAATATTTATATCAACGCTCTTAATATATACTTCAATATTTATATCAACGCTCTTAATATATACTTCAATATTTATATCAACGCTCTTAATATATACTTCAATATTTATATCAACGCTCTTAATACATGCTTCAATATTTATATCAACGCTCTTAATATATGCTTCAATATTTATATCAACGCTCTTAATATTTACTTCAATATTTATATCAACGCTCTTAATATATGCTTCAATATTTATATCAACGCTCTTAATATTTACTTCAATATTTATATCAACGCTCTTAATATATACTTCAATATTTATATCAACGCTCTTAATATATACTTCAATATTTATATCAACGCTCTTAATGTATACTTCAATATTTATATCAACGCTCTTAATATATACTTCAATATTTATATCAACGCTCTTAATATATACTTCAATATTTATATCAACGCTCTTAATATATACTTCAATATTTATATCAACGCTCTTAATATATACTTCAATATTTATATCAACGCTCTTAATATATGCTTCAATATTTATATCAACGCTCTTAATATTTACTTCAATATTTATATCAACGCTCTTAATATTTACTTCAATATTTATATCAACGCTCTTAATATATACTTCAATATTTATATCAACGCTCTTAATGTTTACTTCAATATTTATATCAACGCTCTTAATATATACTTCAATATTTATATCAACGCACTTAATATATACTTCAATATTTATATCAACGCTTTTAATATATACTTCAATATTTATATCAACACTTTTAATATATGCTTCAATATTTATATCAACGCTCTTAATGTTTACTTCAATATTTATCAACGCTCTTAATATATACTTCAATATTTATATCAACGCTCTTAATATATACTTCAATATTTATATCAACGCTCTTAATATATACTTCAATATTTATCAACGCTCTTAATATTTACTTCAATATTTATATCAACGCGCTTAATATTTACTTCAATATTTATATCAATGCTCTTAATATTTACTTCAATATTTATATCAACACTTTTAATATTTACTTCAATATTCCTTTCGAAAAAACATAGTTAACCATTATCGCTTCGTGTTTTCATGAATAGTAATGACTTGCATTTACTGCTATTCTTCCCACTGTCACTGAAAAGCAGAGATCAGAAAAAATAATATGTTTCTAAAGAGACACGAACCGACACATTTTTTCTTCATGAGTCCTGCTTACCCATGCCTGCCAGTTGAGCTACAAGACCCCGCTGCTGAAGTAATTGTTTTTATATCGACAAGCAATATTAGTAACTAGTAGTACCCGTGAAAATTTCACGGCTTTCCTATTTTTAGGTTTTTTCTTTCTTTCTTTCATTTTATCACTGAGATCATACAGCGTCTCTGATATGTCTTTTCCATCTTTCCTGGCGATCAAAACGGAACTGATTATTATTTATGAGGTCTTGGCAGGACGTTTCTTTCTTTTATTTTCTGATGTCATGCAGCGTCTCTTATATTTCTTTTTCGATTTTCCTAGCAATTAAACGGAACAGTTCATTATTTATGATGTATTGGTACAACGTTTCTTTCTTTCACTTTCTGAGGTCATGCAGCGTCTCTTGTATGTCTTTTCCGTCTTTCCTAGCAATCAAATGGAACAGTTCATGATTTATGATGTATTGGTTCAACGTTTCTTTCTTTCATTTTCTCATCGAAATCAACCAGCGTCTCTGATATATCTTTCCTGGCTTTCCTCGTGGTCGAAACGGAACAGTTAATTCTTTATGTAGTATAGTCAGGGCAAAACGTACATTCTAACCAAGGAGGAAAGAGACATGCAGAATTATAAGATATTTAACAACTGACAATGCTTCATCTTATAAAGTAAGTACTACATTGCTATTTATGAGGTCGGTCTGAAAAGTAACGGGACTACTGTTACAAACAATTAATTTTAATTCAAAACAAGCTACATGGTTTCCCCTTCAAAGTATTCCCCATCGAGTCTAATGAACTTTCCATCCTTCTCTGCCACGATTCTATACCCTGATGGAAGAATTCTTCTTGGATGCCACTCAGCTTCATCGTTCGGAACCCCTTGATTAAGCACTACGCCTTAAAACGGGTCCCATTTAATGATCTGCCAGGGCTTTGGGCTTGGGGGAAAAAAAAGCAAGATAAGGGAAATAGAGAGGTTGTGCTAGTCGAGCGATGTTCTTCACGGTCAGGAATTGCCAAATGCTCAGAGCCTTGTGAGCAGGCACATTGCTGTAGTGAAGCGGCCACTATTTGTCCTGCCACAACTCACTTTCTGCACGCCCTGAACAAAACGAACGCCTCAGGATCTCTTCGTGAACTTGATGATTCATCCTCTGACCTGCGGCAAGAACTGACTGTGGTTGAGGCTTCTCACATCAAAGAGCAAATAAGTCCTGTTACTTTTCAAAAATACTTAATGTATATATATAGGATATTAAATATTAAATAATTTAACATCTTTTCAATATTTAAAAGCTATCATTGCTAGTGTTCTTGTTTTAAGCTATCTACAACACATCTTTTATTTTGGAAAATTACTTGGAAAATTATTCAGGGTTTTAGATGCAAAAGTGAAGATTTTTCGTAAACCAAACCTTGACTATCTTAAATTGTTGTTTTTTTTTACTTAATAATACCAGCTCAAACTGAGCGTGTATTTTATCTGCCTGTATTGCGTGTATGTCAATTAATAATCAGGTGGCCATTACAATTATGTATCAGTTACAAATGTCGCCGAAGTACCTGAAAGGTTCGACTCCTCCACCGGTGATGGAAAGTATGACTCTTCCTGGAATATCCAAGGCGGGATTGAGGGCAAATTGGTTGAGAGAAAAGGAAGCAATGACACCCGTGACTACCAACCCGACACCAACTGGAGCAACACCAGGATTTGAGTGGACATTTTCGTTGTCTGTAATGGCCAAAATGCCAATTACTAAGAGAAAACCACCGATGACCTGCAAACGAACAGAAAAGAAACGGATTTAATAAACCTGATAAAAACATATAACTAGCGCGCTTTTCTTTATAACTGTTTCATTTTTACATTTTGGTGAACTTTTTTTGGTGAACAAAATAGAAATTAGAGATGTATCTCGATAAAACCAAGCTTCAGCTATCACATGACTAGTGAAAAGCTAAACAATGTACTTAGAAAAATCGCACAGCGCCAATTATTTAAGTGAGATGACTTTATTTATTACGATGGCGTTTTAACATAAAGTAACGTTTAGCCATCTATTCACGCAAACTAAAAGAACGTGCGTTGTGGTGCAGTGGGTATCGACTCGGAACGAGAAATCGGAGGGTCGAGTTCGAATTCCAGTTGAATGCCATGCATTCACTTATGCGCAAATACCCTTGGGAAAGGTATCAATCCGTCTCTTTCCTCCAGTTACGGGTTAAATAATAGGATAGACTGGGTTCTATAGCCTTGGCTAGCAACCACTCTACCGCAGAAATAATTGGAAACCTACTGCGGGATAATCTTCTGCCTAGTCAGTCATGTCTCTTTCGAGACATGATCGCCCAAAGCGTGTATCATGTATGGCACTTAACTGACTGACTGGAAAGGATGAGCCCAAAATGCCAATTAAAATATATTATATTTATCCATAATAATTTACATATGTAAATGTGTTATGATATTGGTGAGGCATTCAGTATTATATTTTTTTATAATAACTTATATGTGTATGAGTTGAATATATGGATCGGAATTCGACAAGTCGATAGAATAATGTAAAAGACAAAATAAGGAAACGTATCTCAATCTAACATATTTCGCCTGTATTAAAGCTTTTTCAATAATCAAGAGAATGATTAAAACTCACAAAGAAGCATTATTTTTTTTTTATAAGCGTTTCACCCCGAGCAAGGCATGTCACTGCCACTACTGCGCAGGGGACTACATAGAGTGGAGAAAGGATGATTAAATATAGGAAATGTCAGAGGGTGGGTGATAGGCGGGTAGGGATACCGAGAATGGATAAATATAGGAAATGTCAGAGAGTGGGTGATAGGCGGGAAAGGATACAGAGAATGAGGGTTGGGTAGATGAGAGTGTTCTGAGAATAATTGTACGTGTATGTTGTGATCCGGGGTTGATTCTTTTTGGTCAAATATGTTCTATGTATATTAAAGCAATAGACAATTATTTTTAAATGCATTTGCCTACAATATTTTTTGCATGCATGTACGTATGTACAGAAACGCTTGTCTGTTTACATATATGTATGCGTACCAATGCACTTTTGAAGTGCATTAAAAAAAATGGGGAATAATTAAATATATGTGGGAGGAATCTTATGGGTGGTAAAGTGTGGTGCCTGTTTGTTGGTTGGAGGGTCAGTCAGTTAAGTGCCATACCTGAAACACGCTTGGGCGATCAGGTCTCGAAAGAGACTTGACTGACTGGGCAGAAGATTATCCCGCAGTAGGTTGCCATTGCTTTCTGCGGTAGACTGGTTGCCAGCCAAGGCTATAGAACCCAATCTATCCTGTTATTGAACCCATAACTTGAAGGAAGAGACGGATTAATACTTTTCCCAAGGGTATTTGCGCGTAAGTAAACGCAAGGAATTCAACTGGAATTCGAACTCGGCTCCCCGATTTCTCGTTCAGAGCCGATATCCACTGCACCACAACGCACATACGCATCCGGTTGGAGGGTAACGGTAATTAATATAAGTGTATAAGTGTATATTTATCTTTAAACTATAATTCTACCTTTTTCACTTCAAGTATGAAATTTGTGTGGGTGTGTTTGTGTTTTTACCTTTGTTCTGAATAAATGTATACTCACTAACTTATATGTATTTTCCAATACGTCTTCAAATGGAATAATTATATTGAACAAGGTACTTCCAAACATATACAAAAACAAGACGCCTAGGTTTTAAATTAGTTTTTAAATGAAAAATCTTACTTGAAGCTTTTATTTTCGTTTTAATTTCAAACTATTATGCAAAATACTTTGCTGCATTTTAAAAACTAATCCAATTTGATTGGAAGATGTTTTTGTTTATTTTGCCAAAATAACTGATTATCGCTTCCTGTTTAGTCGATTTTCTGCGTTATATAATTCCCTCCATTATAAAATTCTTTCAGAGATCAAATATGCTTTTCTCAAACTTTATTTGAGGAATATTAGCAAATTTAAAGTTCAATTAATCTGAGTTGAAACTATTTTTTATTTACATTAAGTTTACAATATCACAAAAATGAATTTTATCCTAACAGTAGAAGATTATTTAAGGTTTGATAGGTTAATGAAAGATTGTTACTTATCTTTGATGTGCGTTGTGGTGCAGCGAATATCGGCTCGTAACGAGAAATCGGGGAGCCGAGTTCGAATTCCAATTTAATGCGCTGCATTCACTTTCGCGCAAATACTATTGGGAAAGGTATTAATCCGTCTCTTTCCTTCAGTTATTGGTTAAATAATAAGACAGATTGGAGTCTATAGCCTTGGCTAGCAACCAATCTACCGCAGAAAGCAATGGCAACCTAATACTGGATAATCTTCTGCCCAGTCAGTCATGTCTCTTTCGAGACATGATCGCCCAAAGCGTGTATCACGTGTGGCATTTAAATGACAGATTGTTATTTATCTAAAGTTGTTCTATATTTAATAAAATAAAAAAAAACTCTTTGGTCTTCCTACTTAATAATAACAAGAACATTTCGATGATAAAACATACGGCCTCTTTATGATGCTATGTTCTGTTTTCTACTCTTTTTTTAGCGAATTATTGTAAGTGCTTATATTAAATACATGTTAGACACAATAAGTATCCAATATATTGTCTAATTTTTATTGTAAGATTAGGATTTACATGTTTGTACGTTTGGCTTTACAAAATATAAATGAAAAAAATAACAACTTCAGAGACATGAACACCCTTGAAAATTGCTGTTAAAGTATTCGAAAGTGCTTGTGACGATAAAAATATCGACAATTTTTATATTCCTCATCGGCAACAAAAAAGAAAAAATGTTTGGATGCTAGAAAACCCATAATAAAAAATTAAGCCTTCCTTATTGGCCGTAGTCAAAGAAAAAAAAATATATATATAGATATATATGTGGGGTGTATATATATAGAGAGAGAGAGAGAAAGAGAGATGAGATATTATACATTAATCAAATTTTACTAATCGGATGTATTCAGCGAAATATATATATATATATATATATATATATATATAACATGGTACACTTGGTATACAATCCAGGTAAATTCCGATAGAGACGAACTCGAGAACTCAATGTTAAATTCATTTATTTAATTCAACAGAGTAATATAATTTATAAAATATTTTAGATTATTACAATGGGTAATACATATTTCACCGCGTCCTGATGTTATTATCGTGGCTCGTCAGACCCAAGTGGTACAACAGTTCGTCCTCAAAATACCCCCCCCAAGAAAATTTCTTTTCTTTTATTTAATTTTGTATAGACGCTGACATGTCCATATTAGAATAGACATTTGTAACTGTTATTTACGAAAATTTCTCCCTCATTCGAAAAAGAACCCCAAAGAAATGAAAGCAAAAATAAAAAAAGACAGAGGATTGATTAATGTAAAGAAGATAAAAAAGGGGGAAAAAAGAAAAAAGAAAAAAAGGGGGAAACAGAAAAAACTGAATGGAAAGCAAGAAGAGAAAAAAAAAGGACAGAGAGATGCAATAAAAAAGGAAATACAGTATCACGAGAAATAAATGTTGACACCATTTCTCGTAATAGCATCTCAAACCTTTTAACTGTTCTCTTAGAAAAACATGGAAAAATTTAACTATGAAATTTAATTTCAAATATACTGGGATATATTTACGGCACAAAAAAAATTGTACATCATAATTTCAATACAATTTGAAAAAATAACTACTCTTACTATTGTTTTAAATAATATAGACCCCTCCGCTATTACAATAATCCGACATACAGGGTGTTTATAGACTAAATTTTATAGTCTAATGTCTTTATTTTTTTCCGATTGGTTTGGAATATCTGTAAACATTGTGCATTGTGACATCTATCTAGAGTTCTAGAGGTGCCAAAGTTAACTGACATGGACGATTAGAAGCCACCTGAATATTGGAAAAGGATAACCTGTATCATGATGATTCGTGCCAGGCATCAAAATGCCATAATCACGACAGCTGCTCAATGCTTTTTGAACACCTTGAAAACAATAAGACGTGAAATGAAGAGCTGTAACCACAAGGCCGCGGCTTGTAGGAAAGAACACAGCAAACGTTATCATTAACTCCAAAACCAGAATTCATTTAACAAATGGGGGAGAAAATGATAGAAGACCAAGGTAAGGTAATGTGAGCTTTGGCACAGGAAACGAGTGTTGAAATTTGCACCATGAACCTGACATTAGGACCTCTGCTGCTCTTCATAAAAGAGGTGTAAAGATCAACTGCTTTCAAAAAAAGTCTCTAGGAAACTGTCTGACAATATAAAGCAAAGAAACCGCTGAACAATCCTGTCGAACCAGCAACAATCTGGTTCTTCTATGATGAAAATCATTTTTTCAGGGCTAGCTACACAACAGCTTGCTTATAATCTATATGACGTTCCTCGTGTCTTGAAAAACAACTTTCTCCAAACTGTAATGCTTTTTGGGACTTGAGTGAGGGTGATATCATGACAGCTCAGATATATGAACCGGATCTCAGGTTCAATTTGGGTGGCTATGTGGAGTGGTGAAGCCTTGATTGGAAAGGGTGGCTGCTAGAAGACTGTATGTGTGGAAGCAAGAATCAGTTCCCTGCTACACCACTAAGAAAAGCCAAAAGTAGTTTTCCGATAATTTTTTACCATTTCACCAGTCCCAGCGTCTGACCCCTAACTACTCTGATTGTAATCCCATAGATTTTTATGGGCATGGTTGAAAAAACAACAACTGCACTGCCTGTAACACCAAGACCTGGTGAACTGACATGATTAATTAGGCTCTCCCTGGGGATATTGTGAAAGCCGCATGTGCCAGATTCTAGAGTTGGATTGAGGGTGTGGTAGATGCCGAGGGTGACTTCTTTGAGTGAATTGTCTTTGGGTTATTCTATGCCTCTATGCCACTTTCACTATTTTTCCAATAAATAAATCTGGGGTCAGATATTCCCATTGTTTTCCATTTAAGAAAACTGTCAAGTATTGCCTGAACACATTATATATATATATATATATATATATATATATATACATTGTCAGCCGTAGACAGATCTGTTTCACTGCATCACAGCTCATCAGTACGGTTAGACTCCGATTGCTCCCTAACCCATGCTCGAAACCCGACTGAACTGGCGTCAGTCGGCGGCTCTACCCCTGGGCCACGGGACGTTCGGTGGAAGAAGGCAGTCGTTTTTAGCGCATATCATATTACGCGCCCAGCAGTCAGAGCGCTCCAATTCATTTTTAATGAATGAGCGATGCGTTCAAACTAGAGTGGCTACTGTTTTTCAAAGTCTACCCCTCCTCCAGAGTGCTCAATATATATATATATATATATATATATATATATATATATATATATATTATGCAATTATCTCAATTTAGCACCAGAAAGTTGCCTTGTACTTGAAACTGAACTGGACAGCACTTGAGCGTCTGTCTATGAAAAAAAAACTTTCAAAACTCCATTTCCCCTGTTAAATAATGTAAGATTGATGGTAGGAGAAAATTGTTTGATATATAATGTATCTCTTATAGCGAGATGCCTTTGATATAGTGATTTAAGTAGTGTTTTAACCCAAAGTTTACAAGAACCCTTAAGAAAAATTTTGGTTGAAAATACAAAAATACTCGGGTGCGTCACGTGATAGCTTTTAAAGAACGCTCCTTTTCAAAAACATAAAATATATTACGTTGCAATTAAAACAGGAGGATAAAATAACAACAAATGAAATCTTTATCGCTAATTTTTAATGAAACATGTTTAAAAGAGAGATTGCTATCCACACACACACACACACACACACACACACACACACATATATATATATATATATATATATATATATATATATATATAAAAACTTGGATTTACATTTCGTTTATATATGGTGACTATTTTGTATTGAAAAAGTTTTTACATGAGTAATAACTAATGGCTTATATTTGACATCACATAAAAGCAAGTTTCATATTATTATTATTATTATTATTATTATTATTATTATTATTATTACCTGATTCAGCATGGCTGATCGAAACGAAATGTCTTCAGATGGGAAAGTGGCAAAAATTCGGAATTTGCTGTCGATCCCATGCAAGCTACTTCCAGAACTGTAATGAGTAATGGCGTCTGTAAAAAAAATAAATAAATGATGTTTCTATCATTTCAGACCAAGCATAAAGTCATTAAGCTGCAAGGGGCTATAGATTTTTAGAGATATTAAGTGAAAAACTACTATTAACGAGAAAAATCAATAAAGAATAAAAATTTAAAAGACAGAAGATAACATTTGATATTACATCTAAATTTTTGAAGATCAAAGGTGACTGGGAAGCAACAAATCAGTAGAAAGTTCCACTAGCAACAAGTGTGATAGAAAAAACGGTTAGCATAGAAGCTACGATTACATCTAGTAATTTCCACTGTAAAAAGAAGACATTTTCGCCAACCTGGTACGGCGCTAAAAATTCATAAAATTTAGTTACTATAGAAGAAAGTTCATCAGGACAATTTCCATGAAATTATTTTTTTTAAAAATCACAGAGAATCTACATTAAGGCGGTGAAAATGGGACAGATGTCGAGATGCTAGGTTAGGATCAATAATATAGCAGAGTCTTCTTTTGTATTTTATCAAGAATCCCTAAATATATAGCTGAATCAGTAGACAGGATGTGGCGACAATATTTAATGTAAGTACGAGTAGTAGATTTATAAATATGTAAGATAGATTCGATCGAGAAAAATGCCTAGCACGACATAGTGAATCAACTTTTTAGTAGCAAATATTATTATTATTATTATTATTATTATTATTATTATTATGTTACGTATGGAGGTTAGTAGAATTTTATACTGGTTTGTACCCGTTTAGATTTCTGTTCAAGAACAACAACAACAACAGTCAGACAACGAAATTAAAACTATACTAAACCAACATTATCTATTAAAATCAAAACTATACCAGACCAACATTATCTATCGAAATCAAAACTATACCAGAGTAACATTATTTATCAAAATCAAATCTAAACCAAACCAATATTATTTATCAAAATCAAAACTATACCAGACCAACATGATCTATCAAAATCAAAACTATACCAGACCAACATGATCTATCAAAATCAAAACTATACCAGACCAACATTATCTATCAAAATCAAAACTATACGAGATCAACATTATCAATCAAACTCAAATTCAGGATTGTTCAGGGGTTTCTTTGCTTTTTTTTTTTTTTAATCATATCACCCCAAGCAAGGCGGTAGCGCCACTGATGTGCAGGGGGCTACATAAGAGTGAGAAGATTAGAAAAGAGAAACAAGGGATGAGCCTCTTCACCTGTTTAATAGATGTGGGTGGAGTGTGAACCGGGCGATAGTTTAGTCTATCTAGACAGATGGATCGGAAGGGGTGGACCATTTTATTGGTCTCTACCTTCGCCAGAATTGACTCCATTAAACCAACATAAAAATCAAAACTATACCAATAAAACAATAACAGAACATTATATATCAAAGTCAAAACTATAGCAGACTAAAATTATTTATGAATTTAAACGCCCTATAGAGAACTGTGTTCCCGATATAAAAAATCATAATTTTATTGGGCACACCGTCCCTATCAAGACATCTGTGATTATTAGAGATAAAGAGAACAGTTACTATAAATTGATCACAGGCTGAAAAGCGAATCTCGAGTAACACTAGCAGCTCAGACAATGAATGTCGAATGCTTTCCTATCAGGAAACCGAGAATATTGCCGTCACCATTAGAGATTAGAACACATACTACACTTTTATTAACTCAACTCCCCCCGCCCACAACACTATGTCAAGATATGGCACAATGTGAGTTGAAAGAGGTAAGCTGAGGCGTGTGAACATAGACTACGGCCAAAAAATAAGCAATTCCACAAAAAGACATCACGCTGACGATAATATTCCGCCGACCTCTCTCTTTGTACAATGTGAGAGATGATTACGCACATTTGGAATCCCCGGGCACAGGCATTCTTCATTTGTTTGACAGAAGACAGAAATGCAATGGTGAGATAAAATGTAGTTTGTCTGATCGAAGGCAGAAACTGCTATTTTTATAGGGTGTTTATAAGGTCCGTGCGCACTTTTAAATAATTTATAACTTTATTTGTATTTGTGATAGAAATAATCTGTAAAAAATAAGTTTGAACAATTAAACTTGAAAAATAATACAGTGTTTCAACAAGTTGGAGCTCCTTGTCACTTTGCTCTGCATGTTAGACAGTTTTTAAATCAAGAATTTTTTTTTTAATTATATCCCCCCAAGCAAGGCGGTAACGCCACTGATGTGCAGGGAGCTACATAAGAGTGAGAAGATTAGAAAAGAGAAAACCGGAAACCGCATCCTAAACAGGAAACAAGGGATGAGCCTCTTCACCTGTTTAATAGATGTGGGTGGAGTGTGAACCGGGCGATAGTTTAGTCTATCTAAACAGATGGATCGGAAGGGGTGGACCATTTTATTGACCTCTACATTCGCCAGATTTGACTCCATTAAATTTTTTTATGGGGGGCATGTGAAAACAATTGTGCATGCAACCAAACCTAGTTCATTAGAAGATTTGAAAGCTAAAATAACTAATGTGGTTTCAGGCATTACTGTAGATCAGTTGGCAAATGTTTTCCGTGAACTGCAAAATCGTATTACCGTTTGTATTGCTAATGATGGAGGACATGTGGAAACTTAAATAACATCTCAATAAAACCTTAAAAAATATAGATTTACTTCTTTCTAATCCGTTTTACAAATTATTTCTATCGCAAATACAAATAAAGTTATAAATTTTTTAAAGTTCACACGAACTTTATGGACACCCTGTATTTACTTACCGCACGACGTTGACAGGATGTGATAGTTTAATGGTGGAGAGTCCTAGTGCTTGCACTTGAGTCAAGTGGAATAATACCCAAGACCCCGCAAAACGTCGAAAGATGTACGCTGTAGGCAGTTGTTCCCCGAGAGCAGTTCCTCTCAACGCTATCTTCAATTGTGCTCTGTCCGCAGACAGACACAATAGAGATAAAATGCAGTTTATGCGCTCGAGGACATATACTACACTTTGATCCTAGCCAGATGATCAGGAAGCAAAGAAAAGTGTAACTCGAGTAGAACATTGTCATCGCTCAATGTATGACGAATGTTTCCTGATAAGGAAACGGTTAATATTAACATTACTATTGTGCAAGAGAAGATATTAGCGACGATTTTACCGTAAAGTAGTCCGTACTGGAGGGCAGCGATGCATAAACCTCCTAACGTCTGGGCAAAACTGTAAGGAATAAATTTTCTTAATTTCGTTCGGCCTGCTAAACAACAACCCAGGGTAACAGTTGGGTTGATATGTCCGCCTGAAATGTCAAAGTGTAAATAAGAATTATTTAATAAAATCTTATTTATAAATGAAACTTTGTGTGTGTGTGTGTGTGTGTGTGTGTGTGTGTGTGTGTGTGTGTGTGTGTGTGTGTGTGTGTGTCCGTTACCTATAGACTCCGAAACGGCTGAACCGATTTTCTAGAAAATTTACACAGTTGTATTATAAGCGTCTGCGAGTGTTCTTAGCTAGGTCTTGTGTCGAGGTACCCCCGATAAATATCGAAAATCGATAATCGAAAAAATCGGGTTATAGAAGGAGTGGTCCGATTTTTTATCAAATTTGATACACTCATAGACAAAGACATAAGAAACGATATTCAGAAGTTCCAAGGTTGCAGTTCTTACAGTAGTGTAGAAAATTTGATATCGATACCAGGAAATCAGAATTTGACTAACATCCATTCATTTTTCTTTCGGTCTACGGTTTCGCTTTAACTGGAAACAACTATTGCTTTTTAGTCTTTTGTGTCAACGTCCAAAGAGTCTGAGCTCCAGGACCATGGATTAATTTTAAAACTTTCATTACACCCGAGCAATGTCGGGCGAAACTGCTAGTATATTTATAATTTTAATTTGGTAATATCAAAAGTAGTTGAATCTTAACAGTAATTCTTTTTATGTGCAGTGTTTTTTTTTCGGGACGTAAGTATTCATGGCCCTCTACATCCTCCTATCCCTTCTATCTCTTAATACCTTTTATCTTGGTATTCGTTGTTTTTGTTTACAGGCAAATCAACCCCTATGGGTTATTTAATGCAGAAATCAAACTATTTTGTACGTAATTTTGTTTTTTTTAGATAATAATTGTTTTAGCGATACAAGTCTTACTAATTAACCCATAAATGGAGAGTAGGGATGGATTCATACCATTCCCAAGGATATTTGCGCGTAGGTGAATATAACGAACGCAACTGGAATTATAACTCGGCTCTCAAATTAAAATTCCGCCTCATGATCCATTACACCACTCAGACATTCAATCATACTGCACCTGGTATTACCAAGCGGTCACCCATCTAAGTAATGACCAGGCTCGGTGTTGCTTAACTTCGGTGATCGTACGTGAAGTGGCCGCAAGCGATGGCTCTGAAAGTAACTTGCCTGAAACTTGTCCGGCGATGTAAATGGCTGTACACAGTCCGATTCCGACGGAGATATTGTGGTTCGTGTTGCCTTTTAGAACTGTAGTTGCATCCCAACCAAATGCGAAAGCCTGTTGAAAAATCAAAATCGAATATTTAACTGACTGATTTCAGGTTATTGATAAATTTAGACAAAAATTTAAACGATAGAAAAACACGAGACATATTTTCTTCCATTTTGGGGACAGAGGGCAAGTAAACTATTACAGGTCTATCGAGACAACGAAACAAGATTGTTCCATTGTTATTTGAGATAATAAGGTATAACATACCGGAATGTTGTTTTTCAAAATTCGATTTTATTTCAAAAGAACTTTTTTTCTTTTTGTTTCTCGGCATTTTAATCACTCACTGTTAGGCACCTCGATGTGATGTAATGGTTAACAAGCCTGTCTCGCTAAAATCATTAAAGTTGAGTAGTGAGCCCGATCCTCACTGGGTGTCCCATACTTTCGGCCTTGTGCCACACCTAAGCTGCGCTTAGAAAATCCCTATAGTCACCTCGGTGTGGTGTAATGCTTAGCAAACCTGTGTTACTAGAATCTATTACAACTGAGTAGTGAGTTCGATCCTCACTGAGTACCACATGCATTCGACCTTGTGTCACATCTAAGCTGCACTTAAAAAATCACCTTTGGGTATCTCGACGGGGTTTGACAGCAAAATTGTCTCGCTAGAACAATTACGACTGAGTATTGAGTTCGATCTCACTGAGTACCCTATAATTTTGGCCTTGAGCCACATCTAATCTACGCTTGGAAAATCATCATTAACTCAGTTTCCTTCAGCTACTTTCTTTTGGATATTTATCAAGTTTAACTCGATTAGACACAAGGCCGAAAAAATGTGTAAACATTCAACTGCTGTACGAAAATGTTGTATAGAATAAGCATACCTTTTGGCTAACAAACGTAACTTGTGATAAGACAGATGGAGTTAGGGCCCGCCTAAGGATTTACTCCATTACACTGGTGAACTGGTCATCAAAACTATTTTGTTAACAATTATTTTACAGTAAGCGCAGTACCTCCTTAATTTTATAGAATTTTATTCTTGTGTTTCTATCTTTATTCCTTGGTATTCTTTCCTTCATTGATCATTTCACAAAAATAATCTCCTCTTTACTACTATTATGAAGACTCAGTTAATTGTCCTGCGAGATACAGGCCACATCACATTGATAGACCGGTTCTCGTACGATATTGAAAGTTAAGCAATGTACTAGTCAGAACCTAAATAGGTAAGCGCTTGGGAATACCAGATGTAAGTGTGGATGTGTGGAATCTAATAGATAATGGCTCAAAATTGTTAAATGGATAGCCGAGTACCAATTCCGGTTGCGTTCGTTATATTACACGCAAATACCCTTAGGAACGACTTGAACCCACTTCTTTGCCCACCTTAATCTATGTATGTATCTATTGTATCAATAAATCATTATTGAGCGACAATATTTGTGTCATTAAATCATTATTTGGTGGTAAGACTTGTATCACTAAATCATTATTGAGCGGAAAAACTTGAATCACTAAATCATTATTAGGTGGTAAGACTTGTATCACAAAATCATTATTGGGCGGTAAGACTTGCATAACTAAATCATTATTGGGCGGTAAAACTTGTATTACTAAATCATTATTTGTTGGTAAGACTGGTATCACTATATCATTATTGGGTGGTAAGATATGTATCACTAAATCCTTATTAGATGATAAGACTTGTATCACTAAATCATTTTTTCTGTGGTAAGACTGGTATTGCTAAATCATTATTGGGCGGTAAGACTTGTATCACTAAATCATTATTGAGGGGGAAAAATTGAATCACTAAATCATTATTAGGTGGTAAGACTTGTATCACAAAATCATTATTGGGCGGTAAGACTTGCATAACTAAATCATTATTGGGCGGTAAAACTTGTATTTCTAAATCATTATTTGTTGGTAAGACTGGTATCACTATATCATTATTGGGTGGTAAGATATGTATCACTAATCCTTATTAGGTGATAAGACTTGTATCACTAAATCATTTTTTCTCTGGTATTGCTAAATCATTATTGGGCGGTAAGACTTGTATCCCTCAATCATTATTATAAAAACAAAAATTGTGCACAAAATATTTAGATTTTGACATTAAATGACCCGTACCGGTTAATACGTTAAACAAGAGGTACGTGATGCATCTATGTATCTTGTCTAAATTCGATTTATAAATAACTAGGCAGAATATTTTCTCCCGTCAGGCTGTTATTTCTTTCTACAGTATATTGGTTACGAACCAACTTTATAGGAAACAGTCTGTCCTGATATTTAACCCATAGCTGGGGGTAGAGACGGATTCGGGCTTCTCCCACAATTATTTGTTTGTAAATAATATTAATAAACTCAGCTGGAATTCGAACTTGGCTATCCGGTTTTTATTCCGAGCCATCATCTATCACATCTCTAATTCCACCATTATTACTAAGAATGCTATTAATAATGACAACTAGTAATATCAGCAAAAAATTTCCTGTTTAGATTTTCTAATGAAATTTAAGTTAATTATTGAACACTCTCCTTGAGAATCGCAGAAAATATCCATTAAATTTCCCTCGTTGCATCGTCAAACACTTAAGCTTTATAAAATTTTGCATTATTAAATGGCTTACCAACCTTTTCCAGGTTATTTACCGCCATAAAAATGTTCTGTTTTGTTTTATTATTTTAGATTATAATAATTTAGGGGGGAGATAATAATCTCAGATTACAACACAACATCCCAGATTAACCGTTGAGTTGATATGTCCGCTTGAAATTTCAAAGGGCAAATAAGAATTGCTTTTAATACCTTTATCATTTTGACTTGTTAATATTAAAATTAGTTTAATCGATTTAAACAATTATTATGTTGCGCAGTTTTTGTTAATTTACTAATTAACCCATAGCTGGGAGGATAAAAGCTAGATTCATGCCTTAAGGATATTTGCGCATAATTAAATATACTGAACCCGGCTGAAATTGGTGCTCGGATTCCCGATTAAAAATTCGGGGCCGTAATCCCTTACTTCCCTGGGATATCCAAACTTACAGCACTTTGTATTCTCAAAAGGTCACTCATCTAGGTACTGACTAGTCTTGATGTTGCTTAACTTCGGTGAACATACGGAAACCGGTGTTTTAATGTGACATGTTTGGCAAGAGCAGTCATTAAAGAATTAAGAGGATAAAAATGAAAAGATTTGAAATTGACAAATGTTCCAATTTCACTAAAACAGATGTGCGTTGTGGTGCAGTGGATATCGACTCGGAACGACAAATCGGGGTGCCGAGTTCGAATTCCAGTTCAATTGATTGCATTCACTTACGCGCAAATACCCTTGAGAAAGTTATTAATCCGTCTTTTCCCTCCAGTTATGGGTTAAATAATAGGACAGATTGGGTTCTATAGCCTTGGCTGGCAACCAGTCTAAAACAGAAAGAAAAGGCAACCTACTGCGGCATAATCTTCTGCCCAGTCAGTCATGTTTTTCTCGAGACATGATCACCCAAAGCGTGCATCATGTATGGCACTTAACTGACCTTTCCTTCCTTCTTTCATTTTCTTACTAAAATCAAGTAGCATCTTTGACGTGTCTTTTGTCTTCTCATGTGATCAAAATGGAATTGTCCATTTTTTATGAGTTGCTAGCAGGAAGCATTAAACACTTCAAACTTTCTTTGATTTTCTCACCGAAGGAGAACCATGTTCCAATTTCCACTGGTTTTATATTATTCACTTACGCATAAATAAACTTGGAAATGGTCTTAAATGAAAAGGCTAATGGCAAGTTCTATAACAAATATCTGTAGAAATTCCTCTATCGTCTTATCAAATATTTGATCTTAACAATTTTAGCAAAATATTGCAATAACAATCATAACTATGAATACCGGGCATCATTTAAAGAAATAAGAGGGTACAAATGAAAATATCAGAAAATATCATGTTTTTTAATTTCCTCGAAACAGACGTTAAACACGTTATTGTGTTACACCTTCTCTATATTTCTTTTTTCTTTCTTTTACCTCCCTTTTCCCTACGGCCAAACTTATATATTTTTCTTCCTTTTGTGGACAGCGGACATGTCTATCCACGCAATCAAACAGGAATTGTGCATTGTTTATCTGAATTAATGTCAAGGCGCAAACTATGTGCTAGCCAAGAAACGAAGGAAGAAGCAGAATATTTGATTGGAAAAGGTTCTGATAAACTCATTGAAGGGACCTCTGCATCCCGTAGATTAAAGAAATACAAAACGATGTTCTCATACGTACAGATTTGACCCTACGAAGGGCTTTATTGATGTAAAATATGTATGATTTAAAATTTTTCTCACTTTTTATACAAATGTGTCTTGGAAAATGTCATGATACCATTTATGATCTTTGGTCTCTGGTTGGGACCCGATAGGAAATCAGTGTACAGCATAAATAAATCAAAGGAAGAAGTAATAATAATAATAATAATAATAATAATAATAATAATAATAATACCAACAACAACAATAATAATAACAACAATAATATTAATAATATAACAAAAAAATAATAAAAATAATATTGTGGAACCGCACAAAATAATGAACAACAAAAACAGATATTGAGATAGAAAAGTAGGTTATATTGAACGTAAAATACAAACTTCACCGCAGGTTAGTAAATCCAGGAATACTATTAGTAAGAAATAAATATATACAAGTATTGAAGTGAAGTCGTTGGAAATAGTATATCCGTGTATATTATTCTTGCTGAGTGGAGCTCAGAGCTAGTCTGACGTCTGATGCAGTAATCTCTGAGTAACTTCAGTATCTCTCGGTAACTTACCTATCAGTTCCGGTACTCTCCGATAACTCTAACGGATCTCTACGATTACTCTCAACTCTCAATTCTATGGCAGGAGAACTGAATAGAGAAAACAAAATGAAGATTATTTTTGAAATTTTCTTAACTTTTTTCTGTCAGTCAGCCTGCAACTTAGTGAGTTTAGCCAGTGTGATCTTATTTTTGGAATTTATTTTTTGAAATTATTTTTTTAATTTATTTTTTCCTTTTGGTTCTTATATTTTTTGTCTAATTTTTGTTCCTGTTTTGTTACTAACCTAAGTTCTCTACTTGTCGCTCTTGTAATGCACTGCGACTATGTTTGTGTACATTGTTTTTAATTATCAAGTTTAGGTTTGACTTTTACTAAGTTAAAACTTAGTTAACTTCAGTCACACATTTATTCTTTTTTTTTAATTGGAGTAGATAGTACCTTCTATTGCCCGGTCTCACACTCCACCCCCTTCTTTTGGACAGGAGTAGAGGTGATCGCCTTGTTTCTTGTTTAGGAAGGGGTTCCCGGTTTATCTCTCTTTTTCGGTCTTTATGTCGGTTCGGCTGGAAGCTTTTTGCAGTTGATGAGTATGGTGGCAATGTCTCTTCATTCTGAGGGTATCGGGTTGGCAGTTTCCTGGTTGCTGCTTCCGACTGATAGTTAGGAGCCCGAACTCTTGCGTAGCGTCTTGAGAGGCTGCTCTGATCAACAGTTGTATAATATCGGGGTTCCTGTAGTGCCATTTCGCGCATGGACGGGCGTCCCTGCATGAATTTCCGATGGGCAACCCCGAGGCCACATTATGCTGCAGGCGGCGCCATTCACCATCCTTCACCTGCTGCAATTAACGACCATCTGACCCTACTCTAGACCTCTCTCTATCCACAACTATAACCAGCATGAAATTAAACAAACAAAATAGCAAGCCTAAACCAGCTAGTCGTAAATCGCCCAAACCTATCTGCGTTACGTTCACAAATATACGAGGTATTCGCAGTAACTTTAATAGTGTAGAATCTTTCCTTCTAACTAACTCACCCGATATCTTAGCTATATGTGAGACTAACCTTTTACCCTTCTATCCCCTCTTCAGAGCTGTTCGTTCCTGGTTACCTTCCTCTCTTCAGGAAGGACTCCAATGTCCATATGCATGGGCTTGGTGTATATGTCAGCGAACAACTCCCCCTAGCCAGAGTCACATCTCTTGAATCCCTTGATCATTCCTTCATGTGCTTCCGTCTCTCACTTCTAAGCTCGGTTAGCTATCTCTTCTTCCTCTACCGCTCCCCCTCCTCCTCTGACTGTAAGGTACTTGATAGCATCTCTGCTAATATCGACAGGGTCATTTCTTCTCACCCATCTACCCATATATTTGTGTTTGGCGATTTTAACGCCCACCACACCAAGTGTCTTGAAAACTCAGCCACCGACCTTGCTGGGATCCGCACCATGCACTTTTCAATAGCCCAAGCTCTAACGCAAGTGGTGGACTTCCCCACGCGTTTCTCTAAAAACCCTAACGGAAGGGACTCTTTACTCGACCTTTGCTTTACCTCCATCCCAGACTCCTGCACTACCAGGCAACTCTGCCCCCTCGGAAACTCTGACCACGCCGTAGTCTCCGTAAACATATCAATCAGGACTAACTCTACCCAAGAAAACCAGACCAGCAGAATATCATACTGCTACCTAAGAGCCGACTGGGACTCGTTCAGGGACTTCCTCTGCGACGTCCCCTGGAACAACGTCTTCGATCTTCCTGTCGAAGACTGTGCCTCCGAAGTCTCCACTTGGGTTAAGGCTGGCATCGATGCTTTTATGCCTCCATTGCCCACCGGAACCATTTCTCCCGGCTCAATCGAAGCTGCTTGTCGAACCAAAACAGGCGCCTTTTCAACTCAGCACGGAACAAGTGTAAAAAAAAGTACTGAACGAAGCCAAGAGGGCGTTTGCTACCAGAATTAAGCAACGCATAGCATCCTCTAAGTTTGGCTCCAAAGATTACTGGCGTCTCTGCAAAAGCGTGCTCAGCAGGAACAAGACTTCAATACCCCCACTAATCAATGAATTTGAAGTTCTCACCTCCCCAGCCGACAAGTCTGAATGCTTTGCCCGTAGATTCTCAACCAATTCGACACTGAACTCGTTAGGAATACCTACACCAGACTTCCCACCCAGAACTAAGGCTCAACTAAATAACGTCCACATAACACCCTCGCTGGTCGCCAAGATAATTGCACAACTTGACCCACACAAAGCGAGCGGCGGTGACGGAATCCCAGTCATAGTACTGAAGAAATGTGCCCCAGAACTATCCTCTGTCCTCTCTAAACTCTATAACCTCTGCCTATCTGCTTCATGCTTTCCTGCCTGTTGGAAGTCCTCCTGCGTAGTTCCTATATTTAAGAATTCTGGCGAACCCTCAGACCCCGCCAATTACCGTCCTATTAGTCTCCTTCCAATCTTTGGCAAAGTTTTCGAAGCCATTATCAACGCCGAGGTGATTCAGCATCTTATGGCCAACGGGCTTCTCTCTGACAAACAGTACGGGTTTTGCTTCACCAGGTCTACTGCTGATATGCTAACGACCATTACCGAGTACATATACAAGGCACTCGACAAGAATGGTGAAGCCCGAACCGTTGCCTTGGATATCTCCAAAGCATTCGACAGGGTCTGGCATGCTGGCCTCTTGTGCAAACTGCGGAGCTATGGGATAACTGGACATCTGTTTGACCTCATCCAGTCTTTCCTCTCTAACCGCACATTGAAGGTGGAATTAAATGGGCATGCCTCCCAAAACTACCATACGAACGCGGGCGTCCCTCAAGGTTCCATCCTAGGTCCCACGCTCTTTCTGATCTACATTAATGATCTCCCGACACCATTAGATCCCAAGTTGGCATGTATGCTGACGACACAACAATCTACTCTCGCATCGATCAGAAACCAGGTCTGGACGACAAAGTGAACCTCGCTGCCGTACTTGAAAAGGACCTCCAATCCGTAGTGGCCTGGGGTACGAAATGGTTGGTAAATTTCAATGCCTCTAAAACAAAGCTGTTATCAACTAACTACCATAGACAATCGCATCTACCTCCCATTAGCATGGGACAGGCTAGCCTCCCAGAGAGTAAAATACTACGCCTCCTTGGCCTTACACTCTCGGCGGACCTCAAATGGAATGACTATATTGAATCCATTGCCAAATCTGCTGCTATGAAAGTCGGCTCCCTGTGCAGGGCCCGGAAATTTTTCCCACCTGAATCTATCCTGCACATATACAAATCTACCATCCGCCCGTGTATTGAACATTGCTGCCATATATGGTCGGGTGCCCCTGCTGCTCTCCTTGGGCTTCTTGACAAAATACAAAGGAGGATCTGTAACGTGGTTGATACTGACTTGGCAGACCGGCTGCAGCCGCTCTCTCACCGGCGTAATGTGGCTTCCCTGTGCCTCTTCTACAAGTACTTTCATAGCTTCTGCTCCGATGAGCTTAGATCACTGGTGCCGCCTAAGCACGAATTTACACGAGATACTAGATTAGCAACTAGGTCCCACCCTTTTACAGTTAAACAAATAAGATGTAACCGTAAATTCTACTCCAACAGCTTCTTTTCTCGCGCTTCCCGCCACAAGTCTGCTTTCCCGACAGTTACAATCTCCAGGTGTTTAAATGTAGGGTCAATAGACACCTCCTATCACATTAACTCCCAACTATTCTCAGAACACTCTCATCTACCCAACCCTCATTCTCGGTATCCTTACCCGCCTATCACCCACTCTCTGACATTTCCTATATTTAATCATCCTTTCTCCACTCTACGTAGCCCCCTGCGCAGTAGTGGCAGTGACATGCCTTGCTCGGGGTGAAACGCTTATTAAAAAAAAAAAAAATATGTATACTCAGTCGAGTCCATTATCATATATAAAAGCAGAGATCCCATAACAAATAATAAAAATAATAAAAACAGAATGTGCTTTGTTACTGACATGTCAGTTCCTTTAAGCTGTAATGTACTTTTGAATATCTTAAAAAATATACCAAAATAGAAGTATCTTAAAATATTAAACTAAAAGTGTGGCACATAGGGACCTCAACAATTGAAATTGTAGCTAGAGCTACCGGATTGATTGGAAAATGTTCCGATTGATTCATTGAGGGACACTTGATAGCCATGCCTTAAAGAAATGCAAAAAAATTGCACTCGCTAGCACAGCTCACATCAAGGCTTTATTTGTGTAAAATGTGTCTGATCTAAACAACGTTGGCATCTCTACAAGGAGCTGATACACTGTGTATTTTTCTTTTAATGAGCAGCAGTGATTAGATAGCATTATAGCTTGGTAATAATTTTTTTTGGAGGATGAGGCAGCCGAGACGAGTTACATCTAGATATTTGAAAACATCCTAAATTGGAGACTGCCTCAGTGAACCGGGTTACCCGACCTGAAAGCATTCCTAACTGGGTCCCACCTACTAGTGATATGTTGCATTGTTTTAATTAAAACCTTTCTCTATCTTGTGAGAATTTGGCTGGTAGACACTTAACGGAGTGGCTGTTATGATGGGGTATGTGACAATCGTATGTTTGTATAGCAGCGTAGTTTTGTTGCATACTGTTATCATTCACCATATCTTTCTATCTTTCACACACACACACACACACACACACACACACACACACACACACACATATATATATATATATATATATATATATATATAATGTATCGAGGCAGCAGATAATTTTCTGAACATATATTGTTAAATATAACAGAAAATGAATGTCTATTAGGTTTAATGATGAGCCTTTCTAAACATCGTATTTTGGCTCTAATATCAGGTGAAAATAAATATTTTTATTTTTTATTATGCTGGTTCTAAGCTTTAGTTATGCTAACGTCCCTGTAACCTCTCTGAAGATGGCTTATGTGAGCCGAAAGATTAGATCCAGCATAATTCAAATGTTGGACAATTTTTGTCTTTATTTTCACCTAAAATTAAAGCCAAAATACGATGTTTGAAACGGCTCATTATTAAACATAATAGACATTCATTATTTTGTCGACTTTACATTATAGTAGGGTCAGTTGGGCAACATCTGTGAAAAAAAGAATTCTATGACGCAATTCACTTCGAAATTTTGAAACGACATGCTGTACTGCTTAGCATTTGCGTTGGAAGCTCCAATAAAAACATTTCAGAGTATTTAGGTGTCAATTCGGAAAGAGTTGGATGAGTCTAGATGTGATTGCTAAGGTATTTGAATTAACCACTATTTATGGCAACGTTATGCTTCCGTTTATCATGCCACATGGTCTAAGACTCAGCACGCAGGCCTGCCTCAAGTGCCTTAAGAAGATAATGCTTCCCTGGGTCATGAGAGTAGCTGCTGAAAGACACCCATGTCTGGTACAAGGATTCTGCATTATGCAACACATGCAGGAGTACCCAGACATTTTTGCGAACAGATCACTCCTTACATCAGGCCACTTAACTACCTAGATTGCAACCCCTCCCTTGATTATTACTTGTGTGGTGCGCAGTTGACCGAGAGACCATCAAAACTTCTTGTAACGCCGAAGATGAACTGAAGGTAAGAATTATGGCAGCATTCACCAACTTAAACAAGGAGACCCCCCCCAGAAGAGATGCAGAAGATTCTGAAGTCGTTTGGAGGCCGTGGGAAAAACCAGTGTCGATTTTATTGAATAAATTAACTTCTTAGTTTTTCAATATATTTTTGTGCAATTTTGGTAAACATATGTTAGAATTAGATGTCAGTGTTATTTTCATTTTTGTGTAATTTAGATGACAATTTATCTATGCACCCTGCAGAGCATTTATAGATATAGACATTGAGGACATAGGAATCAGTACTGCATGGTTGAAGCCAATGGCGATTTTATTGAATAAATGTACTCTTTAGTATTTCAAGATATTTTTGTGCAATTTTGGTAAACATATCTGTTAGAATTAGATGTCAGTGTTATTTTCATTTTGGTGCAAATTAGACGACAATTTACCCAACGCACTCTGTACATATGTCTGTGTACTTATTTATTAACCTTTGTAAGATAGATAGATAGATAGATAGATAGATAGATAGATAGATAGATAGATAGATAGATAGATGAACAGACTCAGATAGATAGATAGATAGATAGATAGATAGATATGAGGTGAATGAGATGTAAATATAGATATGAACTTTTCTATGTCGTAATCGTATCGGAAACGAGGAACCAAGTTGCTTCTTGCTTTGAGAGTTTATATGGCAATGCAGATCGATATTTACTAATCTTCGGCAATTATTTCAGCAGATTCTTCGTAATGGGTTACGAGTGGGCCTTCTACCGGTTTACGACAGTGGTTCTGAACCTTTTGTTTGCCCTTGGATCTCTTTTACTTTTTCCTACTTTTTTGTAGTGAATCGCCCACATAACCGTTCAAAAGAAAACTTATTTTATACTAATAGATAAGTATAGAAAACGTTATATAATTTCCCTAATATATGTTTATTACGGAGATTAACCAATTTTAACGAAACTTGGTTATAAACAACCGATAATTTGAAATGAATTGTTTGAACATTATTTTTTATCGATATTCGTATTTAAGTAGATATTCTGTTTTTTAATTAAACAGTATTATATATTTATATCTACTGCCCTGATTATTTACAATAACTTTTTATTCCGAAAATGTGTGTCAATCGGCAGGATTCGAACCTGCGACTCCTCTCTACATAGGGGGAAGCTACCATTTGATCTGGCAACGTCTTAGACCGCTCGACCACGAATGACCTCCAGTCTAAACGAGGTTTTAATCAAGCCTATATAACACAGTTTTCGATTCATCGCAACAACCATATCTGCTCTGAAAGGTATCGTAATGTCAACAAATATAAACATGTTAGGGAGATTAAAGAATTTTAACGAAACTTGACTATAAACAACTGACAATTTGAAATGAATTCAGTAGATATGAATATATAAGACTGTTTAATTAAAAACAGAATATCTACTTAAATACGTGTATCGATAAAAAATAATGTTCAAACAATTCATTTCATATATATATTATGCATATTCCTTTGTTTATATATCCTTGTTAGTTTTTATTCGACTGCTACAAAAAAAAACATCTGGTAAAGTAAAAGGGACGCTAACAGACATTGCTTTATCATGTTTTATCAATATTTTTCTATATATGCGAAAAATCTTATTTTTACGCCGTGGTAGATTACTAGGCTAATTTTCGGAAAAAACTGTTTGACCAATGACTCAATGGAACGTGATTCAATATTGTACAATTCCTGAACGTCAAATGTATATTCACCAAAATTTCAACTCACAACGGGCCCATCAAATTTCTCCACCATTAGCAATACTTTTGATTTTATTAAGCATACCTGTTCAAACCCCCACTCTCTCTCTCTCTCTCTCTCTCTCTCTATATATATATATATATATATATATATATATATATATATATAGTGTATCGAGGCAGCAAATAATTTTCTAAACATATATTGTTAAATATTACTTCTGTATTGAGCACGTTTTTTTAAAAAGCCATTATTAAATTATGAAATATATATACTTTAGTTTAGGTACCTCCATTACGTAACAAAATTCCAGCATAAAAAAAAAAGTTTAAAAAGGTTAAACACTTAATAAAGGAACTTTTTCTATCCAAAACGTTTATAATATTATGAAGAGGAAAGATCAAAGTAAATTTTAATTATTTTATAAAATTTTTTAATCCCTTTTAACATTTTCGAAATTTTATCAGAAAATTTTGTTTTTGATTTGGAGTTAGCGTGCTTAAAAATATTACGTCTATTTTATAATTGATTACGTAATGTTTTTTACGTAACTCTCTTTTTCGTTGACAAACACATTAATTTGGAAATTCTCGCAAAAATCAAATATTTGTCGGATTTTAATGAAACTTTCAGTACTCATTAACACCCGAATAAAATTACTTTTGAAATTATTACTTTCTTAAAATTTTGATGAAAACAATTTTTTTTTAAGTCTGTTAAAGAACTGTATTGTTTTTTTCTTTTAGTTAAGAATTGATGATTATACTGCCTATAAAACAAAAAAAAGTTAAAAAAATTTTCACCAAAAATATTTTTAAAAAGAAAAAAATGAATTAATTATTTGTGCAAATACGTTCAAAGTTATAAAGTACGATGTTCAAATCTATAAAGTACTGTGTTCCATATGGGTCAAAATGATTTTATAAGTTAACACGCGTTCTGGGTTATTCCGCCTTACATAGCAAAACAGAAGAACGCACTTTCATTCTTACGATATTTTATTCCCTACGTTTCTAAAATTTTTATTTATTCAGAAAGAATATTCAAATGTCTAGCTATAAATCTGAGCTAAAATTCTATAAAATATTATATAAATGCTGAAATTATTATGTTAAATTTTTAATTTCACTATTTAGTTACCGCCCTACCACCAAAAAAAATAAAAATTTTTATCACGATTGGTCACCAGACATTGCGTGTCTGTCAACATCCGGTAGCTGTCATCTGTCAGCAACTCTATGACTTACATAACAAAAAAAGTGGCTACCGTATTAATTTTTTTTTTTATTGTAAATTTCTGGGAGTAAGCAATTATTAATTGATTGAAAACAGATAAAGGTAAGTTTTAATATTAAAATTTGACTTAAATAACGTGCCAGCGCGGTAAATTTTATTTTTTCAAGATTTTTAAAAACAGAAATTTGGCTACTGTTTATGTAATGAGCCAATCAATCAACAATGGCGGTATTTTTAAAAAAAATGATAAAATTTTAAAGTTTTAGATTTAAATCAATATAATTTCGGTTAAAAATATACCAGTATGTTTTTTGCTTACTAAAATTATTAAATTTAATCTCTTGGCTTTCAATTAAAGCTAATTTTAAAGCTTGAAGATAACTTATTTATTTTTAAAATTTAAATTTAAATTTAAGTATAGAAGAATTGACTGGACTCCAGTGGAGGTGCCTACTTTAGTTCAAGTCACTTTTTATATTTAGTGTATTGAGCTCTTTTATATAAAAAGTAAATGCAGGAGAACTCGGAATGGTAAAACTGTTAGTTCTCTTCATCTGAATATATATATATATATATATATATATATATATATATATATATATATATATATCGTAAAATTTGATAATATTGCTTCGACGTCTGTAGAGGTTCCTGGGAAAGGATTTGTATCTTTTAATTTAGCATTGAATATTTTATCCAGACTTGAGTGTTGTTTTTACCTTTTAACGACGCGGTAATGTTTCCTGAAAACTTGAAAAGGAACTTTACTATGACAAACCCTCTCTTGTCAGTTTAAATTATCTTTTCTAAATCCTGTAATATCCACCAACATCCAGGAACAATAAATGTAGTTACTGTCAGGTTATCCATATTTGCACAGATCTCTGATTTTGTAATCCATTTCTCATTAGTGAACCTCGACACTCAACTGCTGATTTTACCAACATATTCATAAATAATATCACTGTGATTTTACACCCACTGATCATCCTCCGTTCATGCCGTCGCCAATTAGAAGATAAAAAGCCGAAAGTTGTCTTGATGTTGAAATCATTGTAATAATCTTGTATGAGATTCCTTACACAAATAGGGACATGGGATTTTCGTACATCTTTCGCGACTAATTTGTGTGGAACGAATCCGTATGCATTAGCAAGGCCCAGCCAGAGTACGACTAGAACATCCTTCCTTTCTTTTGCTTATCTTATGAGCTGTCACGCTTACAGGCTCCAGGTAACTTAGGATGCCTGTAATCTCACCCTTCTGTGCTGAAATACCCATGTAATTGTTGGCAAGAAGATAATTTCGAAGTCGTCGGAACAGAAGTGTAAAGAATATATTTCTCAATGTCCAGCAAAGGAGTTGTTCGGTTCTGTTCAATACCTTCAGAATTTTCTACTTTATAAATCCACACCGCATTGACAAATATCCAGTTTTTCAGTTCTACCTCTTCTCCAAATTGCTTTTAATAACTTCCAGAGATGTACCTGAATAATCGGACATCTTTTATTAACATTATAGTAAACAGCACTGAGTGCTGGAGCCGGAACTCATCAAGCTGCTAATACGACTTATGTTATTTCTTTCAAAGTCGATGCCCTCAAGTCAAAACCATGCCTGGCACTCGAGTGTCTCTCGTAGGAAAGAATTAGTTTCTTCCAACGAACACTCAAGATTACCATTTATTATCTCTTCGTGGAGGTTTGTCAAGTTGGGCAATGTATCATACAATGTGTGCACAATGAATCTTGTGTTACTGGGATTATTATGACAAAGATATGTCAAAGGAAACTTCCTTTTTCAAAGATTCACCATTTTTTTGTCCAGATTCTCTGTTGATTTAAGACCACCGTTTTTCTGGCCATTCTCAAGGTTCTTATGTTTCCGATGTTATTTTTTCCTCACGTTTTGACTGTAACGTAATTTATTTTTTTAAAGGAACGTTTTCAGTATATATATATATATATATATATATATATTCATCGGCGATGTTTTATATATATATATATATATATATATATATATATATATATAAAACATCGCCGATGAAGCGAATTCACCACTTCTTCACAAACAAAAAGGGTTTTCTTAGCCCACTCTTCTGCACGCTTCCTCTACGAAGAAATTGATGTTTATTCCTCAGTGTGTCTCGGAGTTCCAAAAAGAGTAACTTTTCCACATTCTTTTGCTTTTTTTGTGTAGTTACTTTAAAGATCAAAGCTAGAGTCTAAGCTGATGACTTTTCTTTTATTTTGAACATAACCGATTCTTTCTGACACATAACTAATAGTGATAGTCGTCATTGTATGTTATTTAGTAAATACTCTCCCATTCATTATCGTTTACATCTTGATCTAAATGTTGTCATTTGTTCTTCTGGTGTGCAGTGGACCATTTCATCCGTGTTCTGGTTGCTCTCTCTGGATTTTGAGAGACCGCCACACACACACACACACACACACACACACACACACACATATATATATATATATATATATATAATATATAACACACACACACATATATATACACACACACACACACACACATATATATATATACACATATATATATATGTGTGTGTGTGTGTATGTGTATGTGTGTGTGTGTGTGTTTTATTGAAAACGACTGACAAGACAGATTTTATAAATTTTTGATTTAATCTTTCCAGTATTCTTACATGTTTCTTTTTTTTACTAATATTAGGGAATATAAAAATGTTCCGTAATTATTATTTTCTCAAGAGATTTCAGCCACTTCACTGGCCATGCTCAAGCTTCTTTTGTTTCCAATGTTGTCATTTTTCCTCATGTTTTGACTGTAACGTAATTTATTTTGCTTTCTGAAAAGGAATGTGTCAATATATATATATATATATATATATATATATATATATATATATATATATATGAAAACACAGTCAACATCAGGGATGAACCTCATTCCACCTTCAACTGAATACACAGACCTCTCTATTCAGTTGAAGGTAGACAGGAATTCATCCCTAATTTTAACTGGGGTGTGGCCTAAGGCGCTTGAATAGGTCAGACATTCGGTTAAGTTTTATGTGATTTATGTTTTGGTGAGAGAGAGGTTATGTGTTCACATAAAAAAATGTATAAGAAACATGGCCATAGAATCTTGTCTATCATTCTTTTTTTAGCTAAACATTATAAAACAGTCATTGTTGCTTACATTCATATATATATATATATATATATATATATATATATGTTGCTGCAGCTAAATGTCAATCTATGAAGGCGTTGAGACATTAGTGTCACCTTGTTTTTCCAGGTCTCACTGTCTTGGCAGAGAATCGAAATGTCATCCATCGACATCCATCCAGCGTCTGCATGATCTGTCGCGATACCATCTGCAGATGACGGGTTAAACTGGAAGATGACTTTTGTCGAAGTTGTCGTCCAGTCGTCGTAGAACGTGATCGAGCCAGCCAAGCCAATTCAATGCTATGTTCAGTAATATATGTTCTGTAATATATGCTCCGTGATATATAAGAAGCATGTTTGAAGAGTATCTGGCTGGTGTCAAAAACAGTTTATTTTAATTCAAAACAACAAACTACATGGTTTCTCCTTCAAAGTAATCCTCCTCGAGTATAATACACTTTTTCATCCTTCTCTGTCACGCTTCTATGCACTGCTGGAAGGCTTCTTCTTGGGTGCACTCCAACTCTGTGGTTACGGTTCACTTGTGAGCCTCCACGAGTCTAAAACGGGTTTGCTTGGCGATCTCCTAAAACTTGGGGAAAAGAATAAAATTACATGAAGCAAGCTCAGGTAAATATGGAGGATGTTCCAATACGGCGATGTGTTTCTTTCGCAGTAACTGCTGAATTCTCAGGCCACTGTGATTAGGTGTATTGTCATGGTGAAGCCACGACTATTTTACCTGCCACAATTCTCGTCTTTTCTCGCACATTTAGATTCCCAAAACATCAAGCTAAATTACAATCCGATCCGTTTATCGCTCTTTCGGTCAGAGTTCACACAGCACACCCAGTTCCATTATTTTTCAGACGAAACTTTTATTTCCTTTTTAAATAAATATATTCAGGTGGGTAGGTGCAATTAATCAAGTAGAAGCTCAGGAGGAGGACAAACGTGTATCAGTAATTCCCATGTTTGATATTGCAGTATGAAAATATATTTAAAATCAAACAGACGAGACTTAGGCAGCAAAAAAGAAAAAGAAAAAATATTTCGACTTGTTTGAACAAATTCAGTACATTAATCAATCTTGCAGAAATTTCTTTTAGATATTTTTTTTTTTGAGAAGGTAGAGAAAAATAAAACAAAGACGGGTGTCACTTTAACCTTTTTCGTTAATTCAGGAAGGTTACGTACTGCATTACAATCGAAACAAATCAGTTCTTAGCCATTGGGTGAATATAAATCAGTTCAGCGACAAGCCAAGAGTATTGTGTCAAGAATGTGTTTATTTTTTCATTAATAGTTATTAAGCAAAATTAAGAGAAAACCACAAATATAAATTTCTCTTAAAAAAAACATGCCAACATATTAAATATCTGTGAAGTGTTTTAGCAAAGGACAAAAAAGCACAGCACTGAAAATCGAATGCCTTCCCAAAGTTGTGTATTCAGAAACAGATCATTTTTGAGAGAAACAAAGAAGAAGATACAGTACTTTTACGTCGATTTAGTCAGCTCTCGGAAATTGGAGATCCTAGTTCGAAATCCGGCGAAATTCGTTGTATTCACTTTCGTAAAATATTCTTGAAAAAATATATTAATCCATCACTTCTCCCTCTAGCTATAGGTTAAAAAGCAGAGGAGGTTAGATTTTCAAGTTTACCGCATGCTCATTTTAACCAGTTTTTGGATATTTATTATTTATAAGTATTTACTATATTAGTTCAGTCTGGTTCAAGGACACAAGTATAGGATTAAAAATAGAGTCCCCCCTCATATAAGCTTGCTGATTAACTATTACTCGATAGTTTAGGAGCACCTAGTAATTTAGACATCAGTGACAACTGTCTTTGAGAATAGCTTGTTAAACATTACTTCATTAAAAAAGCATCCAAATCTTTACAATTTTAATATTGTAGTACATGGTTTCAGATTAAGAGTGATAAAAATTGTATTCCCTCGGCATGCATTCTGCCGCAGTGAATATCGGCGGGGAACTAGAAATCCCTGAGCCGAGTTCGAATTCTAGTTGCATTCACTTATGCGCAAATACCCTTAGGTAAAAGTATTAATCCGTCTATTCTCCCTCCAGCTTTGCGTTAAATAGCAGGGCAAATTGGGTTCTATATCCTTGGTTGACAACCAGTCTACCGCAGAAAGTAATGGCAACCTACCGCGAATAAATATTCTGCCCAGTCAGTCATGTGCCATAATCGCTCGAGCGTGCATCACGTGTGGCACCCCCACTGACTGATACGGTTCACGATGTTATCCTCCTGAATCATCACAAATACTGACATTAAGTTATAGGATTCTTGACGGTGACGACTTGTACCTATGCTTCATTGATTACGCGAAAGCATTCGACAAAATACGACACAAAGAATTGATGGAAATGCTAGGCAACCTCGACATTTTCGGCAAAGACATAAGAATAATCAAGAATCTCTACTGGCAGCAAACGGCCTGCATACAGACAGGTAACGACCTCAGTAGATACACAAAGATAGAAAAAGGCGTAAGACAAGGATGTGTCTTTTCACCGGAATTGTTCAACCTATACAGCGAGAATATTTTGAGGACCCTAGATGACACATCAGGATTTGTTATTGGAGGCCACAACCTGAACAACGTAAGATATGCGGACGATACAGTATTGATTGCGGACACGGAAAGAAAACTGCAAGATCTCATACAGAAAGTAGCAGTGGAGAGTGACAAGAAGGGACTACAAATAAACTTTAAGAAAACTGAGTGCATGCTCATCAGCAAAAGATACAACCCAAAATGCTAAATACAGGTGGGGGATAACAGAATCAAACAAGTCCAAGAATTTAAGAACCTAGGAAGTGTTCTAACAGGGGATGGAAAGTGCGACACGAAGATCCGAAGGCGAATTGGCATAGCAAAGGACGCGTTCCAGAAGATGAGCAAAATACTAACACACAGGAAAATCTCAATAGAAACGAAGAAAAGAGTGCTAGACTGCTACGTGATGTCAGTTCTTCAATACGGCTGTGAATGCTGGACAATATCATCGAAAATGAGGACAAAACTGGAAGCGGCCGAAATGTGGTTCTACAGAAGGATGCTACGGATATCGTGGACTGGGCATACAAGCAACGACGAAGTGTTAGAAAGAATGGCAACAAAAAGGAAATTGATGCTGAGCATCAGGAAGAGACAACTGAAGTTCCTGGAACATGCAATGAGTAAGGAGAGCCTGGAGAACCTGATACTGACTGGAGAGATAGAAGGAAGGAGAGACAGAGGAAGGCAGCGGATAACATATTTGCAGGGCCTGATCAGGTGGATGACGGAACGGGGGTTGCCAGGAGCAACAGGAGCAAACATACTAAGAGCCACAAGGGAGAGGGAGACGTGGAGATACATGATCGCCTACGTCCTGAATGGACAGGGCACATAGAAGAAGAAGAAGACGGTGACGATACTAAGAAGGCTCGCCACCTGTATGCATGGGAGTTCGCTTTCCATCCTCAATAACAGTAAAGTGTTGGTATAAATCAAATGAAATAATCTAAACTTATTTATAAATGGAAATTTGTGTGTGTGTGTGTGTGTGTGTGTGTGTGTGTGTGTGTGTGTGTGTCCGTTACCTATAGACTCCGAAACGGCTGAACCGATTTTCTTGAAAATTTACACAGTTGTACTATAAGCGTCTGCGAGTGTTCCTAGCTGTGTCGAGGTACCCCCGATAAATATTGACAATCGATAATCGAAAAACTCGAGTTTTAGAAGGAGTGGTCCGATTTTAATCAAATTTGATACACTCATAGACAAAGACATAAGAAACGATATTCATAAGTTTCAAGGTTACAGTTCTTATAATAGTGCAGAAAATTTGATATCGATACTAGGAAATCAAAATTTGACTAACATCCATCCATTTTTCTTTCAGTCTACGGTTTCGCTTTAATTCGAGACAACTATTGTTTTTTAGTGTTTCGTGCCAACGTCCAAAGAGTCTGAGCTCCAGGACCATGAGTTAGTTTTAAAGCTTTCATTACACCCGAGCAACGCCGGGCTATAATGCTAGTAAAAATATAAAACAATTCTTACTAAAGCAAAGCAAAATATTTAGCAAATAGAAACATTTTTTCGAATCAAAGAAAAGTACTGAACTGTCACGTAATGCTAGTCCTCCTATATGGCAGTGAATGCTGGACAATCTCCTCATTTAAAAAGAAACTTGATGTAATAGAAAACTGGTTCTACATAATGATACTGAGAATACTATAGATTGAGTAACAAAGATGAAGTTTTATGAAAAATGACAACAAAAAGAACCATTATACCTAACATCAGAAAAATTGTAATTTCTAAGGTGCATAATGAGGAAAGTGGGCTTAGAAAATTTGATGCACAAAGGACATATTGAAGAATAGAGGCAAAAAGAAAAAACATGTAACATTCTTTGCGAGCTTGAGTTGGTTTTAATCCATATTTTGAATCTTGTTCTATTGTTGTAAAATTACAATAATTGTGGCACAAAGCCGAAGAGGAAGTTGGTTAAGGTCGGTTAACACTTTCTATCCGAGACCTAGCTAATCAGATTTACGACCCATTCATTCATCACAATTTACTCATTCACCACAAGAACTCATTCATCACATCACCATGCTACATCTACCATAAATGCAATGTCAATTCCCATCTGTTATCCACTTGACTCCAGTCCTTTCTACATCACCCCGTGTATCTTGTTCTTTTCCTTTCTCTCTACCTTCGCAACTGTCTTCACTCTAGTGTTCACATTTTTCTCTTGCCCTTTTTCTGTCACCCCTGTAGCTGGTTCGTCTTTGTCTTCACTCTCCTCCAGCCTAAAACTTTAACTTTCTTATGTAGCCCCCTGTACATCAGTGGCGGTGCCGTCTTGCTTGGGATGAAATGATTTAAAAAAACTACATATTCACAGGGGACCAACAAGACAAAACCCATGTCACTAAGTCTTTCTTTATGTACAAATGTCTCCTTTGGGGAAGGTCTAATTACCTTTTTCTACAAAAATATATTTGAAATTACAATGATATGAAAATGACGGGGGAGGGGATGTACCGAAAAACAAAACGAAAATATAACAAAACAATCAAATTAAAAATAACCGATGTTAGTAGAACCCGTCCATCCCACCAAAAATAAGACCGGACATTGTATTCTGTCTTTAGAAGATCTCCAACTACTGGAGAGGGAAGGAGAAAAACAAATAATGGAAGATCTCTGGGTTCTTGACAAAATCCAACGGAGACTCTCTAATGTGAACGATACCGACTTGGTAGCCTAGCTCCAATCACTTTCTCGCCGACGTAACGTAGCTTCCCTCTGTCTCTTCTACAAATACTTTCTGCTCTAATGGCTTTTTTGTCGCACTTCCCACCTGTGTAATTCTCTTCCATATACTTATTTCCCTGACAGCTACACTCTACAAAAAATTAAATGCGATGTCAATTGCCATCTTTTATCTCCCTGATTCGAATCCTTTACTTGATAAAACAAATAAACAAAGAGTTATCGATTTTAATCAGAAAACTACCCCGTTACAACCAAAGAGACTTAAAAAATAAAATCAATGTTGGCTCCGTTCACACTAACCAAGCTCGCAACATTTACCCACAGTTCCTTGAAATCTGTCGATAACAAACGCTTTCTATCACATTCGATCATTTATTTTGAGACAATTTCCAAAGAATCCGATCAGATTTTGATGAGAATAGCGTTCGTATTGCAGGATTCCCTCCATTCGCGACGTCCTCATCACCATTTTTGTCTACGACTATGAATGTGAAAAACACCATCCATTTTTCCCAGAATCAGAGGTTGACACATTATCGCACACGTATGCGAGATCAATGTTCGGACTTGATATGAGCCGTCAACTCACCAACATCGTCTTAGAACGGGCGTACCTGAGGACAATGGTAGAATGCGTACCAAGCCGTTTGCTCTAAGCCAATATCAAACCGACGGCAATTGGAAAAATCTACGCATCCCTTTCTGAAGACCACGTCACTGAAAGATAGCATCAATCGCCAAGTAAGCGTAAACTCAGAGTTACAGAGGTAATTCACCGCTAGCGCCCGAGATCAGAAAGAGTGCAACTCGGTCGCCGACAAGCTGAGCCATTCACAGAGAGGATTCTTCGCGACCCCATCCGCTAATTTCCCATAAAATAGTTTTCTCGGCCGAGAAAGATCACTGGACCGAGGAGTGACCCGCTCGACACTAAGAAATTTCGACTGATTCAGAAAAACAGGAGGGGAGGTGGTAAAGCTAGGAAAGACATCCCTAACCCTCCCATTCCAGATTAAGTCCTCTATTAACACCTCGGTGACACGTAAAGTGGAGCATTCCTAGGCTTTATGACATCAATGTTGGATATAAAAAAAACTCTGCCGACCTGATGCTTGCTACCAACCAACAAGATGGAGGAAAGCAAATATTCGGTTATCTTTTTACGGTCCTTACAAAGAGTGGGTACCGACAACCGGTAAAGGATGAGAGGAAAAAACAACTTAGCACAGATAACCGCCTTCGTCCAGACCGCCGCTCGGACCTTTCCCTGTACCTCCGACCAATTCTTCTTCTTGAATCCACCCTCTAAGAATACAGAAGGGTCCGTCAGTTCAACTAAAGATCCCCGAAAGAGTGAACCTCTTCCAGACACCTAACTGCAACCTGGAAGATTGTTGCGGTTAAACTTTGCCTCCCTAACTCTTTCGTGCCGTCCAAGCGTCTTCTGTACCACCTCAATGTCGCTGCGGTATAACATGAAAATAGATATGACATCGGCATACATGGAAACACAGGCTCGAGCACCACCAGGGAGAGCAATTTTACCTAGGCCTGGGCTGCACGCCCTGTTCTTCAACAGGCGAAAAAGAAACTGCAATGCGTAAAGTAGAAATGACAGTGGTCAACACTGACAAACTGACCGAGATAGCGCAGAAGCTCAGAATTGCTCGGCCTTTCATAGCACAAATCTGTTCGGGTCTCAACAGAATGTCGGCAAATGACTGCAAACGCTCCGTCAGGATCTTGGCCAAAATTTTTAACTCTGTGTTTAGCAGACTTATGGGCCACCAATCATCAAAATCCCGCCCATCATCCTTGCCATTTTTTAACAAAACGATTACACTCCTAGATATCATATTTCAAATGACTGAAAAAACACTTTTCCCTTCTTAATTTATAAGCAGAAGTTCACAAACGCATCGTAGAATTTCTTCCTAGACAATAAAATAGGCCGGCTCTCGGTTTCATTAGAGTCCAGGCTTGTCTTGTTTTAAAGTTACAATCGCTTATCCGAATTTACTAGTCTGTATCCATTCCAATTCATAGTTTTAGATTTTTTTGAAATATTATTGTTGCTTTGCCTTATTACTGTTACCCTACATATATTGTTTGTTTGCTTCATATTATTTCTGCTCTGTTTTCTTTTCTTGTTATTACTTATTATGAACTTTGTCAATTCTGTTTGTTGGGTAATTCTGCTATTTAACTACATTTACCTATAACCATTCACACTAAAATATGGATGCTAGAACAGAGTTTAGGAGAGATAACAAAAGAAATATTAAAAGCCACAAGGGACAGGATATTCTTGAGTGTTATGATCACCTGCGTCCTAAAAGGACATGCCACAAAGAAGTTATCGACTTATCCTGTCAGGCAGTTAAAAACGTTTTTTTAAATAAACTACTTTTTAAGATTTTGGTTTAATACATGTAAAAGAACTTTAAATGTGAATCTTCGACTATGTACTGTGTAGTTTGAACACTCGGATATTCATGGATCTCCACAACTTCTTAGTTATCAGCCTATAAGTTATATATGTATGTACATTCAGGATATTTCCTAGTTGTTCTGCCATTATCTGAACTGCAATATAGAAAGCCTTCTAATTTTTATATTATGACTTATAAATTCAGTTTCTCTCTATTGTAGAGTGACTGACATCTCTGCAACACACTCAATTGTGGAATTGCCCATATCTGAATTGGTCTATTTAAGTAAGGAATACTAGTATTCAAAGTTTAATATTCGAGTGTCATTCAAGTAATATTCGGACTGATTACTTTGGCGACTATTGCGATCTAAACCACTCCTCTTTGTATTGTAAGTTCTACCTTGTCTGTTATTGTAACTATTGTACTGTCCTGTGTATATACGTTTAGCACCGGATATTGTGCTGAATAAAACCGCAGCACATTTTCTCTGTGTATCGTATCCACCTCGTACAGAGTCCTACAACAGTCACCTTATTCCAAACGAAATTTAATGAATATGTTTCACAGAATGTTTTGTTTTCTCTTCGCTGTTCCTTCAGGGCGTGTGTTATCATAGCTATTCACTACTTGTAGCTCCAAGTAATATTTGCCGGCTTACTTTTTCTCTCAGTTTATATTTGCCTCCTTACTCTCCCTCTCAGTTTATATTTGTCTCCTTACTCTCCTTCTCAGTTTATATTTGTCTCCTTACTCTCCCTCTCAGTTTATATTTGTCTCCTTACTCTTCCACTTAGTTTATATTTGCCTCCTTGCTCTTCCTCTTAGTTTATATTTGTCTCCTTACTCTCCCTCTCAGTTTATATTGGACTCCTTACTCATCCTCTGTTTATATTTGTCTCCATACTCTCCAAATCAGTTTATATTTGCCTCCTTACTCTTCCTCTTAGTTTATATTTGCTTCCTTACTCTCCCTCTCAGTTTATATTCGCCTCATTACTCTCCAGATCAGTTTATATTTGCCTCCTTACTCTGCAAATCCGTTTATATTTGCCTCCTTACTCTCCAAATCAGTTTATATTTGCCTCCTTACTCTCCAAATCAGTTTATATTCGCCTCCTTACTCTCCAAATCAGTTTATATTCGCCTCCTTACTCTCCAAATCAGTTTATATTTGCCTCCTTACTCTCCAAATCAGTTTATATTGGACTCCTTACTCTCCCTCTCAACTTATATTCTGCTAGCAATTTGCACAAACATGTTAAGGAAGTTAATCGATGTTTTCCCTCTGTCCCTCTTGCCTTCAATATGCTCTTTGGGCATCAAATTCTCCAAGCCATCTTTCCTCATTATGTGTCCCAGAAATTTTGAACTGTCTCTTTCTAAGTGCAAGTGCCCTTTTTGTTTCCAAATTCATCGTCGTGCTCAGATATTCTAGCCGTGGTATTCTCAGCATTCTCCTGCAGAACATATCTTTTTGCTGCAAGTCTCTTCGGTGAAGATTTTCCCCAGATCGAAACTCGTCTCTTTCTTTCCAGCAAACTTTTCTTGTTTCTTAATACTTTGTTCCGATTCTTCACCCTCCATCTATTGAAAATATCAAAAAATATTAAATATAAATCTTTATATGAAATATTTTACATGCAGGCACTTCACAATTTGTGCTTTGAGCTAACATTAATTTTTTTCTTCTTCTTCTTCTACTATTACTACTACTACTACTACTACTACTACTACTACTACGAGCATTGTCCTTTCAGGACGTAGGCGATCATGGCCTTCCACGTCTCCCTATCCCTGGTGGCTCTTTCTCCTGTAACGTCTCGCAGCCCCCGTTCTGTCATCCACCGGCTCAGGCCCTTCAAATATGTTATCCGCTGTTTTCCTCTGTCTCTTTTTCCTTCTATCTGGCCTGTTAGTATCAGATTCTCCAAGCTCTTCTTCCTCATTGCATGTCCCAGGAACTTCAGTTGTATCTTCCTGATGCTCAGTATTAATTTCCGTTTCGTTTCCATTCTTTCCAACACCTCGTCATTACTCACATGCTCGGTCTACGACATCTGCAGCGTCCTTCTGTAGAACCACATTTCAGCTGCTTCAAGTTTTTCCTTCATCTTTGTTGATACTGTCCAGCATTCACTGCCATATTGAACAACTGACATCACATAGCAATCCAGTACTCTCTTTGTTTCTAGTGAAAAAGTATTAAGACACAAAAAACTTTCACTAACATTAATAGGAACTGAAAAACATATTATTTAGGTAAGAAATTCATGTACAGAAAATTTAATTAAATTGTAATTAAAATGGCGTCATTTGCGCTGGGTAGTATATACCAATTGTTAGTGTTCTCGGTTTACAGGACATGGTACGTGGAAGTAAAAGTGGCTGTTTAGGATATTGGCAAAAGTTGCTTTCTCGTTTCCCCAAAGAAGATTCAGAAGATTCTGTTCATCTTATGATGGAAAGGCTACATTTTAAAGAAGTCTCTCGCATTTACATAATGTGTATATCATTTATGTATTATATTTGATGGTTTGAAGACGCATAGAGAAACAGAAGATGCCTCCCATCAGCAAGGTAGATTCAAGAAATAGCGGTCGTCTAAAGTAAGAAAGGTTTGATATCGATTTGAGAAAGGCTTCATTTTTATATCCGATTATCCGAGTAAACTTTTTGAGACATTGTGTTGGAAATTAGGTTCGTCATATTTGCTTAAAAGAAATCTCTAAAAAAAAGTCATCTGAAGAATTCCATCTGAATTAATTTTGCTTTCAATGAAGAAATTCATTCACCCAATTGTTTTATCATTATTGTTATGAATAAGGAAAACCTAGATGGATTCATAAAATTCATTTTAACTTGTTATTGGATATTTTTTCTTGGTCCTCAGCAAAATATATTCCAGAATGGAAATTTAAGAGATTATTATCAAGAAATATCTTTAACTAGCAGTATAGCCCGGCGTTGCTCGGGTGTAATGAAAGCATTCAAACTAATCCATGGTCCTCGAGCTCCAGGACCATGGATTAGTTTTAAAGGTTTCATTACACCCGAGCAACGCCGAGCTATGCTGCTAGTGTATATATATATATATATATATATATATATAAGTAACTAACCTAGAGCCAACAGACCTATCTAGGTTTCACCTAATGGATCATCAGGGCAAGTTGGCTTATTTCGATTCTTTTTTGTTTCCATTTTCTCTCTTCCGCGTTTATACTCGGTAGGTTTTTCGAGACGTGTTTAAAAGATAAATTTACAGTTATATTAGCTCTAGGCAATACTATAGAGCACTTTCATAAACTTTCAAACATGGAGCGAGTAGAATTAGGATGCTCCCTAAAGGATATTTCTATCCACAATAGACATCTTTACGAGTTACAACTACTGCGTAAAATAGAAATATTTATCACTTACTTACTTATTTATTTGCTTTTGTATTGAGCGCTTTACGTGTTAGGTCCTTGTCTCGGCTTTTTTTTTTCTTTCGACTAGTACTTTGACTAATGTTCAAGTGCTTAGTTCGTTTCTTTTTTTGTACACATTTTCACCCTCCGCGTTTATACTCGGTGGGTTTTTTGAGACATGCTCAAAGATAAATTTATATATATATATATATATATATATATATAGTCATCCGCAGACAGATCTGTTTCGCTGTATCACAGCGAATCAGTACGGTTAGACTCCGATCGCTTTCTAACCCAGGACTGAAACCCGACCGAATCGGCGTCAGTCGGCGATTCTACCCCGAGGCCACGAGTGTGCGGTAGAAGAAGGCGGACTTTTTAGCACGTATAAACACGACCAATAGCTAGAGTGTTCTAATTCATTATTGAATGAGCGATGCGTATATATATATATATATATATATATATATATATATAACGCATATTTCAGTAATATCTTTTGGGTGCGTGAAGATAGTAGATAAGTACTATGTACATAAATACATATGTATGTATGTGTGTATGTATGTATATTTACATATGTCTATATATATATATATATATATATATATATATATGCGTATGTATGTAAGTATATGTAACCGTATGTATATGTACATATGTATATGTATGTAAATATATATGCATATTTATGTATCTGTCTCTCTCTATATATGTATGTATATGTATGTATACTTGCATATATATGTATATATTGATTTATATGTATATTTATATATATACATGTATGTATATTGATATATCTGCATATGCATGTATATAGTGATATATACATATATGTATTCCTATATATATACATATTTATATATATGGATATATGACTATATATGTATGTTTATATACATATATTTATGTATATATATGTATGTCTGCATATTTGTATGTATATATGTATATATATGTGTATGCATATATAACTATATATATGAATGTATGCATATATAAAAGGTGAATTTTTACTTAGAAACATAAGAAAATACACAACTCTAGTCAAAAATAATAATTCACCTGCAAGATGGAAACTACAAAGACCCAATATTATTTAGAATTTACCTGTCCTTTGAAGAGCTATGTTCTTAGTCAAGCAAAGTTTGTAAATAATTTATTGGATATAGTACTGACATGTTTATCATGAAGATTCACGTTACATCTCCCTGACCATAACTCTCTCTCTCTCTCTCTCTATATATATATATATATATATATATATCTCCCTTTATATATATATATATCTCTCCCTTTATATATAGTTAGTTATCGAGGCAGCAAGTAATTTTCTAAACATATGCTATTAAATATAAGAGACAATGAATGTCTATTATGTTTAATCATGAGCCGTTCTAAACGTCGTATTTTTGCTTTAATTTCAGTTGAAAATAAAGACAAAAATTCTCCAACATTTGGATAATTATTTATGGGTTTTCTTCTAAGCTTTTTTTCTTTATATATATATATATATATATATATATATATATATATATATATATATATATATATAACTCTTCGGAAATGAACAGAGTTCTTTCGGTGACTGGCGTGTGTATACACTGCTTATATACAACACGTTAAATTTTCCCTTCTCTGATCCCATGCGCTTATGGCTTAGGCAGAAGCGACTCCGGCTGACACAAATCGGTCGAGTTTCGATCCTGGCCAGAACCAAGTGGATGTGTCTAGCCACACTGATGAGCTGTGATGCAGGGAAACAGGCTTGTATATGGATGACTAATATAATATAAATATATATATACATATATTGTCGTTCTCCTACCAAAGATTCAAGTCGGTCAGCAAAAATACATAAATATACTGTTTAGCAAATAAACGGGTTATCCACTGAAATACGTGTATATAGCGTTTTACTAATCCATCTTCTTTCTTTAACAATTGTTTTGTTTACGTTAGGATACGAAAGTAAGCAGAAATGTCTGTTCTGGAGTCGGAGAAAAATCTGGGTTTCAAGGCATTTTCAACTTTGTAGCCGAGAGGTCAAAGCACGTCACATAAACACACACGTACACACTCACTCACACACACACACACATATACACACACACATACACACACACACTCACACACACACACACACACATATATATATATATATATATATATATATATTTATACATATAAAAACTTTGACTCTTTAACAGAGCAGATTCATGCAGACTTCAAAGTTTTGTGAGGAGACCGTTATGATGTTCGCACTAGTCAAGACTGTGTTTGTATATCATGACGGAGTTCTCACGAAACTTTGAAGTCGACATGAATTTGCTCTATTAAAGAGACATTTTTTGTAACTATCAACGCCCTAAATACTTCTAATATTGAGCACGTCAAGATAAAAAAAAACTGCTTGCCAAAATACATTTTATCAGTAAAACCACTGAAAAAACAACCTTGGCGCTAAACATTATCACATTTAGACACTATATATATATGTGTGTGGTGGGGATTAGTGTGCGTGTCTGGATATATACTTTTTTAATCGTTTCAGTGCAAACAAAGTAATAATGTCATTAAGACACAAGGTGTTAGTGAATATGAGAGAATATGAGAGAAAACATTATTAACGAGAAAAAATTATAAAAAATACAAGAATTAAGAAGATAGAAGTTAAAAATTGACATTGCATTTTAATTGCTGAAGATCAAAGTTTGAGTTTGAGTTTTGTATTAACGGCATATCAACCCCTGTTGGTTATTTAATGCCAAAAAGGTGGGGGGTTTTAAAGGATTTTTTAATGTTCAGTTATAGTGATTGATTTAGTCTGATTTTAATGAAAAAATTTTTAACTTATTCTTTTTTATTTTAGAAAACTGAAAATGTCTTCTAGTTTTGTATTCAAAATGTCCTGCTGAGAATAATTTTTTTCCTTCAAAAAAGTGTTCTGGTAATAATCTTTTCTTCAAAAATGTATTGTTGGTGATATCTTTCCTTCAAAAATGCATATTTTTTATAAAAGTCTATTTCTATGTGTTATGTCGTTAAGTATAAATGAATAACTCAACAACAGAATCAGAATATAAGTTGTATTCCGCGGAAAGACGGTTAGTATGTACAGAAGTGATTAGTAATATTTACAATAGAAAAGATGCAAGAGTCCAATCCGTCGTAAGACGTGTGTATACGTGATTACTTCCGGTACGCCACCGGAAGTGTGACTAACTCTTCACTGACTCGCACTGACTCTTCAGTAACTCATTAGAGACTCTCAAGTGACTCTCTACGATTCATTATTTAGCTGTCCCTCCCAGTAAGGGCAACATATGACACATGGTCAGTTTATATCTGGGCTTTCCGGGCTATATGGCCCGGCCAAAAAATGTCTGTCTATTTTTGCCCAGTCGTGCCTTTACCCTTCGGCGGAACCACGACTGGGTTAATGCCCTCTGCTCGGAAGCAGAGAGCGCCCTCTACCCGAAGGCAGAAAGCTGACAGTGTCGTATAGTCGTCAGTCTAGTGACTCTCTTCGACTCTCCTGGAGAGAATCCACCATTGCTATATATAGCAATGGGAACAGTCAATTTGTAGTTAAATAGGAGCGGCGCCCTAACACTATGTATATATTTTTATAAAAGTGTATTTTTATAAATTCAAAGTGTTTTGACCACAGTTTGGGGGTTAACTATTTGCCTATAGCTGGGAACCTAGCAGGTTCAGCCACTCCGGATCAGGGTGGACCTAGGAACAACAGCAACTAAGAGGTGGTTTCATGCTCCTCACAACCTCCCAATCAGAGGTCTTGCTGCTGGATACAGTTTACCATCATGCCCAGAATCTGAAGGACAAAGTTGATTAAAAAGAAAAAAAGCCAAAAGAGAGTCCCACAAACGAGAAGTGTGAGAGAAATATATTTTTATAGATCATACGATTACATCTAGCTATTTCAGTTATAAAAGAATGAGACTTTTCAGCCAATCTAGTACTGCGATTCCATCTTTAAAAATATTGGTGCCACAGAGGAAAGTAATATTTATTTTGAAAATACAAAAATATGGCACAAGACCAAAAGTGGGGATAGGGAAATGTTGATCTTCAGCCTTTCTTATCTTAAACTTAGCTAGTCACAGTTACTGACCCAAACAAACCGCAGTATTCCCTACACACCAAAAAGTCACATTCTTACTTCAGTCAGTCAGTAAAGTGCCATATGTGTTACACGCTTGGGCGATTATGTCTCTTTCGAGACATGACTGACTGGGCAGATGATTATCCCGTAGTAGATTGCCATTACATTCTGTGGTATATTGGTTGCCAGACAAAGCTTCAGAACCCAATCCGTCCGGTTATTTAACCCATAACTAGAGAGAAGAGACGGATTAACACCTTTCCCAAGGATATTTGCACGTAACTGAAACTAAGACTTCTTATTAAAATTGTCACCATAATTCTGAAAGTTTTTATGAAATCCTAAATAGTTCCCATATGTAAATTTCTCTAGGCAGTGGGGGAAGAAAAACAGTATTTAAAACTGAAATCCCAATGAATATTTACAATGATTTACCATAGTGGAATGGTCATCAAAAGAATTACCATGAATATTGCTCGGACAGGACCAATAATATTTCAGAAGGTTAAATACGTAGCAGAAGGAATCAAATCAGATGTGGGAGAAATATTGAATGAATGGAGGAAGAATAGACATAGAAATGTGTAAGATCCTGGCGAGAAAAAATGTCTATCACGTAACACGACACAGTGAACCAACTTTTCTAGTGGCAGACCTAGCAATTGATACAATATAAACGTCCCACTTCATGTCAGCGCGAAACGTGAGTCCGAGAAAATACGACTAGCCACTTCAACATGGGGTAGTAGTTAGTAAGTTAGACTGGTTGGTTATTATTAGTTATTTTTACACATTTATAATTATATGTACATAAATATGCAAGCAGTACAACTGATATATATATATATATATATATATATATATATATATATATATGTAATTATATGAATTTATATGTTTTCTGAGATAAATTATTGTAAGTAATGTTGGTGTGGTTGGTAGGCAGATGATTTACATTTAAAAAAAACTTTTTATAAATCATCTGCACAACCACACCAACATTGCCTTATGATGAGAACCTATCTCGAAACAGAAATTTCCATGTCGCAATGTAAAATTGATATATAACCATATAATTATATTATATTAAGCTCTATAATACTCATTATATTGAGCACTGTTTATAATAAAATAAATGCCAGAGCACTCAAAATTAAAAAAAAACTTGAATCCTCTTCACTTACAATTATATATATATATATATATATATATATATATACAAATTAATAAGAACGAAGAATTTGCAATGTTCAAAACAGTCTTGTGGAACTCCCTTCCATATACTTGCTATCCTGACGGCTACAGCTTCCATCTGTTATCCACTTGACTCCAGTCCTTTCTACATCACCCCGTGTATCTTGTTCTTTTCCTTTCTCTCTCCCTTCGCAACTGTCTTCACACCTGTGTTCCCATCGTTCTTTTGCCCTTTCTCTGACACACCCTGTAGCTGGTTCGTCTTTCTCTTCACTCTCCTCCTACCTAAACTTTTACTCTTATGTAGCCACCAGCGCATCAGTGGGTACCGCCCTGCTTGGGGTGAAACGATTAAAAAAAACAGTGTTCAATATGAAAATAGATCAATAAGTATTTATTATGAATGATTACGCTAGAACATGTGAAAAACTACAAATTACTATAAAATTGTACATTTCGTTTCGACATTAAAAGAACAATGTCTAATCGGGTAATTCAAAATGACAGTAATAAACGTTTTTATTTTAAAAAATACTTGATTATATGATTGGTTGTTTTGTTTTATGGCATATCAACCTTGGCGGGTCATTTATTGCCAACTAAATTTTATTTATTTTATTGCTGATAATACATTTTCTTTCAACAATTTATTGTTGTTTTTACATTAGTTTTTGTATCTAGTAATACTTTTTTCTTTTCGAGTACCAAGATTCATTGGGATTTGTTTTTAAGGGCATGGTCCCCAAGTCCTACCCTTGTTATTTAACCCATAACTGGGGGGAAGGGACGAATTAATACCTTTCCCAAGGGTACCAGTGCTTAAGTGAATGCAGGGTATTCAACTGGAATTCGAACTCGGCTCACCGATTTCTCTTTCCGAGCCGATATCCACTGCACCACAACGCACATCCGTCACTAAACGCTTACAGCACCTGGTATTCCCAAGCGGTCACCTATCTAAGTACTGACCAGACTCAACGTTGCTTAACTTTGGTGATCGAGCGAGAACCAGTGTATTTAATGTGATATGGCCGTAAGCTGATTATATGAAATCAACCCTTTTGTTTATTCTCGGAAAGAAAAATTTTCCGTTCAAGAAAAAAGAAGAAAGAAAAGAGGGAAGAAAAGAAAAGAAGATGAGAAACCAAGAAGAGAAAAAAAAGAGGAAAGGAATGATACAAATGAAACAGAAAGTGAAGAGAAAAATATATGAGAAAATGTAGAGAGGCAAGATCCAATAGAAAAGGCCTAAAAGAGAACAATTCAAGATTAGGATGGAAATGGATGGCAGACACCATATTAACATAGGTTACAATGTTGCGACTCAGATCTTTTGGCATTTTTTAAATGATGAAATTGAATACACAAACAGAAATATTATTCAAAAAACGTAAAATAAAGGATTAAGAAAAACAATACGAAGACGTAAATTCACTAGACCGAATACAAAGTTCGTGTGCACATTAAAAAATTTATAACTTTATTTGTATTTGCGATAGAAATAATTTGTAAAACGGATTAGAAAGAAGTACATCTATATTTTTTAAGGTTTTATTGAGATTTTATTTAAGTTTCGACTTGTTCTCCATCATTAGCAATACAAAGGGTAATACGATTTTGCAGTTCACGGAAAACATTTGCCAACTGATCTACAGTAATGCCTGAAATCACATTAGTTATTTAAGCTTTTAAACCTTCTAATGAACTAGGTTTGGTTGTCTGAACAATTGTTTTCACATGTCACCATAAAAAATTTAATGAAGTCAAATCTGGCGAACGTGGAGGCCAATAAAATGGTCCACCCCTTCCGATCCATCTGTTAGAAAATTCCTGATTTGGAAACTGTCTAACACGCAGAGCAAAGTGAAAAGGAGTTCCATCTTAAGATTTTACAGATTATTTCTATCACAAATACAAATAAAGATGTACATTTTTAAAGTGCACACAGACCTTATGGACACCCTGTATTATAAATTAGAATAAAACATCAAATAAAATAAACATAATAATAATAATAATAATAATAATAATAATAATAATAATAAATATAAATAAAATATATATATATATATATATATATATATATATATATATTAATGAATATATATATTACCTTACGTTTAAGACACGACTCGGAGTTTCATGCACTATATACATTATAGTTCTGTTATATTACATTGAGTACTATTCTATTAAGACAAGATAAATAATTATTTTGTCGTTGTGTACCAACGTGTATACACATATGCATACTTATTTATATATATATATATATATATATATATATATATATATATATATATATATATTGTTTACGAATTTAAGTGCCCTTTGGGAGATTGTATCTTCAACGGATTAAATAATATTTATGTTGGTCACAACCACAAACTCGTTTTCATGTCGCTTGATATTACATTTAAACGATAATTATAACATTTTTAGGCATTTAAAACAACATGCCTGGCCACATACACAATTCCAGAAAACCCTTGTTGAAAACACAACTATACTTTAATATGAAAACAATAAACAAAAACTAAAAACTCTTGAAGCTATATATATAAAATTGTTGACACTTAACCTGGAAAAAATAAGCTATGAAATCTCCAAAAATATCCTCACATGCATATAACTAATAACAGAAGCCATTGGTTTATTCCAATGGCTTCCCAGACTTAATATTTCTAGTTTTCGCTCTCTCATGGTCATGTGTGACGTCATGGGCTGTGGTGCGATATTCGCTTCCAGCGTCTTGCACGCACGAGTTTATTGTTGCTTGGAAATCTTCCATGTAAACAAAAACAGACTGTCATTATCGTTTGTCTGTGAATTGTTATATTATAATGTAATTGAAATTTTTGAAAATGGCTTATATAAGCCGAAAACTTAAATTGGATTATAAAAAATTATGTTTTAATATTGTGATTTTCTTTCTTCCTTTAATGATAATGCTATTAAGCTTATCAAACAATATGAAAAAATTTACATTAAATAAATAGACGAAACTTGTCTATATTTTTTAATGAAATATGAATCAATATATATATATATATATATCACTGTATGCGGATGACTATTTATGCTATCCTTCTTCGATTGACCACTCTGGAGAAATAGCAAATTTTATAAACAGTAACTACTTACTGGCATTTCAGCAACGTTTCTCAGCAACGAATTGAACCCTCTTGGCTACTGGTGTTTGTTTACATTATGTATATAACATGCTGAAGTCTCCCTTTTACTGCTGTACGCCGATGACTTCGGGGTAGAACACCAGACTGATGTCAAATCAGTCGTGCTGCAGTCCCTATTGGAAGCAACCAGATGTCCAGCCATACTGATGAGCTGTGATACAGCGAAACAGGTCTGTATGCGTATTACTATATAACATTTGTGTAACATTTTTTCACTTTTAAACACTCTTGTGGAATTACATGTGTACACCCCCCCTTACATTTTATGTGTTTTTTTTCAATATATATATATATATATATATATATATATATATATATATATATATATATTTGTGCAGAATAGTCTAGTCAATAGATAAGAAAGTAAATAATTATTAAATAAATGAAAATGACATTCATAGTTTTATGAAAAACTCTACGCGATTTTTTTCAATCGATATTTTACACAACCTTAAATCAAAAAGTTTCGTCTTTTCATAAAAGTCTATGCATTACGCATGCGCATACAGTTTATTTGGTTTTTGCTTTTTCTTTCATTTTTTTTTTTTTTTTGGTATGTATTCTTTACTATGTTTTAATTCCCTGAATGACGTCGAGTCTGATAGTGTTAAGATTTTCGGATCGGCACGTTTTAAATAGACAAACTCCCTGAAGAAACAATCGGAGATTGAATGAATAGTAAACCAGAAAATTTGTGAATTAGTTTCGACAGATGTTTTTTTATCGTTTTATTTCTCTGCTTTTGTTGACCGTTTTTTTTTCTTTAATTGATAAGATCAGACGTTTTGATCAATACAAACTGTTTTGCTTGTTAAATTAACGTTTCGCCTTGATCGATTTGACGAAGATACATCACATCATTCCCTTTTGTTTTTAACGGGATTTTTTGACGAGAATCTTCGATAAACATGCGATTATGAATCTTTCTTCAGCTTATCGTCATATGACTAAAAGCTACAAGTGTGCAGAACCCAGTTAACATCTAAATTCTTTTTAATCATTTTACCCCAAGCAAAGCAATTCAGCGACTAAGACGCACAGGGTTATTGAGTGTGAGAGAATATGAGAAAAATAAAGTCTTAAATAGAGAAAACAAAAAAGAACTGGAATTACGAAGACAAAAGATAACGATTGATTTACATTTAAATGTCTGAAGATCAAATTTTACTGGTAAGCAAGCCGTCGAATGAAATTTCCTCAAGCGAGGAATACGATAGAAGAAGCTGTTAACATAGAATTTGCTGTTTACATAGCCAGTCAAACTATAAAATGATGAGAAATCCTCTCAGTTAGTCAAGTACCATACGTGATAACGCTTGGGTGATCATGTCTCTTTCGAGTCATGACTGACTAGGCAGAAGATTTTCCCGTAGTAAATTGCCATTTATTTCTGCGATAGACTGGTTGTCAATCAAGACTATACAATTACGTCCTGCTGTTCAACACATATCTAAAGGATGAAGAGGTGGATTCATAGATTTCAAAAGGATATGTGAATGCAACGAATTCAAATGGAATTCGAACCGGGGTCTCCAATTTCTCATTCTGAGCAGATATCTATTACACCAGAACACACATCCGTACTACACTTCGATTTGTAAGGTCGAGGAATCAGAGAGGAAAGCTCATCAGGACGATTACCATGAAAATAGAGAAGACTCAGGGAAACTGCACTATAGTGGTGAGAATATGTCTGTAGCCGGAATGACGTGTGAGGGCATTATAGTTAATTCTTTGCATTTTATCGAAAATCTCTAAATAGCTAGCAGAAAACCCAGATAAAATATTCAATGAATAGACAAATGCTAGACTTACAACAAAAACATTTCTGATTTACCGTGTGTCTCTTTTAGAGACACATGGTAAATTCATAAACGTTACATTCTGTTATATATATATGTGTCCTATGTTTTAGCACGAATAGGAGTTTCATGTTTTATGCAGTCATTAGGTGCATATTATAATATAAACGGACCGTTCTGGGGTTTGAATATTTCTGGTTCTGAGTCTAATTTTATTAACACCAATATATATATATATATATATATATATATATATATATATATATATATATATATTCCTAAGTTAACAATTTTTATCTGAAGTTCTTTCCTACTACTCGAAATATTTTGGGGTATATACAGAATAAGCTATGGACTAATATATATATATGTGTGTGTGTGTGTGTGTGTGTGTGTGTGTGTGTGTGTGTGTGTGTGTGTGTGTGTGTGTTTTATATGTTCGTATACATATATATAATTGGACCGTAAGTTCAGCATCAATCTTGTGACAGTCTGTTTAAGGCTTGAACGCATTTTACCTGCCTAAACTCTGCGTTCAAATATGAATTTCCCATTTAAATACGCTCTATGATATGGAGCTTTTTTATTAATATACCATACCTTAAAAAAATATCTTATCATATATATAAATATATACATGTGTGTGTGTGTGTGGTCCAGAAAGGAAAGCCGATGAAAACCATTTTATATCGATATATCAAAATTACACCAAACACTGAATATGTCACTGAATTGTACTTGCGCTGTGTTATTTTCATTAATGTTATACACAGAGGCCTCAACTGAACTCGCAAATTCTCGCTCACTCCATCTAATTAAAACAACAGTCATCCATTTACCAGAAATTAACGAAACAATGCAAGTCTCTGTTCCGCAAAAATAAGGATCATGTCAATAGTAATAACTTTGAATTAAATCCTTTAAATTGTAACTTAACCTCCTTTGTCTTCAAATGATCAACTTTTTGTTTCTCTTTTCCGACAAATTAACATTGTAACTTAACAATAAGGAATGTCGATACCTGCTTTTCGAAACAGTAGTGCAAAAATAACGCAATAAAACTTTTGATTTTCTTCCAATGTTATTAAATCATTCAACACAAACTAGTAAACACAATGGCGAAAACATTGATAATAGCGTAAACGAATTACTTACTCCAAGAACGAAAGTTCCAAGGAACTCAGCCAACATTTCTCGAACAAGTTGATTGTGAATTTTCAAATGGTAACGAATTTTTGATGATATGGACATGTTAGAAAGTTTTAGCCAGGAACTCGATGTATGTCGTCTGCTTTTTTTTCTGTGTCTGGGCTGCGAAGCACTGTGTTCAAATCTTTATCCGTTTTGGCTTTTGAGATTAGTTCTATTATAAGAGTTGAATCTTTCGCTTTCTCTGATTGTTATTGTTGTTCTTCAGTAGTTCTCTTAAATATTGCTTTGCAATATTTTGTAAATATTTTCTCTATCTTTCTGTCTTTCTTCCTTTCTCTGACTTTCTAAGTGTTGAAGCCGACGACTTCGGGTTTAAGTAATAAAGTATTTTTTCCTTTTCAAGTGGTTGTCAATTTGGCTTTTCTGAGTCGCCTGACCAAAACTAATTACTAGGCAACAATTACTTACAAAGTTTCATTTTTTTTTTTGGTGGGGGGGGGGGGGGCTAACACAAAATGTATTCAATTGTCTGTTAACACAAATGACAAGTTTTGTACGGTCTTTTCCTGCAATACACTAGATTGTTTTCTTTTCGAAAAGGGTAGTTTATAGATTTTTTTTTAATTTTTTGTTATAATTAGAAAATTTAAAAAAAAGATATATTCCGTTAGGTGCAATCCGCAGACCGTTTATTATTATTATTATTATTATTATTATTATTATTATTATTATTATTAAAGATACAGTGTTGTTTATTGTAATGTTTTAACCAGGTGAGTATATTGTTATCCCTGTTTGGGGATTTATTGTTAAATCAGTAAAACTCTGTTTTAAATATAATTTTATAAGTGTTTTCCAAAATCGACAATGGGCGATGAATAGCAATGGAATAAATTCTAAAACGACAATCGCTATGAAAAGAAAGTTGTAAAATATTAAAGCGGCGTTGGCGAAAGTAACAAGCGAACTTATTCTGAAATGGACTAAATCTCGTAATCCGTTAAACGTAAATGATAATATATGAACGCATCGATTAGCTATTCTCCTGCTTCTTTCATGAACCGATGTTCAAATGCAATGTTTCGTGAAATGTACCAAACACCAAACACCACGAAAAAAAAAACTCAATAATTCCTGCGTCTCAGTTGACAACTGACGCCTAAAATAAAATAAAAAAGATATAACAAAATTAACAAACAATATTTTTAGAACAATAATTTTTTTTTAAAAGAGCAACACGTCTAACACCGTTTGTGTTTCACAAGAAAAACTACTCGCCTGTCAGTAATGTCGTAAAACAAAAATGAGCCAATGCGGTTGGTTGAAAACGAGGCTGTGACTGTTAGACTGACAGACAAAAGAATTGACTGACACCCAGTTTGACCGCCTCATATAGATTTTGAGACCCGCCTTTACAAAGATCCGATGCATTCCTAGATAAGCAAGAAACCAAGGAAATCAAAAGTTCTCAAAGAAAAAAAAAGATATTTTACATTTAATTTTTTGTAACTCTGTTAAGTGTAGCCATATTGACGTAAGATAAATATGTAAAAATCTTCCTTGATATTTAGTATTCGTCGATATACGACGAATGACTTGAAAGCAGAGGAAATTAATGACGCGGTAGATTGTCTATTAAGTTTTTGTTCAATATCTGTAGCTTTTCACCGAGGTTCATGTCTGAATATTTGATATCACGAATATAATTGTAAAAAGAAGTATTTACTACACATGTCTCCCTTTCAAATAGTGTCTTTGGTTTATTGATTGATTAAGTTATTCGTTTTTAACGGCTTGTCAGCCCTTTTAAAGTTATTTAAAGTGAGAAAATATGTATGAATTGTGTTATATTTTAGCGGGGAATAATAATGATTTAGTGATGTCTTACTATTTAACCCATAACTAGGGGAGAAAATGCGGATTCATACCTTTCTCAAAATTATTTGCGCGGAGGTGAATATAACGAACCCGACTAGAATTAGAACACGGCTCTTCGAGTAACGATTCTGAGCCATTATGCATTACACCACTCGCACATTCCATGTTACGGCACCTAGTATTCCCAAGCGACCAACTACCTCGGTACTGGACAAGCTCGACGTTGCTTAATTTTGGTAATAATATGGGAACTGGTGTTTCATCGTGATATGGTCGTAGTCATTGAAAGAACGCCATAAAAGACAGAGTGAAAGTCGTTGATGTAAGTGAAAAAGACAGAATTATTTAACCATTTGTTTTTCATGTTCTTGCTTGTTCAGTCAGTCATTAAGGGCTTGTCGGCCCTTTTAAAGTTATTTGAAGTGAGAAAATATGTTTTAATTGTGTTATATTTTAGCGGGGAATAATAATGATTTAGTGATGTCTTACTATTTATCCCATAACTAAAGGTGAAAATGCGGATTCATACCTTTCTCAAAATTATTTCAGTCAGGCATTTAAGTGCGATACGAGCGATTATGTCTAGAAAAAGACTAGACTAACTAGGGAGAAGATTTTCCCGCGGTAGGTTGCCATTAGTTTCTGCGTTAGACTGGTTGCCACTCAAAGGAACCTGTCCTGTTATTTAACCCATAGCGTGAGGAAAGAGACGGATTAATAACTTTCCCAAGGGTATTTGCGCGTAAGTAAATGCAACGAGCTCAACTGAAATTTGAATTCGGATCTCCGGTTTCGCATTCCGAGCCGATATCTACTGCACCACAACGCACATCTTGCTTGTTAATGTCATAAAAATCGCAGATAACAGTCTCTTCAAAAGCACAGCAAAGAGAACATTTGTTTTTTTGTCAGGAAGTAGTTTACGGAACCGCCAGGCTAGTCTTCTTAGACAAATGCTTATTCTCAAAGAATTAGCAGCGCAAGTAAACATTTTAAAAAGATAGTTTCTTTATGAGAAAATATTCGATTTTCATTGATCGAGAAGCTATTGTCAATGTCAGTTGAAGTTTATAAATTCTTTTTCTTAAAACAATTTTTCAGGAAAATTAATTTCACTGTTATCTTATCTAGTACTGATAGGGATTCCTTCCTAACCTCTTGTTTGAAGTGTTGTGGAACGTCAACGTCTTGACTACGGCATTATTTTCTCTTCGTGTTTCCTCTGTTATTAATTTTAGTTGTTGGCGTTGCGAAAATGGTGTGGTTTCTGTTATTTAGTAAAGTTCCTTGTTGTTCTATAGAAAATGTCCACGAAATTCCAAAAAGGATAGCTATCTCCAAGACCTATAGTCGCCATTCATTCTAAGCTATTTTTAATTGTTGTTAAAATAAAACGGTTTTATAAAGATAGGAGTTTAGATATTGTTAAACGGGTACCATGCATGATATCCATTTAAAAGTCTGACATGAATTTGACAGAACTATTTAAGAACATGACACGAGTTTTTACGTTGGTTCAATGTAAAAATGGTTTCCATGAGTTTGGGGGTGTGATTTTTTTGTTTAGTAAGTATTCTGAGATTTTATAATGATAATAAAAAAAAGTTGTTAACGACCAATAAAACGTGTAGACCAGTGATTCACTGTAGCTTGGGCAGAATTTTGTAAATAATGCGCCTAATGTGAAAAAATAAAGCAGCAATAATCTATATATATAAAAGGCAATCTGTGAGTCTGTGTGTGACTGTTCTCTATGCACGCCTACATTTTTTAAGCTACGCCATTCAAACTTTCTAGGGACACATATCTACAGGGAAGCCAGGTCGACACATACTTTTTGAGTTTAAGTTCAGCAATTTTCCCTTTCGCCCTTTTTTTGGCCAATAGAGCCGATTGTTTACACTTGCTCCGTAAAGCATCTAAGATCTAAGATTTTTTTCTCCTACTACTAAAATGTTCTGAGTTGCACGGGCACGCCGGCCTATGATGTTAGTTAATAGATAACTATCAGGTTGGAACGAAAGTTCTGTCCAATTTTATCGCTTAAAATGACAAAAAATATTAATGCTCACAGAAATATTTAATCGTAAATGTAACTTCCATAACCTCCTAGAAACTCATTCCATCTGTGAACAAATTTCTAAACGCCGTTTTTATCAGATTATTTAGGCTTTAAAGTAAAATAAAATATAGTTTCTATATATTTCATTAATGAATAATGTTTGAATCTATCCCTTCTCTCCCTTGCTATCGATAGATAGAATGGTAAACTGGGTTCTGTAGCTTTGGATAGCAAACAGTTTAGAAAAAGAACAACTCTGAATTCAAAACCTCCAACTATGGGTTAAATTGCCTCACAAACACGCAACTGGACATGCATGGGGAGTACAACTACACACCTGATAACAGTGTCAATCAAGAAAGGGTTCCTCCAAAGAGTGAGAAGATTTTAGGAGCTTTCATCCCTGCTACCTTTTATTAATGAGATCTTCATTCGGGGCCAAGATAAGCGAAATGATTTCTTCTTTTATCAAAGTATAGCCATCCTTTTAATAAATATACGTTTCTTACTAATTTCAACTAGCGCTTCCACGAAATAGTTCCTGTCAAACAATCGGATCTTATTTGAATTTGATTTTAAACGTTAGCTATTAATATTTTTTTTAGTATTGACGTTAATTGTTGTATATTGGAATCGATTATAATAAAGTTTATTGAGTTTGAGTTTTGTTTTACTGCATATCAACCTCTGTGGATTATTTAATGACAAAAAGGGGCGGTTTTGAGGTATTTTTAATGCTCGGCTACAGGGAGATGGTTGATTTAGTCAGATATTAATTAATTTTTTTTTTGTTTTTATTCTTTGTTATTTAAGAAAACTGAAAATGTCTTCTAGTTTTGTATTTAAAAATGTTTTGCTGAGAATATTTTCCTTCAAAAATGTGTTATGGTAATAATTTTTTCTTTAAAAACGTATTGTTGGTTATATGTTTCCTAAAAAATGTATATTTTTCTATAAAACTCTATTTTTATGTATATATTTCTATAAAAGTGCATTTTTATACTATCATAGTGTTTTGACCCCATTTTATGGGGTTATCTATTTGCCCATAGCTGGGACCCTAACAGGTGCTACCACTCCGGGTCGAGGGTAGACCTGAGAACAACAGCAATTAAAAGATGCTCCCATACTCCTCACAACCTCCCAGTCAGAGGATGCAATTTACCGTCATGCCTCTGACCATAAAGTTTATTGATTATCTTCTTTTTACTTTCGAAATTAAGTAAATTGCAATTGATGTTTTGATAATAGATAATAATTTTTCTGTATTTCTGAGATAAGATATTGTAACACTTTACACTATTCACGTTTTTCGGACTGTTGTCCACATATTTACTATCACATCTACGACGTTTCGATTGTTGTATGCTCAAGCCCCCAGACGATATTTGTTGGAATTTCGAACCAAAACCTTTATTTAGTTCACAGGGGTTGAGAGTTCAATTTCACGTACAATACCTTTAAATAGCTCAGTTATAGATGGCAAAAGGGTCCGGTGATTGTCTTGTTCTGTCTAAAACTGTGCACTTTTTTTTTCTGATGAAGTCCTTCGTTGTATTGGCAGTATGTTTTAGGTCATTGATCTGCTGAATGATGGTTTTTCCCCCCGATTAGTTTGTGTGCATTTTTCTGTAAATTGGTAGACAAAATGTTTCTGTAGATTTCCGAATTCATTCTGCTATTAATAGCACGAGTTACTTCATCAATAAATATGAATGATTTTGTTCCAGAAACAACAATGCACGTCCAAGCGAAGATACTGCCACGATCAGGCTTCGCAGATGAGCTTGTATGCTTTGGATCATAAGAAGATCCTTTCATTGTCCACACTTTGGCCTTTACTATCACTTTGCTTAGAGAATAATTATGGTCTCGTCAATCTATAAATCCTTCTTCCAGAACTCATGTTATTTACTTTTGTATTTCCGTGCAAATTTTAATCTGGCCTCCCGATTTTGTTACAGATGAGTGGTTTGCATCGTCTGGCATTGTCTATATATTTCTTCACTTGAAGTCTGCGAACGGTGCATTGTAAAAGTTTCACCTCTGAACTGTGAACATTTTTGGTGACGACACTGGCTGTTGTTTCTGGATTTTTCTTAAAAGCTTTCGCAATGTTTCTGTCATCAACTGCTGTTGTTTACCTTGACCGACCCCTTCTATGTTGCTCAGTACATCAGCATTTCTTTCTTTCTTCAGGACATACCAAATGGTCGCGATGCCAATGTTTGTCCAATGGCTCTCATCAATTTTCCTTCTTTTCTCAACTTTAAAATGGCTTGCGTTTCTCCCAGAGACAGCTCTCTCGTCTTTATATTCGTATATCCTTTTTAACAAGAAATGCAGTTTTTACAAGTGAAAGTCAAAACAAAAACTAAGCCTACTCATTCAAAGCTATTTAATGTTTAAACAATCAATGTAAAGGCAACACCTGTGCAACAAGAAACACCTGTCAGTCATGTGCTCAAATAGTTTTGCTCACTTAAAAAATGCGAGGGTTCAAACAAAGGCGGTATGTCCTAAATTGTTAAACACATCTAAACACATCTAAACACATCTAAACACATCTAAACATAAATGAGTCAGTCAGTTAAACCAGTTAAGTGCCATACGTGATACACGCGTTGAACGATCATATCTCTAAAGACTGACTGGGGAGAAGATTATAACGCAGAAGGTGGCCATTGCTTTCTGCGGTAGTCTGGTTGTCAGCCAAGGCTATAGAACCCAATGTGTCCTATTATTTAACCCATTACTGGAGGGAAGAGACGGATTAATGCCTTTCTGAAGGCTATTTGTGCGTAAGTGAATTCAAGGAATTCAACTGGAATTCGAGCTCGGCTCCCCGATTTGTCGTTCCAAGTCGATATCCATTGCACCACAACGCACATCCACGTAAATACATAAAGGTAAATGCCAGGAAATAAAAGGAGAAATTCAGAACTCTTGTATCATTTGATCTTAAACCCAAATGTCTTCAGTAGAAAGCAAAAAAAAAACAAAAGAACTGATCTGGCTATTCCAACACTTTTGAAGCGGACTATCTATCTATCTATCTATCTATCTATATATATATATATATATATATATACATATATATATATATATATATATATATATATATATATATATATATATGCAGATGACTTATATATATATATATATATAAGTCATCTGCATATAGGTCCGTTTCACAGCTCATCATTGTAACTAGATTAATTCTCCGCTCAAACCAGGATCGAAACCCGACAGATTTATCTGCAGCCGGAGATTCACCGACTAAGCCATCGGCGAACGTTCGATAAAGGAAGATTTAAATGCGCCAGCAGTTGAAAGTGATCAATCTCGATATAGCATCGCATATAGTCATTTCACTCTCTATTATATAAGGATATAGTTTTTTTTTTATGTCAGGAACAATATTAAGCAAAAATTTATGACAACGGGGGAAAAAGCTTTCGTGTGACACATTTTGTCCTTCACATATATATATGTATGTATATATGAGTGTATGTGTGTATGTGTGTGTGTGTACATCAATCAACGGTAGATACACTATTTGAATACACCAATGAAATGCGTATGTACACAACGGCACACATATACTTATATATGCCAAGACCTATACTGTTCACATTTGGTTATGTTTGTGTGAACCCCGGTGAGCGAGGGCGCGTTTTTGTGTGTCTGCGTATGTCAGTGGGTGTACAAGTGTGTATCTATGTCTGCGTTTACGCCCTTTACTTTTCTTTCTTCTACTTCTTTTATTTTGTCATTTTTCCTTTTCCCTTTCTCTATCGCTTTTCTCTTTCTTTTTATCGTACTCCTACTCCCATCTCTTTTCCCTTCTCTCCTCATCAACTCACTCTTTTTTGTTATTCTCTCTTTCCATTCCTCATTTTCACCATTGCTTGACCAGTATCTCTTTTTCTTTCCTAATCTTTCACTCTTACTCCCACACCTGTAGCTTTCTCTTCCCAGTATATCACCCTTTCTTACTCCTCTTTCTCTCTCTCTCTCTCTCTTTTCTTTCCTATTCCATCACTCTCCTCATTACTTCCCCAGTATCTCACACTTTTCCACTCTTTTTCTATCATTTCTTTCTCTCACTCTCTCACTTTTCTTCTCTCTCTTTTCTTTCTCATTCTCTCTCTCTCTCTCACTCTTTTCTTTAGTAATATTTGTCTCTTAATACCACCTATTTTCCTTTCTCTTTCAGCATCTCACTCTTTCTTACCCGCCCCTCTCTCTCTATCTGTCTCTCTCTCTCTCTCTCTCTCATTCCATTCCTAACCCATCACTGGCTTTTCCAGTATATTACTGTTTCTTTCACTCTCTTCTATTCTTTTCTTTCTCTATCACTCTTTTCTTCTTTCTTTATTCTCATTCCTTCTCTCTAGTCCACTTTTTTAATCTCTCGAACACCTTTCAAATTCTAGTTTTCAATCTATTTTTCTACCTGCATCACCTGACCAACATTCTCAACACTTGTTCCTTTTTCTCGAAAAACGCAATCAACCCTGAAGCTAATGAGTCGACAAACACATAAAGTATCCATAAATTAAAACTAAAAAAAAAAATGTTCACAAAGACTGGCAGCCACATCACTTAAATAGCAACAACAGCAACCATAAAAATGCGGAATATATGTTTTAAAATTGCGGGAAAAACGGCAGCTTGAACAATCAAAATAACAGAAGGTGTCAATGAGATTCGCGTTTTCTCACTCAGCTATTTGAGCAACGAGAAGACATTGAGGTCTGGGTGCATTTTTTTCCCTCATCATTTTTTCTAAAGCTTAAATAATATTTTAACGTTTCATTAGATCAATTCTTAATGCGCGTATCTTTTTTATACAGCAGTAGAGTTCATTACATTGACTTACATATAAATATCCTTGGGAAAGGTATTAGTCGTTCTCCTCTTTTCACATCTATGGGTCAAATTGTATCTGGAAAAATCATGGTTAGTCGATAAAAATTGTTAATGCAATATCTATTGGCAACAAAATAAAGTTAGAATTACAATCAAAATATGTTTTGGGGTCAAATAACCAACAAAGGGATGAAGAGCCTTAAAAAAACAACAAATCAGTTATTCATCATTACAAGGCTCGAGAGCCCCTCCTGCAAGTTATAGGATTATTGTTAAAATATGATGATTGAGGTTTTTAATATAAACCTGAATCCATCTTGCACATATACAAATCAACCATCCATCCGTGCATAGAATACTGCTGACATATAGCGTCAGGCGCCCCCGCTGTTCATCTCAGTGTTCTCGACAGGCTCCAAAGGAGAATCTATGATGTGATAGGTACCGAGTTAGCGGCTCAACTCCAGCCACTTTCTCACCGGCTGGATGTGGCTTTCCTCTGTCTATTCTATAAATATTTTCATGGCTTCTGCTCCGACGAACTTAAGTCACTGGTGCCCCTGCCACAAGAATTTTCTCGTGCAACCAAACTGTCAACAAGGTCCCACCCATTTACAGTTAAATCAACCAAATACAGCCGACAATTCTTCTCCATCAGCTTCTTTTGTCGCACTTCCCGTCTGAGGAACTCCTTTCCATATTCTTGCTTTTCTGGCGACTACAACCTCCAGGAAATTAAATGCAATGTCAATACCCATCTCTTATCCACTTGACTCTAGTTCTTTCTACATCACCTTGTATATCTTGTTCTTTTTCTTTCTCTCTACCTTTGCAACTGTCTCCACACCTGCGTTCCTATCCTTTTCTTGCTATTTCTCTGACACACCTTGTAACCGGACCGTCTTTCTCTTTACTCTCTTCCCATTAAAACTTTTACTCTCATGTAGCCCCCTCCGCATCAGTAGCGGCACCGCTTTGCTTGGGATGAAACGATTCAAAAAGAAAGAAAGATTGCTGTCTTAAGATAAGCATCCACGCGGGAGCCTGATTTACTTTTTATCGTTTTACTCGTAGGACGGCGATAATGCTACTAGAATGACAATAAATGAATAGGGTTCAAGAAGACAGAATATGGCGATAGATATTGCATTTAATATTTTGAAAATTGTAGTAATTAGAGAAGCAAGAAATCTGGAAAGAATTCCGACGTGTTAGAAGTGCGAGAAAAGGAACTATTAAAGTAGAAGTTGCGGTTGAATTTTTAACAGTAAATGATTGAGACCTAGATGGCAATCTCGTAGTATGCTTAAATTGATGTCATCAGGACATCAGGGAAAAAAGCTCCTCAGAGAATTTATCAATTATTTGTACAAAAGACAGAGGGAAGCCATGACTGAAATCGAGATACCTGGTCAGACAATAGCTATATATATATATATGGATGTGTATTGTGATGCAGTGGATATCGACTCGGAACGACAAATCGGGGTACCGAGTTCGAATTCCAGTTGAATTCATTGCATACACTTACGCACAAATACCCTTAGGAAAAGTAATAATCCATCTCTTTCCTCCAGTTACTGGTTAAATAACAGGACAGATTGGGCAACCTACTGCGTGTTAATATTCTGCCTAGTGAGTCATGTCTCTTTCTAGACATCATCGGCCAAAGCGTGTATCACGCATGGCATTTAATTTACTGATATATATATATATATATATATATACACGGCTTGGAAATAAATCACAAAGGACCCTATTAATATTAAATATTAACAAGGATTCTGCCAGAAGGCTCAATGTAATTAAATTTATTTATTTACAGAGCCAATATTAATTACACATAAAAAATTCAAATTTTCTTAAATCAGATGGTCATTGAGACGGGTAAATTTAACACACTATCTCATGAGCGAGATCAAAACATTATGAGAAAATATATGAGAAAATATATATAAGAAAATAAAAAAAATATGGAAAAATGCTTTGATCTTGCGTATGAGACGGGTGTCGAAAAGGCCATCCTATTTAAGAAAATTTTAATTCTTCCATATAAAATAGGTGTCTAACAAATTCTATTGTGTACCAATGTAACATCAAATGAAAACCCAACTACTAAAAAAGTTTACATTGGATCTACTAAGTAAACATTTAAACAGCGTTGGTATTTGCATTTAACTTCCTTCAAAAACAACATGTACCGAAACCAAACATTTCGTTCTGCGTATTTTAGGAAGTTAAAGAATACAAACAAAACCCCTCAAATTAAAATGATTAATTCTGAAAAAACAAGAATCGGTTAGTTGTTCTACGACATTTGCCCTTTATTCCTAAATGAAAAGTTGCAGATTTTAAGGTTTCCTTAAGATAAAGAAATATTGAATCGCAGCGATGAATAGGCCGTTTTGTGTAAACATCGAAAATGTTTTCTTAAAAATTTAATTAATTACAATGTTTCATTTATAACTTATACTCAAAATATAACCTATAAATTATAAATTATTTTACTAAAATAAATTATCCACACAACACTTATTTGGTTTTCTTAACTCCAATATACCTTAATATACCATATTTATTTATAATCTAATTCTAACCTAAACATTTATTTTTACTCATGAGGTAGTACAAAATCTAACTTAAAACACCTAAAATCCAACCTGGTGTTAAAAATTACTATTTACCCATTTTAATACATATGGCCCCACTATGTATCTTAACCAGAAAAGAATATTCTTCTTTAAAATTTAATTAAATACAATGTTGCATTTACAACTTATGTTCTATCAGCTCGAAAAGAGAAATTGGTGAGCCGAGTTCGAATTCCAGTTGAATACCCTGCATTCACTTAAGAACTGGTACCCTTGGGAAAGGTATTAATCCGTCCCTTCCCTCCAGTTATGGGTTAAATAACAACGGGCGAACTTGGGGACCCTGCCCTTAAAAACAAATCCCAATGAATCTTGATACTCAAAAAGTAAAAAGTATTACTAGACACAAAACATATAAAAACAACAATAAATTGTTGAAAGAAAAATGTATCACCAGCAATAAATAAATAAAATTTAGTTGGCAATAAATGACCCGCCGAGGTTGATATACCATAAAAACAAAATAAACGAACAAAAAAGAATAACTTATAAATTAAAAATTATTTTACTAAAATAAATGGCCGCACAATACTTATTTGTTTTTTGTTGTTGTTTTTTTTACTACAATATATCTTAGTATACCATAATTATTTATCATTCCAATTTTAACCTAAAGATTACAATCCCTTTACTCATAAGGTAGTACAAAAGCTAATTTTTAAAAAAATCCAACCTGGTGTTAAAAATTATTATCTACCCATTTAAGTAATGTATAGTTCCACTATGTATCTTACAGAGACAAAATTAAAAAAAGACATGCCTTGACACCAGACAATTCTGCTTCCTTTCACGACACAAATCTTCAACTCTATTCTCATTTTTGATTGAACAATATTGACACACCCACTAGCATATTCTCTACCTTCTCCTTCTCCTACTACACCTTCAGTTTCCAAATAACCATCAATTCATTTTATATTTTCTAAATAAAACATTTTCACTATTTATTTTAAACTATCACCTGAAGAAGAACAGTATTGTTCTGAAAGAAGCAAATTTTTATGTAGTGATATAATGGATTTAAATAGCATTGTAATAACAAATTATATTAAGCTCTTCTTTGTATCGAGTACTCTTTATAAAAGTAAATGCTTAGACAGTGTATTTGAATCTACCTGTTCTTATAATATATATATATATATATATATATATATATATATATATATATATATATATATTGCTTAATATTTAGTTTTTGGTAACAAAAGGGTTAGACCAGGGTAACATCTGTATTAAAAAAAAGGGTTCAATACAATTATACTGTAGAACTTTTGACTATTTTCTATTTGTGAACGAGTTATTACGCGACCTAGGTTTCTACCATGAGTGGTGTTATCAGGCGATTTTTAATAACTGATTTTACCGTTTACCGCTTTTCTTTTTAAGAACGCTCACATAACGGTGTCTTTTTTTTTACCGCTCACGTGGCAGGGGATTTTTGAAAGCGCAATCTTTAAAATTAAAACGAATTATTGCGTTTTCATCCATATATATATATGTGTGTGTGTGTGTGTGTGTGTGTGTGTGTGTGTGTGTGTGTGTGTGTGAGAATAATGACAGAAGAAAAATTCATCTTAGTCGACACGTTTCGTCCCCTGTGGGACTTTATAAAGACAAATGCATTTGTCTCGACAAAATTCCCTCAAACATCACATCAGACTAGTATTAATCTGAGTGTAATTTTTCTAAGCTGCATGTCGCCTACTAAAGATGGCGGATTGAAAATTATGACGTACGAAGCAACTCGGAGCATTGAATAATATCAAATCAAAAAATACCCATTCCAAAGAACATAAAAAAAAAGATTTTTCTGGATGATAATGTTCGGTGTCATAAACGAAACAAAAAGTCGATAATCGTCATCGCAAAATTATAGTAATTATTTTAAATACGGCTCTGGTCTTTGTGCTCCTGCTATATATTTAATAGTGAAATGAGTCACTCTACTAAAGGTTAGAATCCGCCATTCTGATAAATGAAAGAAATAGCTAACCACTAAAATAAATACGAACATCAACAACTATTGCTAACGCCAGCCATACTGCGAGAATTTAACTGAATATTCCGTAAATGCGAAGGTGTTCGACAAAGTACGCCACAAAGAATTATTAGAAATACTCCGCAATCTTGACATATTTGGGAAAGACATTGGAGTAATCAAGAATTTCTACTGGCAACAAAACCGACTGCGTTCGAACAGGAAACGAATTCAGCAGATATCTAAACTTATATAATAAATGGAACTTTGTCTGTGTGTGTGTGTGTGTGTGTGTGTGTGTGTGTGTGTGTGTGTGTGTGTGTGTGTGTGTGTGTCCGTTACCTATAGACTCCAAAACGGCTGAACCGATTTTCTTGAAAATTTACACAGTTGTACTCTAAGCGTCTACGAGTGTTCTTATCTAGGTTTTTTGTTGAGGTACCCCCGATAAATATCAATAATCGAAAAAATCAGGTTATAGTAGGAGTGGTTCGATTTTAATCAAATTTGATACACTCATAGAAAAGACATAAGAAACGATATTCAGAAGTTTCAAGGTTGCAGTTCTTACAATAGTGAATAAGTCGATAATATATATATATATAAGGCAAGATGTTTGTGTGTGTGTGTGTGTGTGTGTGTGTGTGTGTGTGTGTGTGTGTCTGTCTGTCTGTTTATCTGCCTGTATATCTGTATTTTTTCACCCCTTTTATTTTAGTTTTTGGGTTTGGCTCTAAGTAGGTATAATTGTAGCTCTTAGTCTCAGCCATGATGCTATTTACTCAGAGGACTTTTTTAGCCTTCAAAATTCAGTTTACGACAAAAAAAAACTTTGATATCGATACCAGGAAATCAAAATTTGACTTACATCCATTCATTTTTCTTTCAGTCTACGGATTTCACTAGAAACAAATAAAAGAGTAATGGATTGCTATGTGATGTCACTTCTTCAAGGTGGCAGTGAATGCTGGACAATCTCAACAAAGATGAAAGAAAAAGTTGAAGCAACTGAAATGTGATTCTACAGAAGGATACTGCGGATTTCCTGGATCGAGCGCGTGAGCAATGATGAGGTTTTGGAAAGGATAGAAATGAAAAGGAAATTATTATTGAACATCAGGAAAATACAACTAAAGATACTGTGACATGTAAGGAGGAAAGAAATCTTGGAGAATCTGATACTCACAGGTCAGATAGAGGGAAAGAGTAACAGGAGAAAGCAGCGTGTAACATACTTGATGGGCCTGTGCAAGTGATGACAGAACAGGGTTCGGGTGCGATTACAGGAGAAAACGTGTTAAGAGTCACCAGGGATAGGGAGGCCATGATTGCCTACATTCTGAAAGACCATGGCACATCAGCGACGCAAAGGAATCCTTGCGAAGGGATGCTGAACAGTTCACGGTTCGATCAGCATTCAGATATCTGAACAAATGACCAGTTCTATCTTTTTTTAACATCCAGAAAAGAACATTCAGTGTTATTGGTCCCGATTTGGTATCTTGCCTTCAGTCATTTTTCCACCACTGTAATATAGTTTTCTTGTGCTTTTTCTGTAAATATCAATATTTCTCATGGTAATTTTTTCTCTATAGTACGTTGATTTTATAAATTTAAACGTAGTATTAGATTAGCTGCAAGGTTGCATAATTTTACATTTGAAATGATTAGATGTAACCTTAAGTTCTATGCTAACAATTTCTTCCTATCGCACTTCTCTCTTGTAAAACTCTCTTCCTGCTTCTTGGTTCCCAGTCAGCATTGATTTTCAAAGATTTAAATGCAATATCTGTTGTTACCTACTATCTACTCAATTCTTGTTTTTTTTTATTTTAATGTTATCACTCTATAAATATTTTTCTTGTGTTCTATAACATACAGTAACCCCTTGCTTCTTAGGGATTTATTTCCTTGCTTGGGCTGAAATTATTTTTAAAAAAAGTATACAGTAATGTGCAAAAGTATTAGAACAAGAACTATTTTATCTTTTATGAGGCATCAAAATAATGTTAAAAATCATCCCTGTCCTAATACTTTTGCACACTACCGGTAGTGTGAAAAAGTATTAGGACAGAGGTGATTTTCAAAAAAAAACTCACTAAAATTCAAGTACAAGATGAAAAGCCAAACCTCTGTAAGAATTGTTTACCTAAAACGAAGAGGAAGAAAGGCTTCGGAATTTCAATTGGCCTCCACAAAGCCCTGATCTCAATTCTATTGAGCATCTATGGGTTATTTTGGTTAAAATAACTTGATAAATCTAATATTACTTTGCAAAACACTCTTTGTGAACAAATACAAGCTGCTTGATAGGAGATAAAATTAGATAAATTGAAGAAGCTTGTGATGTCAATGCCTGACAGAATGAAGGCTGTGATCAAAGCAAAATAATACTAAATATTATATTTATTTTGTAACACTTATTTTTTTGTTGTTTTTTTTTTGTTTAAGCATTTGTTGAATAAATCAAATAGAATTACTTTAATTAAATTGTTTACTTTCTGTCAATATGCCTCATAAAATATAAAATAGATCTTGTCCTAATACTTTTGCACAGTATATCTGTCATTTAAGGTTTAAAAGAAAACAAGAGTTTTATAAAGTTTTTGTTTGGTGATTTCAATGCAGACTTGATTGGATTATGTTAATAAGAGAAAATAACAGATTTGACATTATGAGCAAATGAAACAAAAACGCAATAACTTGACCAAATTTATGTTTGTATAATAAATTATTTTTCGCTTGTTTAAATCGTTAAATTAAGGCCAGTGTTTGAAAATAGAGTTTTATGGGCGTATATATGTCAGTTCTTTATTTTCAATATGAGCTTTTTATTATTCACTTTATTTATTCTATATATAAATGTGTCCGAGTGCGTGATGACGTTCGTTTTCTTTTATGATCAAATGTAGGCGGGGCTTATGCGTAATTAAGAATGATTGACATGTCACCTCATACAGTCGTTTGAATCACATAAAAGGTCGACATTTTCTCTATGATTTACACCGAACGTGAATAAATTATAAACATTCTACGAGGTGCAGTGACTAAAAAAGTTGGCGGATAGGCCAAGTAGGGATTCAAAACATAAAACTTGTGATGTTTGGTCATTTCTTCAGATATCGGAATGTTTGGTCAAGCTGTGAACTTTTCTGCAATCACTTCACAAAAAATATGTTCGTTTCGCTGCTGTCGACAGAGAACTACACTACTGAATATTCAGTTAAATTCTCACAGTATGACACACGTATAAGCAGTAATTGTCGACGTTAGTATTTATTTTAATTGACCACTCTTTTTGCCTTCGATCAGTGTGGCTGATGCTAACCTCCAAGAGAGTTACTCACTTCCCCATTTTGGGATAACGCTTTCTGCTGAAATTAAGGGGAAACATTTTATTGAACCAATACCTAAGTCTACTGTTAGGAAGTCTACCAATCATTTCTGGAATATTGCTGTCACATATGGCCTCGTGCTCTGGCTATATATTTTTATAAAACCCAAAGAATCTGCAATGCTATTGGGCTTGAAATGGCATCTCAACTTTAGTAATTTTCCCACCGCCGTAATATAGCTTTCCTGTGCCTTTTCTATGAATTATTTCATGGCAATAATTATGATAAACTTGCCTCTATGGTATATCGACTTCTGGAATTTAAGTGCTGTATTAGATTGCTGGGTGTGCGTTGAGGCGCAGTGGATATCGGCTCGGAACGAGAAATCGGGGAGGCGAGTTTGAATTCCAGTTGAATTCGTTGCATTCACTGACACGTAAATATCCTTGGGAAAGGTCTTAATCCGTCTCTTCCCTCCAGTTACGAGTTAAATAACAATACATATTGGGTTGTATAGCCTTGGCTGGCAACCAGTCCACTGCAGAAAGCAATGACAACCTATTGCGGAAAAATCTTCTGCCCAGTCAGTCGTGTCTATTTTGAGACATGATCGCCCAAGCATGTATCGCGTATGTCTCTTAACTGACTGACTAGATTGGTGGCGAGATTTTACATCATTTTACAGTAGAAATGGTGAGATGTAACCGTAAGTTCTATTCTAACAGTTTCTTTGCTCAGACTTCTTACTTGTGGACCGTATTTTTTTCTTTCTGGTTAAGTTTTATATTCAAAAATTATATGCAATGTCAGTTTTTATATTCTGTCTTCTTAATTCCTTTTCTTTTGTTGTTTTCGCTCTTTAATAATGCTTTTGCTATTCTTATATTATTTCACACTCAGTAACCTGAGTCTTAGTGGCTTTATTGTCTGACTTAGGGCGAAATGACTTAAAAAAAACCGGCTCGGTAACTATTCTATTGTGCATTGAATGCTGTAGCCATATCTAAAGAAGGATGTGCAATGTAATCGGTGCTGACTTGGCATCTCGACTTCAGTCACTTTCTCACCTATGTGACATGGCTTCCCTCTGTCTTTTCTACAAATGTTTTCATGGCAACAGCTCTAACGAGCTTTTTTCCCCTGATGCCCCGACCACATGACTTTAAGCGTACTACTAGATTGGAATCTAGGTCCTACCCTTTTGCCGTTAAAATAATTAAATGTAACCACCGCTTCTACTCCAACAGTTTCTTTTCTCGCATTTATCGTCTGCAGAACTTCCTTCCGTTTATTTGCTTTCCTGATTGCTACAATCTCCAAAAATCTAAATGTAGAACCAACAGTCATCTTCTATCTTCTTGAATCTCGCTCATGTTTTATCTTTTCTTCAATACCTTCTGTGGACAGTCGTTTCTCTCACTGTAACTTTCTGCGCGCTAATAGCAGTCCCGGCTTGCTTGGAGTGAAATCATTAAAAATAAAAAGATAACGTTAATAGGTTATTTTTCATTAACTATTCAATAGTCATTATTTATTATATTGGTACTCTCCTTCAGTATTTATTATCTTAGCAAAATTTACTCATTATCCTACTGCTAACTCTAGCGAATAATTTTCCTTTACCTTATGTTTATTGGCAATTATTATTAGATTATACTCTTTAGTAGGTAAAACACTGCGCCTCCTCGGGTTAACTCTCACAACAGACCTCAAGTGGAATGACTATATAGAATCCATAGCTAAATCTGTTGCTAAGAAGGTCGGTTCTCTCTGCAGGGACAGGAAGTTTTTCCCGTCTGAAATAATCCTGCACATATACAAATCTGTCATCCGCCCATGCATTGAATACTGCTGCTATATCTGGTCGGGTGCGCCTGCTATCCACTAGAGAGCCCTGACAAAATCCAACGGAGAAGCTGTAATGTGATCGATCTCCACTTGGTAGCTCGGATACAGTCACTTTCTCACCAGCACAATGTGGCTTCCCTGTGTCTCTTCTACAAACACTTTCACGGCTTCTGCTCCGATTAACTTAGCTCACTGGTGTCACCTATATATGAATATACTCGAGCCACAAGATTAGCAACTAGGTCCCACCCTTTTACTGTGAAACCAATAAAATGTAAACGCAAATTCTACTCCATCAGTTTGTTTTTTTTTTCTCGCACTTTCCGGTCGTGGAATTCCCTTCCGTTTACTTGCTTCCTCACAGCTACAATCTCCAAGAATTTAAATGTAAAGTCAATAGTCATCTCCTGTCTCATGCTCCCTTCTCCGTCCACTCCACTCTCATCAGTATTCTCATCCTTCTCTTACCCACTTCCTGCCACCCGCTGTAACCTGTCACTCTTTCTCATAACTTTCCTTCTATGTAACCCCCTGCACAACAGAGACAGTAAAATGCCTTGCTTGGGGCGATACGATTATGAAAAAAATTATTTTATAACTCTGAGCTACTCAAGAATTTTCTATTAATTAAAGTTACACAGAAATTCTCCTATGGTCTAATATTTCTTGGAAATTATTCTAAGAATTCAATAATTATTTCATTAACTACAGTTAGTCAGTAATCATTCTACAGCCTAAAATTATCAAGTAATTATTCTATTGTCTAATATTATTTAGTCATTATTCTATTGGTTAACTTTACTCATTAGCTAGTCTTTTAGTTAACGTCGCTCAGAAATTATTATAATGCCTGTGAGTACTTCATTATTATTCTGTTGTTTAACGTTACTCAGTAATTATTATACTGGCTAAAGTAATTCCACAATATCGTCTTGGCTAAAGTTACTCAGTAATTATTATACTGGCTAAAGTAATTCCACAATATCATCTTGGCTAAAGTTATTCAATAACTGTTTTACTGTCTAACGTCACTCAGTAATTATTCTACTAGCTAACGCTACTCAGAAACTATGCTTTTGGCTAATTTAATCCAGCAACTATTCTCTTGTCTAACCTTATTCGATAAGTATTTTATTATCTACTCTTATGTAGTAGTTATTCTACCAGTTAACGCTACGCATAATTTTTTTGACTAATACTGTTCAATAATTGTTACATTGCTAACATTATTCTGTAATTATTATATTGGTTAACTTTACTCAATCATTATACTCCTGCCGAACATTAGTACTGCATATCTGTTAAAATGAGATGCCAGTGTTATTTTCATTTTTTAACCCATTTACACGACAATTTATCAATCGCACAATTTTATTATACTGCATATGAATTCAAAATATAATGTGCTTATATTACCTATCACAAATCTGTATTGCCAAAAATGGTATAAATACAGAGCATTGACGGAACTAAGTTACTTGGATAATATCATACATAGACGTCATAGTTTTTTGTGGAGACAATCTCATGTACTTTGCATCCACTATGTCGTGCAGGAGCTCCTGGTAGGAGACCCCGGCATGCTAGGGTTCAACTCGACTTGGAAGTTTCTTTCCACCTTAGTAATATTTTAGTGGAACCTTTGTCCATGGTCACTACTCACTGCTCTGGGGTTTGGAGGGGAGAAGTTAAATATGATAGAGAAAGTGAATCTTTAGTGAGATTCAGTATCTCATATCCTCATAAGCCTGTAACAACTTCTCGATACACTGTTGGTAAACTGATTTCTGCGTAAAACCAACGAGGCCACGAAAGACTTACTTAAATGTTTCCCATGCTCTCAGATCATTAAAGATAAGAAGTCTTTCAGTAGGACAACCTGTTTTCCATGTCAAAGAATGAGGCGAAATCTTTGTTTCATATCCTGAAACAGGTGATCTTTGCATCTTCAGCGACCAGGTTCCATTGCTTAAGCCGGATTGCCAGGGGCTCTGATTGCTTCTTAGACAGGTACAAATCCCGTGCACTCCAATTCAGGTCTTCTAGGTGATCCAGTCGAGCTCAATGCCACTTGCTCCTTAAAATACAGGGACATTGTCTTTGTAAGTGACTGACTTAGCAGAGTTTTCCACTCGATGTAATTTTTCATATAATGAAGGAATAAGCTCTTTACGTTTTGGGAGTGTAAGGACAAGGCGATCATTTTAGTTAGTAGGAGATTTTCACAGCTGTAAGAAACTCGGCATATCGTATTTTTGGTGGGGAGAAAGCATTTCAACACGATGTATTTGTTAGACAAAAACAGCAGTTATCTGCATAGCTTCGTTGCTAGCTCCAGACCATCGGGGCAGCAAAAAAAGGTTGCTTTCTTGTCATAAACCTATACAGTTAGTCTATTATAACAGGTTTTACAACAGATGTGTGGAGTCCAATTAACCAGAAATTTCGTCTAAGCTGCCTGTCGCTTAAACGTGGTGGATTAGAAATTATTGCGTACGAGGCAACTTAGAGAATTGAATAATATTAAATAAAAAAATACCTGTTGCAAATTTATTAAAAATAAAATATAATGTTCCGTATCATAAAACAAAAAATAATTAAATAATCGTCATTGCAAAAATATTAAACACATTTTATTGCTAAATCGGTCTTCTGACAGGTATCATTTTAAATACTGCTGCCACATCTGGTCTAGTGTTGCTAGTATATATTTAAATATTCTTGATGAAATCTAGAGAAGAATCTTCTATGTTATTGGTTCCTACCTATCATCTTGACTTCAGTCACATTTCGGCCTCCGTAATTTAGCTTCTCTGTGCTTTTTCTATAACTATTTCGTCATATTGGCGACGAAGATTCGTACACAAGTCGTCCACAACAAATTGGCGACGAAGATTCTTACACAAATCGTCCGCAACAAATTGGCGACGAAGATTCGTACTTATGTCGTCCACAACAAATTGGCGATGAAGATTCGTACACATGTCGTCCACAAAAAATTAACGACGAAGATTCGTACACAAGTCGTCCACAAACAATTGGCGACGAAGATTCGTACACAAGTCGTCCACAACAAATTGGCGATGAAGATTCGTACACAATCATCCACAACAAATTGGCGAGGAAGATTCGTACACATGTCGACAACAAATTTACGACGAAGATTCGTACACAAGTCGTCCACAAAAAATTGGCGACGAAGATTCGTACACAAGTCGTCCACAACAAATTGGCGACGAAGATTCTTACACAAATCGTCCACAACAAATTGGCGATGAAGATTCGTACACAATCATCCACAACAAATTGGCGAGGAAGATTCATACACATGTCGTCGACAACAAATTGACGACGAAGATTCGTACACAAGTCGTCCACAAAAAATTGGCGACGAAGATTCGTACTTATGTCGTCCACAACAAATTGACGAAGAAGATTAGTACACAAGTCGTCCACAACAAATTGGCGTCGAAGATTCGTATTTATGTCGTCCACAACAAATTGACGAAGAAGATTCGTACACAAGTCGTCCACAACAAATTGGCGAGGAAGATTCGTACACATGTCGTCCACAACAAATTGACGAAGAAGATTCGTACAGAAGTCGTCCACAACAAATTGGCGACGAAGATTCGTACTTATGTCGTCCACAACAAATTGACGAAGAAGATTCGTACACAAGTCGTCCACAAAAAATTGGCGACGAAGATTCGTACACAAGTCGTCCACAACAAATTGGCGACGAATATTCGTACTCATTTCATCCACAAAAAATTGGCGACGAAGATTCGTACTCATGTCGTCCACAACAAATTGGTGATGAAGTTTCGTAAGCAGGTCGTCCACAAGAAACTGGCGATGAAGATTAGTACACACGACGTCCACAACAAATTGGCGACGAAGATTCTTACACAAATCGTCCACAACAAATTGGCGACGAAGATTCGTACACAAGTCGTCCACAAAAAATAGGCGACGAAGATTCGTACACAAGGCGTCCACAAGAAATTGGCGATGAAGATTAGAACACACGACGTCCACAACAAATTGGCGACGAAGATTCTTACATAAATCGTCCACAACAAATTGGCGACGACGATTCGTACACAAGTCGTCCACAACAAATTGACGAAGAAGATTCGTACACAAGTCGTCCACAACAAATTGGCGACGAAGATTCGTACACAAGTCGTCCACAACAAATTGGCGACGAATATTCGTACTCATGTCATCCACAAAAAATTGGCGACGAAGATTCGTACTCATGTCGTCCACAACAAATTGGTGATGAAGTTTCGTAAGCAGGTCGTCCACAAGAAACTGGCGATGAAGATTAGTACACACGACGTCCACAACAAATTGGCGACGAAGATTCTTACACAAATCGTCCACAACAAATTGGCGACGAAGATTCGTACACAAGTCGTCCACAAAAAATAGGCGACGAAGATTCGTACACAAGGCGTCCACAAGAAATTGGCGATGAAGATTAGAACACACGACGTCCACAACAAATTGGCGACGAAGATTCTTACATAAATCGTCCACAACAAATTGGCGACGACGATTCGTACACAAGTCGTCCACAACAAATTGGCGACGAAGATTCGTACACATGTCGTCCACAACAAATTGACGAAGAAGATTCTTACACAAGTCGTCCACAACAAATTGGCGACGAAGATTCTTACACATGTCGTCCACAACAAATGGACAACGAAGATTCGTACACAAGTTGTCCAAAACAAATTGGCGACGAAGATTCGTACACAATCATCCACAACAAATTGGCGACGAAGATTCTTACACAAATCGTCCACAACAAATTGGCGACGAAGATTCGTACACAAGTCGTCCACAACAAATTGGCGACGAAGATTCGTACACAAGTCGTCCACAACAAATTGGCGACGAAGATTCTTACACAAATCGTCCACAACAAATTGGCGACGAAGATTCGTACTTATGTCGTCCACAACAAATTGACGAAGAAGATTCGTACACAATTCGTCCACAACAAATTGGCGTCGAAGATTCGTTCACAAGTCGTCCACAACAAATTGACGAAGAAGATTCGTACACAAGTCGTCCACAACAAATTGTCGATGAAGATTCGTACACAATCATCCACAACAAATTGGCGAGGAAGATTCGTACACATGTCGTCCACAACAAATTGACGACGAAGATTTGTCCACAAGTCGTTCACCAAAAATTGGCGACGAAGATTCGTACACATGTCGTCCACAACAAATTGGCGATGAAGTTTCGTACGCAGGTTGTCCACAAGAAACTGGCGATGAAGATTAGTACACACGACGTCCACAACAAATTGGCGACGAAGATTCTTACACAAATCGTCCACAACAAATTGGCGACGAAGATTCGTACACAAGTCGTCCACAACAAATTGGCGACGAAGATTCGTACACATGTCGTCCACAACAAATTGGCGATGAAGTTTCGTACGCAGGTTGTCCACAAGAAACTGGCGATGAAGATTAGTACACACGACGTCCACAACAAATTGGCGACGAAGATTCTTACACAAATCGTCCACAACAAATTGGCGACGAAGATTCGTTCACAATCATCCACAACAAATTGGCGATGAAAATTCGTACACATGTCGTCCACAACAAATTGACGACGAAGATTCGTACACAAGTCGTCCACAACAAATTGGCGGCAAAGACTGGAACTCACATACACGTATACCCCTAATCGCTACAAAAAGTCGATACGAAGTTTTCGAATTCGAGTCACCACAATAAGTTGGCGACTTATATATACCACTCAACAACAGAACTCATATAGAACAACGTAAAAACTATAGTGCCACACAGGTCGTCCACAATTTGGCGACACTATCGCAGATAATCTGCTGGCATTACAAACAAAAAGAGACACAATGAAAAACTGTAAAAAGGAAATTAAAAGTCAATATTTTTGTGCCCTTCAACAGAAAAATTTTCCACAAAATCTTCTACAAGATTAATTGCTAGAAAGCAATAATTAAAAATCCAAACCCCACACGGAATCAAAGCAGCAAACCATGGATGACTTTTAGAAAAGAATACTAGAAGTCATTAAAAGAAGTAAAGCAAGACAATATAAATTAGAAGTAGAACAAATAGAAATGCAAAAGGCAAATGAAGAAAAGCAATTACAACTACAAGAACTCTTACTAAAATTAACAAGCAATACACTAGGAAGGAACACGGAAAAAGAGGAGACGTTTTCGCAAGTTCCTGTATGGAACGCGATAGAAACCTTTACGTACTCAATTGATGAAGACAAAAAATTAGGAGAATATTACAGGCAATATGAAGATATTTTTAATGTCGATTATCAGGACTGGACAGAAAATAAAAAGTTAAGGCATTTGCTCAGAAAATTAAGTACGGAGGAATACACTAAATTTGTAGATTATACTATACCAAGGAAGACGAACGACTTAACGTTCGAGGAGGCAGTGACAGGCCTCATTGAGCTATTTAGCCCCAAAATTTCATTGTTTCACAAAAGATGGAAAAGATGGAAATGCCTTAACCTCGTAAAAGACGAAAACGAGGACTATTCAATATTCGCAACCATCGTCAACAAACATTGTTATGACTTTAAATTAGCTGAGCTAACTCCAGACAACGTTAAATGCCTACGTATTAAAAAAGACAGTAAAGATATTGAAGAATCAGGAGTCGCGTATATTCGTAAGTTAAAGGAATTACGTTTTACACTCTCCATAAAAGTAAAACAAGATTTTAACGACAAAGAAAAAAGATATAAAGACAGAAATCAAATGGGACAGAAATTAAAAAAAACCCTTCTGCATGTTGCAGATGTGGTGAATTGCAATGGGTTAGAGATTGTCGGTTCAAATACAAAAATTGCTTAGTGTGTGGAAAGATGGGGCACAAGGTAGTTGTATGCAGAAACAAACATCAGCCTAGTAGGGTAAGATCTACTAGAGCGGAATATGAAAACAAAGAAAATACGAGGAAATATTTAGAACTTGAAATATTGAATAAGAAGATCAAATTACAACTGGATTCAGATTCAGACTTAACAATAATCAATCTACAGACAAAGCGGAAGCTGAATAGGTCAACCATGTTACACACAAAAAAATGCTAAATCGGTAACAGAAAAACGGATCGATTAAGAAGGTGAAATAATCGTAAATGTGAAATTTCAGGGAGAAACCAAAAAGTTAAAAATATATGTTATGCAAAACACACATAACCTGGTTGGAACGGACTGGATGCAGAAGTTTAATATATGGGATTTACCCTTTAGCTCTTGTAAAAAAAATAAAGAGCGTGTTGACAGAAACTACAAAATTGAAACAAGAATTACACAAATTCCAGAGGCATTCTCAAGCAGTATAGGACGAGGTAACAAATTCGCAACAAAAATTGAGCAAAAGAAGAATGTGCAACCAGGATTTATTACACCGATAGTTACGAAAACAAGATTCAAACTTGGTGAACAAGTTTACTTCAGAATGTTAAAAATAATAGGGCACATTGGGAACCTGGAACGGACTAGGAAATGCGATATACGCAATACAGAGAGAAACATCTACCCATAAGAAACATACAAATCAAATACAGAATAGAAGTGAGGAGCCAAGCTCGTCACCCTAAAAGAAAATGTCAGTATGGAAGAAATTTTTGAAGCCGTTGAGAATAATAGAAAACAAACGAAAAAAATATTAACTCCTCTCAAAAAAGAAGCTAGGGAGGGGGTGTTGTGGGATCTCCCTTTTTTGTATATAATAATGGATTCGACTGAGTGTACATATAATCATGCCATAGAGAGAACAGCAGTTGGATTTGGAATCACAGTTGTAGTTGCAGTTTACTCAGATAGAATAAGTTACCCGGACATACTATTTCACTTCAAGACTTGTATATATTCATTACTACTAATAATATTCCTAAATCGACTAACCCGCGTTCCAGTTAGTAATATTACGTTCAATATAACCTACTTTTTCTATCTCCATATCTGTTTTTGCTGTTTATTTTGTGTGGTTCCTCATCCGGAATCCACAACATTAAACATACAGTAACCTCTTGTATCTTAGAAGCTTTATTTTTGGTTTGAAATGATTTTAAAAAGTATATCTCTGACATTTTGGGTTTCAAAATAAAAGAAAAGTTTTTAAAAGTATTTGCTTTGTTGGATCACATGCACGATATCGATACGAAAGTCTAGAGCTGGCGAGACTATTAAAGAGCATGCCTATACTTTTCAAGTCAGTATTTTGGTTTTGTAGCAACTTGCAGTGTTGAGAGGAATAACCCCTAATGCAATATATCCTGTGATAAATTTTCTTATTAGCTATAATGAATTTCTTACGTCATATTCATTTACCTGATCTATCTGAAGTATTTCGAGTTTATTAATTCCACATTCTGAAATTCCGTGATGGAGCTAGGGTATGTATCATCAGTACTTTCACTACAATTCCGAATTATAATTTCTGCTTGAAGAAAGTTCAAGTTCTATTTCTTGGAACACTTAATATCGTTGATTTGTTTTTCGTGCAAGATCATTCGAACTCCAACTACGAATACCGAATTGATCATCGTAGGCCCCACCGCATTGTCGGTCCATCGGCCTCTTGTGTGAAAGGAGTGATAGCAGCTGTTAGACCTCCAGCTATAGGCAAATAGTGAACCTCAAAACTGGTGTCAAAACATGAAAATAAAAAAAATCCATTAGAAAAATTATCTGCAATACATTTGCATAGAAAAAGAATCAAATAATATACCAGCAACACATTTACATAGTAAAAATATTAAAGAATACATTTCCATAGTAAAATAATAAAAGACATACGAGCAATACATTTACATACAAAAATAATAAAAGTCATACCAGCAATACATGTACATATTAGAGGAATAAAAAGTACATTTACATAGTAAAATAATAATAAAATAATAAAATACATTTCAGCAATACATTTACAAAGTAAAATAATAAAAGGCATAGCAGAAATATATTTCCATAGTAAAAGAATAAAATACCAGCAATACATTTACATAGTAAAATAATAAGACATACCGTCAATACATTTAAATAGGAAAAAAGAGAAAGTTACAAGCAGTACATTTATATAGTAAAAAAGAATACTAGCAACACAGTGACATAGTTAAAAAATAAAAAATATCATAAATACATTTACATAATAGAATAATAAAAAAATTTTAAGCAACACATTTACATAGCAAAAGAATAAAAACTTCCAGTAATACATTACGAGGGCCATTAAATAAATAAGGTGAATCTTTCGGTATAAGGACTTCTAATACAGATAAAAAATTACTTTTTTTTTCAATGTAGTTTCCCAGCAGTGTCAGACATTTTTCTCATTTGTGCACAAGCTTCCGTATTCCCTCAGCGTAAAAATCTTTGAACTGATGTCTCAGCCAATCGCTCACAGCACTTTTGACTTCATCATCATTTTCAAACTTCGTGCCTCACGTGAACACTTTCAAGGGACTAAACAGGCAAAAGTCTGAAGAGGCAAGGTCTGGGTTGTAAGGGGGATGAGAAAGCATCGTTGATGGTCTGCACCGTTTGGGCTGCTGTGTGAGGCCTCGCGTTGTCTTGATGCAAGACGACTCCATGTGACTGATGACCCCTGCGTTTGTTCAACAAATTGGCTCAAAGCCCTTGCAATGTCATCCACTGTCACCCTTCTGTCAGATTGAATGAGGTCATTGACTGATTCGATCACCTCAGAAGACCTCACTTCTGTAAGCCTCCCAGGCCTGTCTTCATCCTCAAGACTTCTCCGTCATTCTTTAAACAATTTAGCCCACTTGTAGACAGTTTTGGCTGAAACATGTGACACCATACACAGTTGACATTCTCCTATGAATTTCAACTGTTTTGCACCCTTCAGCAACCAAAATCTTGATAACTGACCTCTGTTCAATACTGGAGCATGCTTCTTGGTCTTTGTTAATTTCCAAAACTCTCAAAGTTTTTTTTTTCAATCAGCTAAAAATTAAATCCCTTTGAAAAAGAAGTAAAGGAAAAAAATAAAGAGAGTAAGCTTCTATCTGTATTAGAAGTCTTTATACCGACAAATTCACCTTATTTATTGAATGACCCTCGTAGAAGCCCTTATACCGACAAATTCACCTTATTTATTGAATGACCCTCGTACATGATAAAAGAATTTTAAAAGAAATTACTTGTTCACCACTGAGCCATGTGTTCTTAAGGACACATGGCTCAGTGGATATAGACGTTGGTTAGTTCATGACTTGAATCTTAGAGTTGTGAGTTCAATACTTGGCTACAGCAGTGGTGAACAAGTAACTTGCAGAGTTAGAGGGAGATAACTCGTAACTTCCAATCGAAGCTTTACGATGAGGATGATATACGCCAGTGATTGTAATAAAGGGTTCAGTTCAAAATTTCCAGCACCTGAAGAAGATCTGAGCGTACAACGGCCGAAACGTCGTCCAAATGGCAACAAAGATGAGGACCTGTCCTTGTACCCGCGCAAAGCATAGACTAGGAAGAGTGTAAATCGATGTGAGAAAATATTCTGTCAAATAAAGCAAAATAGTATACTTAGAATGTGTGTACTAAAAGTCGTTTTTCATTGTTTGCTTTGGTTAAACGGATAATATCAGCAAAACAACGTTGCGTTCTCTTCATAATTATCGTTATATCCCCTGAATACCTGGGGGAAACAGAAATAAATAATGGCGTATGGAAACAACGCTCTTTGTGGTTTATTTAAGTAAATGGGGCGGCTTAAAATAAAGAATAATTATCAAATCTATCATTAACACCCTCAGACAGACATTTTTTGGCCCGGCTATATGGCCGGGAATACCCACAATAAAATGACCATGTGTCACATCCAGCCTTGCGTGGGAAGGCTAGTAAATACAGTTGTACGGTGTCGTGAAGAGTCGTACAGAGTCGTAGGGAGTCACTTGAGAGTCAGTGCGAGAGTTAGACACACTTCCGGTGGCGTACCGGAAGTAATCACGTATACACACGTCTTACAACGGATTGGACTCTTGTATCTTTTCTATTGTAAATATTACTAATCACTTCTGTACTTACTAACCGTCTTTCCGCGGAATACAACTTATATTCTGATTATGTTGTTGAGTTATTCATTTATACTTGGCGACATAACACAAAGTCCCACCCATTTACAGTTAAATCAACCAAATGCAGCCGACACTTCTACTCTAACAGCCTCTTTTATCGCACTTTCCGCTTGTGGAACTCCCTTCCGTATACTTGCTTTCCTGACGGTTATAACCTCCAGGAATCTCTTAACCACTTGATTCCAGTCCTTTCCTTGACCGTTCTACATCACCCCATGTATCTTGTTCTTTTCCCTTCGCACTCTAGGTTTTTTTTTAAACGTTTGATCCCAAGCAAGGTGGTACCAGCACTCATGCACAGGGGGCTACATAAGAGAGTTACCTTCGAAACTGTCATCACACCTGTATTCCCATTCTTCTCTTGCCATGGTTTTTTCTCATCACTCTTCTTCGGCTTAAACTTTTACTTTCTTATGTAGCCCCCTGCGCATCAGTGGCAGTACCGCCTTGCCTGGGGTGAAACGATTAATATATATATATATATATATATATATATATATAAAGACAGAAATCTAAGCAAGAGCCAACAAGCGAGCACAGTTTCGCCTAACGACTCGTCAGGAAAATTGGCTCTCTGACGAGCCGTTAGGCGAAACCGTGGTCGGTTGCTGGCTCTTGCTTAGATTTCTGTCTTTATATATATATATATATATATATATATATATATATATATATATATATATATATATATATATTATAATCGTTTCACCCCAGGCAAGGCAACAAATTTCCAGGTCAAATGTGTCGTAAATAATCTCGATGGGTTCTTTCACTTCATCCTGTGTACTGTTAGAATCCATTTCATGCCGTTTTTTAATTTGATTAATTTGTCTTTTATGGGTATGTCTTAGTGCCTGTATTATATACCCTATCTCGCCTTCTAGTACGGCATATTCTTTTAAAAACTTTTTCTGACCTGGAAGAAATCGTTTTTGGATTTTTTTTGGTGGGGGGGGGGTTTGTACTTTTTTGGTCTTATGTATTTTTGACTGTTTGGGAATTAAATTGTCGAACACGGATCTCACCTTCCTGGAAAACATGGTTTCTGCTGGTGAGCTAGTTGGTGGTGTATTCGGGTTCTGCCTTATGCGATAAACTTGTAAAAACTATTGTAATGCTATGTCGATTGGAGTTCCTTGAGCTTTTTTAAATGCTCTTTTAAGCGTGTCCACGAACCTCTGCTTAACCATTTGATCTAGGATGGTATTGTGGTGTAGTTATGGAAGATGTTGCAAAAACACTTAAATTCTGCTGACGTAAACTGTGTACCATTGTCGCTGACAACAGAGTCCACTACTCCAAATCTCGCAAACAGTTCATATAGGAAACTGATTGTTACAGCCGTTGTCGGCCATTTGCATTTTAAGATCTTCGGCCACTTGGAGTAACTGTCAACAACGATTAAGTAATAATAATCGTCAATTGGCCCAGCAAATTCAATATGTATACGTGACCAAGGCTGGTCCGTTTATGGCCAGGGTTTGAAAGTGATAGGGGATACTTTGGCCGCCAATGCGCATCCTCTACATGTGTTAATCATTTCCATTATGTCCTTGTCCATCGCAGGCCAGTAGACATGACTCTGCATGCGACTCTTCATACGACTTTTACCGGGGTGTTTTGGAATTACTACTCTTTCGCTGTATAATAAGACATTGTCACATAGTTAGTAGACGTCCGACACGCTATTATCTTTTGTTGTAATTTTACGTTTTATCTCGCAAATAAAATCATCTTCTAGAGCTTCGTTTTTTATTTCCGACAATGTTACAGGTAGATCCCGGACGGTATTTGCTATTATTGATTTTATTTCACAGTCTGAACGAAGAGCTGCTATAACAGAGAATACCGCGTCAGTAGTCATAGTAGCTCTGAGCTCCACTCAGCCAGAATAATATTACACACCACCCGTCAGTTCCGACGTGGACATACTAATTCTAGCACGGCTTCACTTTAAAGACTTATATATATATATATATATATATATATATATATATATATATATATATATTAAAAAAGGATCAATTCAAAGATGTTGAATGGCCATTTCGATATGAAGATCCCCACGGGGGACGACACATCACCTCAGCAACAGAAAAAACTTTCAGAAACTTTTTTTCTGTTGCTGAGGTGATGTGTCGTCCCCCGTGGGGATCTTCATATCGAAATGGCCATTCAACATCTTTGAATTAATCCTTTTTTAATATATATTTGCTCTGTAATATATTATTACATGGAGCTCTCTTCCTGTATCATTTTTTAATATTAAAATAAATTTTTAATATTAATTAGGATCGGGTTTTTTGGAATTTACCTTCCTGCTTTTTTCCCTTGGATTGAAGTATATGAATTAATATATATATATATATATATATATATATATATATATATATATCTTACTAATCGTATTCCTTGGATTACTAACCTGCGTTCAAGTTTGTATCTTTACGCTTAATATATTATTACTGTCTATCTCAAATATCTGTTTTGTTGTTCATTACATTGTGCAGTTCCTCACCCGGAATACACATCTTACGTATCAGTGCAAAAATAATTTTAATATTGTTTTCATTTCTATTAAAAATGACAATGATTAAAATGCTAAAAATCAGCTATATTTGATAGATTATCTCAATGTTTTCAGTGTGATGGTTGACTTTGGTGCTCACTGGCTAAGGCTTTTAATCTAGGCTCATTTGATAGCATATCTCAATATTTTCAATGCCATGGTTGACTTTGGTGCTTCAACGAGCTTGCTGTAGTGGTATGCTGGCAGTTTTTGCCATTCTTCATTGCAGGACATCTCGATTTGATGGGAAACGTCGGTGTGCAACCAGCTTTAGATCTCGCCATATATTTTCTAAAGAATTAAGGTCTGGAGACTGGCTGAGCCACTCCAAAACTGTGATTGTCTTGTTAGCAAACCAAGCTAACATGCTTTTTGACACATGCTTGGGGTTGTTATCTTGTTGAAACTTAATATTTCGACTCAAGCGCAGAGCTCTAGCAGACTTTAGCAGATTTGCCTACAAATTTATTGGTACTTGACACTCCCCATGACACCTTGGATGGTTACCAGCTCTCCAGGCGCTGCAGCTAAAAAAAACAACCCCACAGCATGATCGAGCCACCGCCATGCTTTACTGTGGGGACGGTGTAATGAGGCTGGTGAGCAGGGTCTTTTTTTCGCCAAACGTTGCGTTTCGTATTTTTTTCCAAATAACTCGACTTTGGTCTCATCTGACCACAAAATCTTTTGCCACATGGTCATAGAATTATTGATGTGACTTTTTGCAAAATTTAGCCAAGTTTGCTTGTGCATAGGCTTCAAAAGGGGCTTTTTTCTAGCTACCCTTTCTTGTAGGCCAGACCGGTGCAATGCTCTGGACATAGTAGATGCATGGACATCCGTCCTAGTACTGGAAACTAAAGTTTTCATGTCTTCCGGTGTTGCACTAGGGTTGGAGGTAGCCTACCGACTAGTTTTCATTTTGCTCTTCTGGTATGTTTGCTTGATCTCCAAGATCTTGGTAGGGTAGTGGTTTTGTGCACTAACCAATTCTTAACTACAGTTTTAATAGTGCTTAGGGGCAATTCTAAAGTTTTTCAATATTTTTATAGACATCATTTTCGTTGCACTTTTGAATAATAAGATTTTAAAGTTTCTGAAATAGAGGCTTTCTCATTTTCTTTTCCGAGTTGTACACGTTGTGTTTACAGTCCAAAGACTAACATATCAAGAAACCATGTGGTGGATGATTTTCTAGGCAGTTAAATCACCTTATACAGAAAAATAATAGACTGACCAAGTTTGTTTGTTATAGTAGAACCCACATGTCACTGTTGATTGTTCTGGATTCTATGCATCAGTGATAAACTACGTGATAATGCAGTATAATATCTGGTGGGGTGTAGACTTTTGCAAAAACATTTTTCTAAGTTATATGATATTAAGAAATTTTTGAAATGTAATTTTTATATCAACGGAAAGTGTGATGGATCGGCTTATTATTTAACAATTATTGAAAGTGAAAAAGTTGTGTTGTTCCCTGTTAAATTATACCAAATATATAAATGTTCAAATGGCGTGTAGACTTTTGCAAGCTACTGTAGATAGATAGGTATGAATGTACTGAGAGAAACACAGTGTGTTGCGTATGGGAAAACATAGATAGATATGAACACATCTCGAAAGTGAGCTGAGAGATTATATCCGGCCAATTAACGCACAATCTTTTCAACTTAAACACAACTGGTCCGAATCCATTATTATGGTATAGGGACAACATATAGTGGCTGACAGAAAATGGCTTTTATGCCGACAGCGAAACAATAATGACAATTTGTTTAAGAACGCAACATCCATTCATTTTTAATAGGCAGATTTGTAATGCCTTCAGTAAGGTTGTTTCTGCACCTAAAGAAGAGTGTTTGCCTCCGTAGGCTTCTTTTGCAAGCGAAAACAGTTAGCAGTTGTCATTTCATAAAAGCATAATGTCTGCCAAGGCCGTTGTTAATGTAGACTGTGAAAAGAAAACAAAACAGAAAGTAAGTCTTAAGTTATGAACGAGTGTCGCTGAACAATCTTTTTTAGTGCAACAGACAGACGGCATTATGTCAGACAACATGTCACATAGTGACACAAGATTGGTTTTCACAGCAAATATACCATTGTACGCGGTAATCTTGAATGCAAAGTTCGGGGTGGTTGGAGGCAGAGATGCCGAAGGTAATGTTAAGGCAGAAAAATCGATCTAAGTTAATCAGATATATACTTTACGGGTCAATAAAGTAGTGAAGCTTGGACAAAATAACTCTGTTCACCATAGACTTTCTCAATAGATGAAATATTTTAACATATAATTTCTTTGTCTTTATTCTATTATTTTGAATCATTTCACCCTAAGCAAGATAATAAAGCCACTAAGAAACAAGCAGTTACTGAGTTTGAGAGAATATGATGAAAAAATTAAGGGAAGCTAACAAATAATGTGCATTGTGGTGCAGTAGATATCGGCTCAGAACGAGAAATCATGGAGCAGAGTTTGAATTCCTGTTGAATTCGTTGCATTCACTTCCGCGCAAATACACTTCATAAATAATTAGTAAATAACATTTTAGAGTTCAAACGGAATAGTTAGAAGGATAGATTTAAAGTAGATTTTATAAGAGATCGGAAATCCAGTCCTAGACAGTTAGCAAAGAATAACTCTCTACTACTCTACAAAAGACTGGGGCTCATTGTAAACTGGACGATAAGAGAACCTATCTATTTCTATTGTAGAAAATGATGAGTAGTAAATAAAAATGCAGAGTTCAAACGGAGACGTTAGAAGTATAGAGTTGGGACATCTCTTCCCTCTTTATTGGTTAAATAACAGGGCAAATTGGGTTCTATAGCTTTGGCTGGCAACCAGTCTACCGCAGAAAGTAATGGCAAACCACTTTGGAATAATCTTCTGCCCAGTCAGCCATGTCTCTTTCGAGACATGATTGCCCAACCGTGTATCATGTATGGCACTTAACTGACTGACTAAACAAAGAAAAGAAATTAAGAAGACAGGAGATAACGATTGACATGGTACTTAAATTTTTGTAAATTATTTGAGCAAATATCGTCATCATTGTTATTTTTAATGTTTTGGACACTCATTCTAGCAAATAGTTTTGCAAATGTCTGACGATAGACGAAGATATTTACTTCTATTGAGGATAAAAAATAATTAGTAAATAACATTTTAGAGTTCTAACGGAAAACTTAGAAGGATAGATTTGAAGTAGATTTTATAAAAGTTCGGAAATCCAATCCTAGTAAGCAAGGGATAAACCTCTACTCTTCTACAAAAGACTGGGGCTCATTGTAAACCGGACGATAGGCGAACCTATCTACTCCTATTGGGGAGAAAGATGAGTAGTAAATAAAATTGCAGAGTTCAAACGAAGACGTTAGTATAGAGTTGAAGTAGAACCGGAAATCCAATCCTAAACAGGAAAAAAGGGATAAATTTCTACACTGGTGAGAGTAATTGTCTATGGGAGGAGCGCATGTAGAGCCGGTTTCATGCCTTTGTCAATTTAGTAATGTGTATGGAACAAACACGTGTCTATATTTCTGAGATGAGGTATTGTAACTATTTACATTGTTCAGGTCGGATGTGCATTGTGGTGCAGTGGCTATCAACTCGGAACGACAAATCGTGACGCCGAGTTCGAATTCCAGTTGAATTCTTTGCATTCACTTAGGCACAAATACCCTTGGGAAAGGTATTAATCCGTCTCTTCTCTCCATTTATGGGTTAAATAATAGGACAAATTGGTTTCCATAGTATTGGCTGGCAATCAGTCTACGGCAGAAAGAAATGACAATCTACTGCGGGATAATCTTCTGTCCAGTCAGTCATGTCTCGAAAGAGACATGATCGCCCAAAGCGTGTATCACGTATAACACTTAACTGACATTGTTCAGACTGTTTGAACTTGCGTCAAGTTTCTTGGATCTAACCCACGCCTTTATCTACTGGTCCATGTGTGATTTCAATACCTGGTTACAGCATTGGTGAATGAAAATCTTAGAGAGTAAAATTAAAGGGAGATAACTGATACTGGAGCATCTGGAAGCAGCATGATTCATGGAACGAGAACAATCAAACCCCGTGGATGGAATAAACTGTTCAGTTCGAAATTTTAATCATCTGAAGAAGGTCGGTACGTAAAGCGGCTGAAACGTCGTGAACACGTCATGAAGGATGACTACAATAATCTGAACAATGTAAATAGTGCGAATATGAAACAAACAATCTGAAATTTGATTTGTTGATTTCATTTCTTCTCTGAAATTCTGTTTTTTTTTTCGTTGTGGTTGTTTTGTTTTGTTTTTAATTTTTAATTTTTACTTTTTTTGCTTTTTTTTGTAAATGACGTAAACAAGGCTATGAAACTACCACCGCTACTAACGAAGTGTTTGTTCTTAACACGTTGATTGCCAGAAGTCATTTACGAAATCCGACTTCAAAGGCCAACTTTATAGTAGCCAACTTAGGTAATTTTTTTTCAATGTTTCGTTTATGTGTTATATTTTCAATAATGTTTACCATAAAAAACTTGATTTTAGTTTTCAGTACGATTTTCATTCCTCCTTTAGACGCCAGGTATGAATTAATAGGGTAGACTGGAAACTTCATACACCGACCACGATATAACTGTAAGTAGACGCACAAGTTGATATACTAAAAGATATAAAAGTGCACCCGAATACCACTTCTTCTATGTGCCTTGTCCGTTCAGGGCGTAGGCGATCATGGCATTCCACGTTTCCCTATCTTTGGTGACTATAGCACGCTTTCTCCTGTTACCCCACCCAAACAACGTTCTGCCATTCACCTGCCTAGGCCCGTTGAGTATGTTATACGCTGCTTTCCCCAGTCTGTCTTTCCCTCTATCTGGCCTGTGAGTATCAGATTCTACAAGCACTCCTTCCTTCTACATGTCTCAGGAACTTTAGCTGTCTTTTCCTGATGCTCAGTATTAATTTCTTTTTCGTTTCCATCCTCTCCAAAACCTCATCATTGCTCACGTTCTCGATCCATTATATCCGCAGCATCCTTCTGTAGAACCATATTTCAGTTGCTTCAAGTTTTTCTTTCAACTTTGATGAGATTGTCCCCATTCACTGACATATTAAAAAAACTGACATTACATAGCAATCCAGTGCCCTCTTCTTTGTTTCTAGTGAAATTTTCATGTCTTTTAATATTCTACTCGGCTTCTGGAATGCGTCCTTCGCTCTGCTAATTCGCCTTCAGATCTCTTTCAATCTTCTTTCCATCCTTATCTTGCCCCCCACCCCCCACTTCTATCTTTTTATGTCTGCTGAATTCGTTTCCTGTCCGTATGCTGGTGGTTTGCGGCCAAAACAGATTCTTGTTTACTCTAATGTCTTTCCCAAATATATCGAGCTTACTGAGCTTTTGTATCAATTCTTTGTGGTGTACTTTGTCGAACGCCTTTTTTTTTTTTTTTTTTATAAGCGTTTCACCCCGAGCAAGGCATGTCACTGCCACTACTGTGCAGGGGGTTACGTAGAGTGGAGAAAGGCTGATTAAATATAGGAAATAACAGAGGGTGGGTGATAGGCGGGTGAGGATACCGAGAATGAGGGTTGGGTAAATGAGAGTGTTGTGAGAATAGTTGGGAGTTAGTGTGATAGTAGGTGTCTATTGACCCTACATTTAAACACCTGGAGATTGTAACTGTCGGGAAAGCAGACTTGTGGAAGGGAGTTCCACAGGCGGGAAGCGCGAGAAAAGAAGCTGTTGGAGTAGAATTTACGGTTACATCTTATTTGCTTAACTGTAAAAGGGTGGGACCTAGTTGCTAATCTAGTATCTCGTGTAAATTCGTGCTTAGGCGGCACCAGTGATCTAAGCTCATCGGAGCAGAAGCCATGAAAGTACTTGTAGAAGAGGCACAGGGAAGCTACATCACGCCGGTGAGAGAGCGGCTGCAGCCGGTCTGCCAAGTCAGTATCAACCACGTTACAGATCCTCCTTTGTATTTTGTCAAGAAGCCCAAGGAGAGCAGCAGGGGCACCCGACCAGATATGGCAGCAGTATTCAATACACGGGCGGATGGTAGATTTGTATATGTGCAGAATAGTTTCGGGTGGGAAAAATTTCCGGGCCCTGCACAGGGAGCCGACTTTCATAGCAGCAGATTTGGCAATGGATTCAGTATAGTCATTCCATTTGAGGTCCGCCGAGAGTCAGGTACAAGTCCTTTTTCTTGTATTGTTCTTTTTATAGCATCTTAATCATAAATATCACGTTCTTTGTTTCGGTATCTTTGACGAACCCGCACTCTTCTTGTCCTATCTCTGGCCTGTTTCTGATTCGCGCTATATTCATCAGGATTCGGATAATGAGTTTTGTTATGCGGTTCATCAAATTGATTGTTCGGTGGAGTTCGTACTCATTCGTACCTGGCTTCTTAGGCAGTACTATGAAAATTGACCTGCTTAGCTCGTTCGGTATTACACAACTGTTATAGATTTCATTTATTATTTCTGTAATTTTCTCTATGCCGAATTCGTCCAGGGCTGTCAGCATCTCTATTACAAAGCCGTCTGGTCCAACTACTTTGTTTTTATTCAATTAAATTCATTTGCCACGGAAATAGCGAGAGAGTAGAGAGAGTCTTAGCTATAAATGTCTGAAATAGTGGAACTAAAGAATGAGGCTCATCTGAACATTTGCCACGGAAAGAGAGAGTAGAGAGAGGATTAACCGTAAAGGTCTGAACTGCTGGAACTAAAAAATGGAACTCATCTGAATGCTTCTCTATGAAAAAAAACCAACAGGCTTGTGACGTTGCTCCTGTTGAAAAGAGGTAGTAAAGTGGAAAACTAAGTTAAGTTCATGGTCGTCAAACAATTTATTCGACAACATTCCTCCTTACATCTGACCACTTGACTTCCCACATTGCAAACGCCTTGATTTTTTGTGTAGGGCACAGTTGAGAGAGAGGCTAACAAAACTCCTTGTAACACCAAGATGAGCGGAAGTCAAGGATTGTGGCGGCATTCACCAACTTAAATAGGGAGACTGTCCAGAAGATTCGAAAAGTGATTCTGAAATCGTCTGGAGCCCTGGTTGAAACCAGTGGCAATTTTACTGAATAAATTTACACTTTAGTACTTCAAGATATTTTTTATGTAATTTTGATAAATATGTCTCTTAAACTGAGATGTCGATATTATTTTCATTTTTGCGTTGTTTAGACGACAATTTATCCATCGCACACCCTGGATGAACGACTTTTCTTAGCTCCGTTTCTTAACCGTCAAGTTGCCCGGTAATAAATGCCATTCATGACACACGACGACATTAAGAAACTGAATTCTGAATGATGTATGATTTAGAGAGGTGAATCGCATGTCATCATTTGTTATAACGATTTTTTTAAAATTGTGCATAAAGAAGCAATCAGGCGTGAGATATATTGTCACGATCTAGACAAACAGAACATCGTTGGTCTAACAAGAATCAAGGTGTCAACATTCTTCTTCTTCCTGAAAATCTCCATTGCCCATGGGGTGAAGATAAGACGCTCGAAACTAAGATTGTTAATGTATTTGTCGCGATTATTTTAATATCCTTCCAGATCTGTTGCAGAGATCGGCGACCCCTGGCCCGCGGATTACATCCGGATTGCGACAGATTTTTGATCGACCTACAAACTTAATATCTGGACACTAATTACCTAATTAATTTGTGGAGCAAGTGGCAGAAAAATATCAGTTGGAATTGATCTACATTTAACGTGACGAATGTTTTTAAATTAAAATTTAATTTTGAATCTAATACTGACTTCTACAAGAAATATTTGTTTGCCAAGCGAAAAATATAAAAGCCTATTGAATAATGCAAAAATGACAGTATCATTATTTTTTTTAATCGTTTCACCCCAAGCAAGGCGACAACGTCACTGATGCGCAGGGGGCTACATAAGAGAGAAAGATTAGATAGTAGGAGAGTAAAGAGAAAGACGATTCAGTTACAGGAGGTATCAGAGAAAGAAGCAAGAAAAAGATGGGAATACAGGTGTGATGAGAGTTGCAAAGGTAGAGAGAAAGGTAAAGATATACAGGGTCATGTAGAAATAACTGGAGTCAAGTGGTTAAGAGATGGGTATTGACATTGCATTTAAATTCCTGGAGGTTGTAGCCGTCAGGAAAACAAGAATATGGAAGAGAGTTCCACGGGCGGGAAGTGCGAGAAAAGAAGCTGATAGTGTAGACTTATCTACCGGATTTGGTTGATCTAAATGTGAATGGGTGGAACCCAATTGCCAGTCTGGTTCCGCGGGTAAACATATGGCAGGCGCACCAGTGACTTAAGTTCGTCGGAGCAGAAACCATGAAAATATTTGTAGAACAGACAAAGAGAAGCCAGATTCCGTCGGTGAGAAAGTGGCTAGACACAGTGATCCAACTTTCCTAGCAGTGGATATTGACTCAATATAATGGTTCCACTTGAGATCGGAAGATAGGGCAAGATCGAGGAGACGCAATATATTGCTCTCAGGGAGACTCGCTTGGTCCATGCTTATGGGAGGCAGGAGAGGTTGGCTGTGATGGCAGAAAGCAATGGCTATCTACTGCTGGATAATTTTCTGCCCAGTCGGTCATGTCTCTTTCGAGACATGATCGCCCAAAGCGTGTATCACGTATGGCACTTAATTGACTGACTTGAATTTGGGGTCTAATATTTTTACTTCGCTCCCTACTGTATTCTTTTTGCTGACAACTATATACTGTATCCCTTTCTTTTATATATATATATATATATATATATATATATAGTCATCCGCAGACAGATCTGTTTTGCTCTATCACAGTTCATCACTACGGTTAGACATCCGATTGCTTTTACCCAGAATTGAATCCCTACCGAATTGATTCTACCTCTCAGTTATGGGCGTTCTGTAGAAGAAGGCAGACTTTCTAGCCCATGGTGTATCATATGCCAGTAGTCAGAGTGCTCTAATTCATTACTGAATGAGAACTAATACAAATTAAAATTTCTGAAATCAGATGGCCATTTCGCCAGGTAAATTTAACAATTATCACATCAGCAAGATCAAAACACATTGGGAAAATAAATTTATTTGTTTGTGTGTGCGTAAAAAAAGAAAGTAAGAGTAGGGAAAAAGGGGGCAGATCATTGATATCGAAACATGTTAGATTTACAAACAAGGGTTGACAATCGAACTAAATAAGCTCAGTCTTTTTGGCCATGAATTGTGAGTTCGTTTCTCACTGCGCACATCATGCTAAACCCGACTACGTTAACAGAGGTTGATTAGGCTTAAAATCAGCCGTAGAAAGACGAAAATCCTTTCTGCTCACCAAAGCAAAGAGTTGTTTATAACAGACAATTTGCACACTGGAACAAGGAATGCGATATTTATGCCTATAATATTATCACAAAGGGGGAATAGAAGGATGTGTATCTGTGTCTCATCGACTACGCAAAGGCGTTTGACAAAGTACGACACAAGCACCTGATAGAGACGCTCTGCAACCTTGACATAATCGGGAAAGACATTACAGTAATCAAGAACCTGTACTGGCAGCAAACTCCTTGCATATGGACAGGAACGAGTCCAGCGGATACACAAAGTTAGAAATGGGTGTAAGACAAGGATGCATCTTCTCACCAGATCTATTCAACCCGTACAGCGATAAAATTCTGAGAGCTCTAGATGTCTTGTCAAGTTTTGTCATTGGCGGTCGCAATATGAACAATATAAGATACCCAGATGATACAGTGCTGATAGCAGATACAGAAAAAAATACAAGACGTCTTACAGTAATTAGTTAAAGAAAGAAAGAAAGAAAGAAAGAAAGAACTACATATAAACTACAATAAAATTAAATGAGTGGTAATCAGTAAAAAAGGAGCTCAAAATGCCAACTAAAAATTGGGGACACTAAAATCAAAGAGTTTCAGAAATTCCTGTACCTGGGAAGTGTTCAAACATAGGACGCAAAATGTGATACGGCGATCCGAAGGTATATTGGCATGGCCAAGGATGCATTCCCGAAGCCGAGTAGAGTATTAAGAGACAGGAAAATTTCGCCAAAAACAAAGAAGAAAGTAATGGATTGATATGTGGTGTGTGTTCTTCAAGATGACAGTGAATGCTAGACAATCCCCTCAAAGATGAAGGAAAGACTTGAAGAAACAGAAATATAGTTCTACAGAAACATGCTGAGGATACCATGGACTGAACATGTGAGCAATGATGATGTTTTGAGGGGGATAGACACAAGAAGGAAACGGATACTTAACACTAGAAAAAGAGAGCTGACGTTTTGGGGACATGTACTGAGGAAGGAGGGCTTGGAGAACCTGGTGCCCACGGGATGGATAGAGGGGAAGAGCGACAAGAGAAAGCAACGCATGACATACTTAATGGACTTGAGCAGATGGATGGTGGATCAGGGATTAATTGGGATAACAGTAGAATGAGTAATACGAGTGACAGGGGATAGGGAGATGCAGGGAGCCATGATTGCCTACGTCCTGAAGGGACACGGGACATAGGAGAAGAATTTGCACACTACATATGAAGAATAAATTTTCAGTTCATGCTTTATGCGTCTATAAAAAAAAGAGTTATAAATATAATTTTTTATTGTACAATTGTCATAAATGGATTTTCTTTTTTTATGTGTTATTTCCTTTCGGGACGTAGACTATCAGAGCCCTCCACCTCTATCTGTCTTTAGTATATGTTGTTCTGTTATTTCTCCCAAACTCTGCTCTGACATATATTTATTTAAGTCCATCAAGTATATCAAGCGCTTTTTACCGCTGTTTTTTTCTCTCTATCCGCCCTGTGACTATCAGATTCTCTAAGTCCTCCTTCCTCGGTGAGTGTCCCAGTAACTTCAGTCTCTTCCTAATGTTAAATATCAGTTTCCTTTTCGCTTCCATTTTCCTGTCACTCAATTCTCTACTCTAATTTTGGTACTGATCTTTCGCCATGCCAATACGTCTTCGGATTTCAGTGTCGCACTTTCCGTTTTCTAATAGAACAGATTTTTTATAATCATATCGCACCAAGCAAGGCATTTTAAGGCCACTGTTTTGCAGGGGGTTACATAGGAGTAAAGTTATGAGAAAGAGTGACTGGTTATAGGGGGTATCAGGAAATGGGTAAGAGAAGGATGAGAATATTAATGAGAGTGGAGTGGATGGAGAAAGGAGCATGAGAGAGAGGATGCAAATTACTGAGATAGGAAATGACTATTGACTTTACATTTAAATTCTAGGGGATTATATCTGTTGGGTAAGCAAGTAAATAGATGGAAATTCCACAGGCGGGAAGTGCGAGAAAAGAAGAAGATGGAGTAGAATTTGCGTTTACATTTTATTGTTTTCACAGTTAAAGGGTGGGACCTAGTTGATAATCTTGTGGCTCGAGTAAATTCATATACAGGGAGCACCAGTGAGCTAAGTTCATCGGAGCAGAAGCCGTAAAAGTATTTGTAGAAGAGACATAGGAAACCCACATTGCGCCGGTGAGAAAGTAACTGTATCTGAGCTGCCACGACGGGAGCGATCACATTACAGATTCTCCGTTGGATTTTGTCAAGGACAACTACGTAAATAGCAGTATTGTTTCAGACGAGAAAAAACTTCCTGGCTCTACACAGAGAACCGACCTTCTTAGCAGCGGATTTAACTATGGATTCTATATAGTCATTCTACTTGAGGTCTGTTGTGAGAGTTAAGCCGAGGAGGCGCAATGTTTTGCTTTCAGGGAGATTAGCCTGATCCATGCTAATGGAGGGTAGGAGCAATTGTCTGTGATTGTTGATAGATAGCAGCTTTGTTTTGGAAACATTAAAATTCACGAGCCATTTCTTACCCCGGTATTTAAATTTCTGTACTGCTTGATTTTAATATCCTCAAACTGTAATTGGAATTTTGAGCTTCTCTTTTTGCTGATGACAATGCATTCAGTTTTCGCGTAGTTTGTGCTTAACTAGCAGTATAGCCCGGCGTTGCTCGGGTGTAATGAAAGCTTTAAAACTAATCCATGGCCCTGGAGCTCAGACTCTTTGGACGTGGGCACGAAAGACTAAAAAGCAATAGTTGTTTCCAGTTAAAGCGAAACCGTAGACTGAAAGAAAAATGAATGGATGTAAGTCAAATTTTGATTTCCTGGTATTGATATCAAATAGGTTTTTTGTCGTAAACTGAATTTTGAAGGCTAAATAAGTCCTCTGAGTAAATGGTATCATGGCTGAGACTAAGAACTACAAGTATACCTACTTAGAGCCAAACCTGAAGCAAAAACAAAAATAAAAGTGCTGAAAAAAATTACAGGCATACAGGCAGATAAACAGACACACACAAACATCTTGCCTTTTATATATATATATATATATATATTATCAATTTTCTGCAATATTGTAAGAACTGCAACCTTGAAACTTCTGAATATCGTTTCTTATGTCTTTGTCTGTGAGTGTATCAAATTTGATTAAAATCGGACCACTCCTTCTATAACCCGATTTTTTCGATTATCGATTTTCGATATTTATCGGGGGTAGCTCGACACAAAATCTAGCTAAAAACACTCGCAGATGCTTATAGTACAACTGTGTAAATTTTCAAGAAAATCGGTTCAGCCGTTTCGGAGTCTATAGGTAACGGCCACACACACACAGACACAGTTTCATTTATAAATAAGTTTAGATCCTTTTTTCTCGCTTTCCTTCGCTCTGAATACTTTAAAAATTACATAGAAAATACTTTCTCTTTTCAAGAAAGAGATTAGGATAATGGTATGCAAATTGCTTACGCTTATTTTACATTTCCATTAGAGGCTAATTTCTTCAAATGATTTTTTTTTAAAAATATTTTCTTCCAAAAGTGTTTATCCATACCAAAAATGGTTTCACATGTTTATCAATCAATAAAATTATTTTCTTATTTGCCTCTTGCTAATTTCATTTTTTATTGTTGTCTGCCTTCTTGACATTTTCACCTTCAACTTTTGCTCATCAACCGTCATTTAAGGACTAATGAGATGCATAATTTAATTTTCAAGTAAATTTTCTTACGCTTCTTTTTCCTTTTTAATAGTTCATTTTTGTTTCCTTATTTGTTGTTGCTCATGTTATTATTAGCATTCATGACGCAAAATCTCGCGAAAAATGAGATTTGTTTACATGCGAGATGACAGTGCAAATTGAATCTCACTTTTACAGAAAATGACTGGCGGTCAATTTCATCGAGCTTCTAACTCATCAAATACAATGTCGACTATCCAGAAGCCGGAGGTTATAAAGTCGACTTTCTTCTAATTATACAACTTGTTTAATTTGACCTAACTCTAAATTGTATGGATTTTTGTGTTTTAAAACTGAAGCGCCCCATAAAATTAAGACACCGTTATTGTAGTAGAATTGTTAGAGACAATCCTTATGGACTTAAATGTAAGCTTTAATGAACTCTGAATACAAGCAGAGTTCTCCTGAATATATATATATTCATGTTTATTCCATTAATTGGGGGAAAATTATACAACATTCTCCCTTGCCTTATTCCTTATGAGAAAAGAAGTTTTGAACCTAGAAGGGCTTTTTTGCTGCCATCGAACCTGTAGCGGATTGTCAAAAGCATGATGAGTTTCTTCCTCATTCTCACTCGATCTGGATTTAATTCTGCTGAAGTGTCATTAGGTTAGTGTGCTCTCTTTCGAGAAATCCGTTCGTCGCCAGTCAACAGATCAGAGATCAATGATTCCTCATAATCTTCAGAAAACTATGTCTCTGTCTCTTCAAAATCTATTGAAGTGTCCTTTGGGTCACAATTCGTTCCTTGTCGAAACCAAGTCTCTTAGTGAGACTGTGTCTTTCCGTCCATCCGCACATATTGGAGGTTGGCATCTTGTAGTTCCATTTGGTTTACCAGTGGATCGAAGCCCGTTTATGAAAACATCTCGTATCAATTCGGCTAGATGTTGTTTCGCTTATATCAAATAAAATGAACATATCCTGCATGCGGATATTAAGTCGGATAGCTGAGTTCGAATTTCAATTGAATTTTTTGTATTCACTTACGCACAAATATCTTTGGGAAAGGGCATGAATCCATCTCTTCCCCAGCTATGAGTTAAATAACAAGACAGATTGGGTTCTATAGCCTGAGTTGGTAACCAGTCTACCGCAGAAAGTAATGGCAAACTACTACGGTAAAATCTTCTGCCCAGTCAGTTATGTCTCTTTCGAGACATGATCGCCCAATCATGTATCACATATGGCCCTTAATTGACTGGCTGATGCATAAAAAATAGAAAGGTGTGTAAAGCAAAAATGTGTCTTACTAGAACTATTCAACCCATACAGCAATTTGATTCTGAGAGAGTTAAAACTCCTACCAGGTTTTGATATTGGCGCCCATAATCTTAAAAACATACGATATGCAGATGACACGGTATTGGTGAGAGACACAGAAAGGGAACTAAAAGAACTGAAAGTATTGAAGAGCAAGAAGTAAAAAACTAATTATATCAAATGCAAGATAAAAAAAAAAGACTATTGTATCAAATGCAAGAAGACAGAATTCATGGTTGTTAGCAAAAGAAGCATCTCAACATGAAAATTACAAATTTGAGATATCGTAATCAGACAAGCACAATAGTTTAAATATCTGTGTAGTGTTTTAACAGAGGCCGAAAAGTGCGACACTCAAATCAAAAGGTGCGTTGGGATAGCAAAAATGTCTTCCAAAAGCTAAGCAAGGTATTAAGAAACAGAAAAATTCTTTGGAAATAACGAAAATAGCACTGCACTGTTATTTAACATTAGTCCTCTTATGTGGCAGCGAAGACTAGACAATTTTCTCATAGATGAGGTAGAGACGTGAAGCAACAGAAATGGGGTCTTACAGAAGTATGCTGAGAATATTATGATCTATACATGTGGTCAACAATGAAGTTTTAGAGAAAATAAAAACTGCAAAGACACTTATACTTATCATCAGGAAGAGAGAGGTGCAACTTCTAGAATTCATAATGAGGAAAAAGTGCTTGGAGAATGTGATACTCACAGAACAGATTTAAGGCAAGAGGGAAAAGAGAAAAACAACGCATTACGTATCTAGCGAGCTTGACTAAGTAGACGACGAAGTAAGTTTTAGGAGAAATAAAAAAGACAATATTTATTAAGAGGCACAAAGGAGCAGAAATTGTGGAAAGCCTCGATCATGAACGTCCTGAGAACAGATAAGAAAAAGAATATACTATATTGGCGGCATAGCTACATCATTTTACTGTTGAAATGGCAAGAAGTAACTTTATAGCGGGTATATCTGATCTTATTTATTCTTTTTCTAGTATTAGAAGGATTCCGATATATTAAAGGGCAATTGTATATCGTTCAGGTTGACGGAATTTGGCCTTGTGGGAAGATAGCCCACTATAATTTATAAAACGATTATAAATCAAGAAAGGCAATTTTGAGTATAAAATAACATTTATATATACACATTTCAATTAATGTTTTTACAATTAAAATAATACTTGAACCAACGGAGGTTAGGATGTTCATGGAAAATAATATAATGCTGAAAAAGATAAAAGGCTTAAGAATGTGGAAGCGTCTTGTAGGTAAGGGGGTGTTCATTTTGAAGTTGCCTCTCCTAAGGTCAGCAAGTAAGTACTTTTGAGGAATGTCTTTGAAGAAGTCAATACGTACTTTTGAGACAGGGAGAAAGAAAGAGGTCAGCATAGTAGCCGCTTGACTTAAGTCAAAGGGATATTAATTATACTCTTTTCCTCTCGTTTTCCCGTCTGTCTAACGATGCTTTTTCTCCGCTTTTTATATCTGCCTTTTGGATCAAAACGCAGCTTGTTTTGGAATTTCATACTTGAATTTGATTCTGGGCTTCCCATTTGCTGGTAAATAAAATTCGCGTAGGCTCGCGAAATGGTAATTTGATATTTGATTAATTTTTATTTTTCACCCGGAATATCTGCGTGCATCCACCTGCGCGGGGGTGATTTTTATTTATTCGCTTTCTGGTCGGCATGGAGCCGACATCCGGTCACGCTTTTGCTCAGTCGGTATCACCACAACTTCTACGTTCTATTCTATAAGTTTCTTCTTTTACACTTTTCGCTTATGGAACTCTCTTCCGCCTTCTTGCTGTTTAGATCAACTTTAATACTGAAAAAATTAGATGCAATGTAAATCATTATCTTTTTTTTTCATTCCTGTTCTTTTATTGTTCTCTCTCCTTAATAATGTTTTCTTTTTCTCATATATATATATATATATATATATATATATATATATATATATATTTGCACACAGTAAATACTTGCGTCTTAACGGCTTCATTGTTTTGTTTATGGTGAAAAGATTCTAACCAATCCTACTAATGCGTCTGTGTATATGTGTAAATAAAATTTCTGATGCGTACAAATGACGTTTTTTACACTAGTGCAAGGGAGATCATCTTTGTAGGTAGAGAATTCTAAAGAAGATTAGCTTTTGTTATGTTTCTTTTTGCTTTAAATAAAATAGTGCGGTTTTTGTTTTATTTTGTTTTTTGTTTGTTTTTATTTTGTTTTTGTTTCTCTCTCTCTCTCTCTCTCTCTCTCTCTCTCTCTCTCTCTCTCTCTGCGGGGTACTGACTATGGGCTTACGGCCTATCACGTTGAATACACCGGTTCTCGCTCGATCACCGAAGTTAAGTAACGTTGACCCTGGTCAGTACTTAGATGGGTGACCGCTTGGGAATACCAGATGCTGTAAGCGTTTAGTGACGGATGTGCGTTGTAGTGCAGTGTATATCGAGCCGAGAAAAGAAAGAGAAATCAGTGAGCCGAGTTCGAATTCCAGTTGAATACCCTGCATTCACTCAAGCGCTGGTACCCTTGGGAAAGGTATTAATAAGTCCATTCCCTTCAATTATGGGTTAAATAACTAGGGTAGGACTTGGGGACCCTGCTCTTAAAAACAAATCCCAATGAATCGTGAAAAGAAAAATGTTGTAAAAATAAAATAACCTTACCCAAAAAATCATTGGTTATGACCTTAAAATGATCCCATAAGGATTGATAGGTCGTTAAGCCTCAAAAACAAACAAACAAAATGAATATGGCTGACGTCCAATGTCTGGAGAGGTAGAGCAAGTAAACATTCCAACACACATTTGGTGCAATCACAAAGTAGTTACCTTCTGAGAATAAATTTAAAAAAATACTGAACAGAATCTCCAGCCTTTCTTTTTTTCTACTTGTATAAAAGGTATACTAATATACTTGACGTTTTAGTCGTTGGCTAGCATATAACTTGTATAACTGATATTTTTAACAGCAGCAACAACTACATCGAAAAGAAAATAATGATATAATCTAGATATTGAATTTCCATAGCACTATAAACAAAGGGCTAGAAAGGATACCTCACTCGATGCTAGAAAAGCGATAACAATTAGTGAACATTAGAAACCTCTTTTTTCTTCTTTTTTTAATCATTTAAGCAAGGCAAGAGTGTCCCTAGTATGCAGGGGGGCTACAGTAAGAGAAAAGACTAGGTACATGGGGCATTGAAGAAAGGATAAAAGATGAACGGGATTCAAGAAGATAAAGTATGTCAACTCGTGCTGCCATTAAGTTTTTGAAGATTCTAGCTATCAAGGAAGCAAGTAAACGAAAGGGAGTTCCACTGTCGGGAAGTGCGAGAAAAGAAACTGTTCCAGCATTAGCTGTAGTTACACTTAACTGTTTCAATGGTAAAAGGGTGGGACCTAGCTGACAATCTAGTAGCAAGCATAAATTCACGCGTCGGGTACCAGGGAAAAAAGTTCGTTAGAACAATTGTTATGGAAATATTCGTAGAAAAGATAGAGGGAAGCCACGTTATGTCTTTGAGAAAGGCACTGATGTCAAGATGCCAGAGTAGAACCGATTATATTGCAGATTCTTTTTTTTTATTATTTTATCGAGATTCTCAAAATGTATAGCACAGAACCCGACTAGATATGGCAATAGTATTCAATGCACGAACGAATGGTAAATTTATAAATGTGCAAGATGGATTCTGACAAGATAAACTTTCTGGTCCGACACCGTGACCCAACCTTCGTAGCAGTAGATGCAGCTATATATTCGATGTAGTCGTCCCACTTGAGGTCGGTTGAGAGAGTGAGGTCAAGGAGGGGCGGTGTGTTGCTCTCCAGATAACAAGCATCTGCTTTGTTGATGTTGGACTGGAAAGTTTCTCTATGGTAATTAAAAGAAAGCCGTTTTGTTTAAGGGACATTCAAATTTGCAAGCTATTTCCTTTTGATATAAATATTTTTAAAAATTTTAACTAACAGTAATACTGTTCGATCAATGGATACCAAATTTTTATAACGTTGTTTTTCTTTATGTTATACTGAAGGAAACTTTTGATAATTCGCTGTTATCGAGTTTTAATATTTCGGTATGTTCGTGTAAATCAACATATTAAGGATTCCTTTGAATAATAATGCTCCCGGATTAATTCTCTCGGGTAATTCATTCAGAAAACAATTTCTTCAATGACGCACAACACTGGAATGATGCACACAACACAGAAAGGTATCCAGGTGTCTGTGTTGTGCATCGTCCTAGGTAGCCAGGTGCCTGTGTCGTGCGTCATTGAAGAAATTGTTTTCTGAGTGGTAATTTATAAGTTATTTTTATATTTAAAAAAAAATTCTTTATTTTTAAAAACCTAGAGACACCAAGCAATGTGATGATTTCAAAATAAATGCTTATTTCAGGAGACCTATTTATTATTTTGCTATTTTCATATTTCAAGATTTATTTTTCCTTACGAAAATTATTAAGTACGCCCCGATTTTAACTCTTCGACACGTGTGTCCAGAAGTGAAAAGTGGTCGAGAAACACTCTGGCAATAATTCCAGAATTTGTATTTTAACATTGTTCTACAATTGATTGTGAATGGCTTATGGATTTGAGTTCGTTCAACAAAATTATCATCATCATCAGTCTCACGGTCGGGTGTGGCCGTAGCGTTAATCTCTGACGCCCGAGGTGTCACCAAAGGTGGAAATGCATGTTTGCGTTCGAGGAATGTTGGTTCCTAATCCGGTGTACTAATATTGCTTCCACTTCAAAACCGGCCTTGTGTCACGCTCTGTACGATTGCAGGTGCAGGTAATCCCTTTTATTATGGACCTCGAACTGTGCTAGACAAAAAAATCGCCAGTGAAGTGTTCATTTCTGGTCACTATTTTCTGCGCAGTCGTCATTTTAAACTTGCGTCAGTCGTTTCGGATTTTTTGAAATTGTCAGCCTCTCCGTCCTCTGCTTTCCACGACTACCGAGCTGTCTGCGGATGACTATAGTATATATATATATATATATATATATAGTTATGTATCAATTGTACATTGCGACACGGATATTTCAAATCATCTGCACAACTACATCAATATTACTTGATGAAGAGAATCTCGAAACATAGAAATTTCCGAGTTGCAGTGTACAATTGATACATGACTATATAATTATATTAAGCTCTATAATACTCATTATATTGAGCATTGTTTATAATAAAATAAATGCCAGAGCACTCAAATTTAAAAAAAAACCTTGAGTCCTCTTCACCTGGAATTATATATATATATGTGTGTGTGTGTGTGTGTGTGTGTGTGTGTGTGTGTGTGTGTGTGTGTGTGTGTGTGTGTGTGTGTCTCCTGTTACGTTCATGGGGAGAGAGACAAACAATAGCGAGTCAGCGGCTGCTCAGTTCATTAGACAGACAATAGCAAGTCAACGTCGGCTCAGTTCATTCTCTTTACTCCCAGTTATTAAACTTTACTACCAGTTATAAAACCGCTCTTGCTGTTAGCACTTTAAGAGGCCTTATTTTATTTTTTTGTAAAAATTATGTCGTTGAGTAGTGACGAATATAGATATATATCCTCTCATAATAAAGGCCGTTGTGTATTTATTATATATTCATATTGGATATATCTTATTCACTTGGATATATATATATATATATATATATATATATATATATATATATCCCTTCTGTCATACGCGGAAGTTTGGATTATTTTTTCCTATGTCTTAATGTAAGCTACTCAATAGTAGGTGTATCAATATATATGTTTTCGTCATTTTAGACGGCATACCGATATAAATATTTTGCCGTCACTTTTGACGGCACGGGCTCACTTGTGTTAAATATATATATAATTACAGATAATAACTTTATTGCTGAAAAATGTTATAAGCATTTTATTTTTATAATTTTAATCAATAAAGACACCTTTCGCTTCAATAACTGCATTTAGCGAAATCGAAATCTTCCACACGCTTGAAATAAATATTCCCGCTTCATATTGGACATTAATCTGGCATTGACGGATTTCAAGAAATCCTTGGTCTTGTTGACCTCACTCTTAAAAATGCTCTACATGTTCCATTGGTTTAACATCTGAGAATTTAGATCAAACGTTCGGTGTTATGTGATCATGAAAAATGTCCATTCCTGCGTGACTTGAGACTTGTGTGATTGTGCTGAAACACATAAGACGTTCCATTGCGTATACTCTCTAGTTTAACAACCTCCTAAAAAGAAGTGAGGAGGCATCACGCGTCGTTCATTGCTGACAACCCCAAAACCATGACAGTTGCAGGAAATTTCGTGTGAATAACTGTTGAAATTTTAGAAGGGTTTGCACATAAACATTTGTCATTTTTTCTGTTAAATTTCTGATTTTAGCCAAATCTTTTCTCGTCTGAGAAAAACTAAATCGCATCCTCTGTGGCTGAACATTTTTTAACTTTGAGTTTGAATTTCAGTTGAATTCGTTTCATTCACTTACGCGCAAATAACCTTGAGAAGGGTATGGATCCATCTCTTTTCCATCTAGCTATGGGTTAAATAGAAGAATAGACTGAGTTTTGTAGCCCTGTTTGTCAGCCAGTCTACCACAGAAAGAAATGGCAACTTATTGCGGAAAAATCTTCTGCCTAATCAGTTATGTCTCTTTCGAAACATGATCGCCCAAGACTGTATCATGTATGGGACTTAACTGACAGACTGACTGATAATATCAGAGTGTTCGGAATGCTTTTTACACTTTGATACTGGTGATATGATTTTATCTTCAGTCTTTAACTCCTTACGGACTTTGTCGACAAAAGATCTAGTTACTTTTAAAAAACGAGATATTTCTAAATCGGCATGCTCTTTAAAGCTACGATTACAGCATGCCTTTTCATTTCTTGAGTAAGCTGAGTTTTTGTTGTATAAACAAAAAGCGGTATATCCTCAAATACTTTACGCCCCCTGTATATATTGTTTCGTCTTTTCTGAAATGAGTTTATCTTCCTTGTGTCTTTATGCGTCGAGAGATATGGTACGGGGAATGCGTAACTCTAGATGCACAAACAAACATTACACACATTCAGTCATATATAAAGCAAATAAAAAAAGTCCTTGATAATGGCTGAAAGTACAACTGAAAGTGCCTGGAAAAACAAATTCTTCTTCTACTTCTATGTGCCTTGTCCCTTCAGGACGTAGGCGATCATGGCTCTCCACGTCTCCCTATCCCTTGTGGCTCTTAGTATGTTTGCTCCTGTTGCTCCTGGCAACCCCCGTTCCGTCATCCACCTGATCAGTCCCTGCAAATATGTTATCCGCTGTCTCTCCTTCCTTCTATCTGTCCAGTCAATATCAGGTTCTCCAGGCTCTCCTTCCTCATTGCATGTCCCAGGAACTTCAGTTGTCTCTTCCTGATGCTCAGCATCAATTTCCTTTTTGTTGCCATCCTTTCTAACACCTCGTCGTTGCTTGTATGCTCAGTCCACGATATCCGTAGCATCCTTCTGTAGAACCACATTTCGGCCGCTTCCAATTTTGTCCTCATTTTCGATGATATTGTCCAGCATTCACAACCGTTACACGAAAAAACCATATACTGTCATTTTTAATGAAACCTGCATAAAAGAGATACTGCTACCCAAATACACTGTGTGTGTGTGTGTGTGTGTGTGTGTGTGTGTGTGTGTGTGTGTGTGTGTGTGTGTGTGTGACATTTGCATTAATATGTGCAGACAATTAATCTAAAGATTAGTTCGTAATCGATCGTCGTCGAACCCGAACGACATGTCGAACAATTCGATAAGAAACAGAAGATTTTCTCAGAGGTTTATAAAAATCGATCAGATGCATCCAGGAAAAAGTGAAACTCATTAGTTAGATAAATAAACCAGAACACGAATTCCGAAAAAAAAAGATCATGAGACATTGGAAAATACTACCAGAAATCCCAGGTCTTTCCCAGATTTTTAAATATCCCAAATGAATCCAATCACGTTAATTCACAAGACTTAGTATTAATAGCTTTTAAAAATATTTACGAAATGTTCACCCAATAAAAGACCCAAGAGACTCTTAAGTTAGCAGGTTACTGAATGGTTAAGTTTTATGAACACAAAAAGAGGAACAAATTGCTGATTATGAGTATGTATGGGTTAGATAGTCTATGTCGTATGGGTTAGATAGGCTATATCGTGTTGAATGCACCGGTTCCCGTCCGATCACCGAAGCTAAGCAACATCGAGCCTGGTCAGTACTTAAATGGGTGACCATTTGGGGATACCAGGTGCTGTAAACGAAAAGACCAAGAATGGACCACCGGTCCTCCAGGGTTGGGTGCAGGGACAACAACCTTGCCCCGTTAAAAAACAGTTTGTTACAGAAACAGCAACAAAAAAGTTGCTGCAGTATGCACTATTGGGTGTGATGGATAAATGATGATGATAGGTTATATAACTGTTGATCCCAAACTTGAAGAGGTAATATTGTAGTGATCGGAGAAGCATCCTCTTGAGAGTTTGTTCCACAATGTAGAGGTTCTTGGGAGCTTCTCTCTTAACAATGGATTATGAAAGGAATAAGCATTATTGGACTATGTATATGTGACATAAAAAGTCACAACATTTGCTATGGAAATGGCGATACGGTAGCGGTAGTTCTGTGGGTTTTCACCTGGAGGAAAAAGGATGTAAAACTGTAACTAATCACCCACAATGCCGTGTCAATGCTTTCGAACTCTGTCGATGTTGGAAAGTGAAGATTGGTTAATTATATCCCACATATGACAGTAATTGTCCATTTTGGTCTCATGACAGAGTATGACAGAGTATGGCAAGAGGTGTCAAATACATTCTGGCACTGTAAGAGAAACTGACAATTTTTCCAGCAACTTTAGAGGTGGAACGTATAAATCAGTCAGTCAGTTAAATGCCATACGTGATTCACGCTTAGGCGATCATGTCTCAAGAGTGACATGACTGACAGGGCAGAAGATAATCCCGTAGTAGGATGCTTTCTGTAGTAGACTGGTTGCCAGACAAGGTTATAGAACCCAACCTGTCCTGTTATTTAACCCATAACTGGGAGAAAGAGACGGATTAATACCTTTCCCAAGGTTATTTGCGCTTAAGTAAATGCAAGGAATTCAACTAGAATTCGAACTCGGCTCCCCGATTTCTCGTCCCGAGCCGATATCCACTTGACCACAACGCACATCCATGGAACGTATATATACCCGTTCCAATTATATTGATATCTTCAGTTGTTTCAGAAATGTTGAAATTGCGGCCCAAAATAGTGAAATGAATTCAATCACACGAATTCTAGAGATTTTGTATGGGTTTCTTTTTTTTTTTTTTTTTAATATGCTGACAACCTTCTGCTCGTCCAGGAATATCGATCTTAAAGGAATTGTTTATTCTAAGTACAAATGAAAATAAATCTGTTTAGCCTTTTTTTAAGAATTGGAAAAATCCTCATCATATATTGTTTGTTTCACCCAATGTGAAAATGTGTACTATCCAGCAGGATTCGAACACATTTTCGCAATAAAAAATTTTATTACGATAATGTGTGATATCCAGCAGGATTCGAACACATTTTCGTAATAAAAATTTATCGTAAAATAATCAGGCCGGTAGATATAAATATAAAATACTGTTTAATTAAAAACAAAATATCTACTTAAATACGAGTATCGGTAAAAATAATGTTCAAAATAATTCAATACAAATTGTCGGTTGCTTATAACCAAGTTTTGTTAAAATTCGTTAATTTCCGTAACATGTTTACATTTGTTTGACATTACGATACATTTCAGAGCAGATATGGTTTGTTTGCGGTAGATCGAAAATTGTGTTATATAAGCATGATAAAAACCTCGTCTGATCAAGAGGCTATTCATGGTCGAGTGGTTAAGACAGTGCCAGATCAAATGGAAGCTTCCTCTATGTAAATAGGGGTCGCAGGTTCGAATCCTGCTGGATAGCACACATTTTCGTAATAAAAATTTATCGTAAAATAATCAGGCCGGTAGATATAAATATAAAATACTGTTTAATTAAAAACAGAATATCTACTTAAATCCGAGTATCGGTAAAAATAATGTTTAAAATAATTCATTACAAATTGTCGGTTGCTTATAACCAAGTTTCGTTAAAAAACATATATATATATATATGCTGAAATCATTTTCAATCCGTATACAGTCGGTTTGCTGCCAGTATATATTCTGGATTATTCTAATATCTTTCCCTGATATGTCAAAGTTACCTAGCAGTTCCAACAGTTCTTTTTGGCTTATTTTATCAAATGCTTCTGCATAATCTATAAGACACATATTGTTATATACTGCTGCTGTTGCTCGAAAAACAACAATCGCCTTGACGGATAAACGATGAACAATAACCAGTATATATAAAAATATAAACATTTTTATTCTGCGTCGGTGACGGCTGTGTGGAGTGCAGTGCAGCCAGAGAGAATCACGCACATACGAAGGAGATGTCGGGAGTCCTTGACTTGCGGAAATTGTTTTTTCTTCAATCTTCTCTGCGTTCTCTCTGTGTTATTTCGATGTTCTCATTTCGGCCCGAAAACACCGAACTTATATATTTTTACCTTCTCAGGTTTTCGCTTAATTGTGTCATCTATGGTAAGGCACATCATTTTCGGCAACTACTGTCTTTCGAACCGGCTGGCTTTGATTTCGATCACACATTTGTCGGCCACTGTTTATATTTTCTGCCTTTGATGTTGATCATACTTTTGTCGATCACTGCTTTTGATGTCAATCATATTTCAGTCTGGTCACAGAAATATATTACAGCATATACATCCTTATTCGGCTTACGGCCATATCACGTTGAATACACCGGTTCTAGCTCCTTCACCGAAGTTAAGCAACGTTGAGCCTGGTCAATACTTAGATGGGTGACCGCTTGGGAATACCAGGTGCTGTAAGCGTTTAGTGACGGATGTGCGTTGTGGTGGAGTGGATATCGGCTCGGAAAGAGAAATCGGTGAGCCAGTTATGGATTAAATAACAAGTGTAGGACTTGGGGACCCTGTCCTTAAAAAAAACAAATCCCAATGAATCTTGATACTCGAAAAGAAAAAATTATTACTAAACACAAAACTTATATAAATAAACAATAAGTTGTTGAAAGAAAAATGTATTCTCAGCAATAAATAAATAACATTTAGTTGACAATAAATGACCCGCTGGGGTTGATATGCCATAAAACAAAACAACCAATCAACCAACACCCTTCTTCATTTGTATCACTCATTTTGATATCCTTCTGGGCATAGATATTGCTTTCCTTGTTCTATTGCCTCTGAAGCCCCCGCACATTTCTTGTCCTATTTTCGGTCTGATTCTTCCGTGTAATTGGTCAGAACAAAAGTAGCGTTTTTTAATTAACTTCACAGACAATATTAAGAGAGGTGTCTATAAATTTATTCAAGTACATGTATATTTCTTACTGCCTTATGACATCTTTGAGACAGCTTCATGCTTTCCTCCTCCCAGATCTTGATAAACTGGTCTAATTGTTGTTATTGTTTTGTTTTTTTACATAGTTTTTGATAACTGATGTTCTTCAAATGAAAACAGTTCTCTAGGTATAGAAGTCAAAGGTAATCAGAATGTGTAAAGTTAGGCGTGTCCATGTATAGTTAGACTTCCTTGTCAAGCTGTAATAATTCTTGCCTGGTTTTCAAAGAGACGTGAGGAAGACGACGCCATTCTCTCTGCGTAATAAAGGTCACTTTCCACTGACTGTTGCTTCGAATCGGTCCAGTTCAAAACAGTCAGTCAGTTAAATGCCATACGTGATACACGCTTGGGCGATCATGTCTTGAAAGTGACATGACTGACTGGGCAGAAGATTATCCCACAGTAGGTTGCCATTGCTTTCTGCGGTAGACTGGTTGCCGAACAAGGCTATAGAACCCAATCTGTCCTGCTATTTAACCCATAACTGGAAGGAAAAGACGGATTAATACCTTTCCCAAGGGTATTTGCGCGTAAGTGAATACAATGGATTCAACTGGAATTCGAACTCGGCTCCCCGGTTTCTCGTTCCGAGCCGATATCCACTACTTTCCAGAATTTCACAAATTATTTTCTGAAAAAAGCTAATAACACACAATCCCATCCCTTCTTTGTATACAAACCGGCTATTGAAGTTGTTGGTAGTGGCTTATTTTGTTTACTATACCACCGTTTTCGCTCTACATTGTCGTAAACTATTTAATTTTCATTGCCTATGATTGTTCTTTTAAAATAAGGCATCGTTTTGTTTATTGTTTTTGTTTTTTCTTTTGTGCTTAAACAAAGGATAGCGATTGGAAATTAGGTTATATTTAAACACACAAACATCGTATTGATTTACGCATCAAAGTATTTTCAAATGGATTACAGCTCTTATATGAGATATGTAGAGTATCTGTGCAATGTCCAATGTTATATAATCTGGATTACTTTTTCTCAGCATTTTGATTTGGTCATCAACAACAGCTGCAGACCTGACTGGGCGTTATCATCCTTCCAGATAAAAATTGCTATCTGAAAGTAGCTAAAGATTCATAAACACTACTCTCAGCTATGGCACCATCTCCATCTCCATAAACGGCACATAACTTTTTTGCTGTTTATATAACTTTTCCTTTTAGGAAATGAAAGAGCATCAAATGATGAAAATGCATATCAGTTTCTTCTATTTTCACTTTTAATGTAAAAATATTTCAAATTTACAATCCACACACGAATCATGTACTTAAGGGACAGGGTAAAATGTCACCTTTCAGAATATGCTTATATATCATAAATATTTTAATAGAGTGTGAATCATATATTCAAACGCCACCTATTAAAAAACACGACACACTTTCATTCCAACGTGATATATGTTTTGAATTCTGTGTTTAAATGGCAGAACATTATGAGGCTTTCATCGAACAAAGTTGGACTGCAAATGGTAGAAAATGACAATCGACGTTCTGAAAAATAGAATATCACAACATGCTTCTGTGTAATAGACTTGCACTTCACTGAATGAATGTGTTCATAAACACTTGCATTTTGTGAACAGATAAAGAGACAAGTAGGCGTGAACTGGTTCAGATAGATAGATAGATAGATAGATAGATAGATAGATAGATAGATAGATAGATAGATACGAATCGACTGCAATAGATAGGTAAATATATTGATAGATAATGAATCGACTGCAATAGATAGATAGATAGATAGATAGATAGATAGATAGATAGATAGATATGAATCGACTGCAATAGATAGATAGATAGATAGATAGATAGATAGATAGATAGATAGATAGATAGATATGAATCGACTGCGATAGATAGATAGATAGATAGATAGATAGATAGATAGATAGATAGATAGATAGATATGAATCGTCTGCGATAGATAGATAGATAGATAGATAGATAGATAGATAGATAGATAGAATAGATATGAATCGATAGATAGATAGATAGATAGATAGATAGATAGATAGATAGATAGATAGATAGATATGAAACGACTGCGATAGATAGATAGATAGATAGATAGATAAATAGATAGATAGATAGATAGATATGAATCGACTGCGATAGATAGATAGATAGATAGATAGGAACTATGATCTACTTTTATGTGTGCGATCAATAAACTGATTATCTTTTAAGGCGTTATATAGATGGATTTCATTTACTTTCTGCCAGTTACTGACACTTCAATTCATCAACAGAAAAAAAAGCCAACTTTATATCAAATAGGTTCGTTTCCCTTCAATAATGATTCTTCATATTTATTTCAAATAATTTCGTTTTTTTTTCTTTTTCTCAAGATAAATTCTTTTGATTAAAAAGAAAACTTGAATTCCTTTTAAAAAAAAAGGTGGGGAACCTATAATTTCCCTTTCAATTATATGCGAGTCGATCGAGCTTTTGAAATTGCTTTGTAAAAGAACAATACGAAGTAATCTGTATTAAGAAACGGGAAGAAAGTTAAAATTTTTCCCTTCCAAACGCAAATCCCTTCTTTTCTGAAGGTTTTTCATTGCAAAATCATCACAGAAAAAGAATTCGATTTTCGCACGCAAAGGCGTACATAATTAAAATAAAAAACCCAAGAAAATCGAACCATAGTCTTAAATAGTCTCGTCAAATCGTGATTTGAAATTGAAATTCATGCACGGCGTTAAACCTGTTCGGAAATATCTTAAACTGTCAGCTCTATACAACCGTTTTATCAGATCAATGATTAAGAATGGCTTCAGGCTAATGAAGCCTGTAGGTCTTAGCGAGAACCATACTTCTTTGAATGGGTCGCGACTGAAACGAAACGAGCTGTACCAAATAACAAAAAACACATCAGTTGAGGATTTTTTTAACAACAGCAACAAATTAACCGGATAACACATGCAATACGAAGATAAAATAATGACGTAATCAAGATGATGATATCCATACTACTTCAAACAAAATGTTCACCCCGTGGTGTAAAGCATGCTTATATTGCTAGAATCTATTACAACTGAGCAGTGAGTTCGAGCTTCTTTGGGTACCCCATATTTTCGGCCCTGTGCCACATCTAAACAGCACTTAGAAAATCAGCTACTTCAAACAAAATGTTAGGAAGGAAACCTCCATCGGTACTAGAAATAACAATAACAGTGAGCCCTGGGGATGACGATGAACTACATCCAGCAGCAATGCTTCTGTTCGAGATATTAGAGACGTTGAGGAGTGTGGAACCGCCTCTTAATTGCTATTGTTTCCAGATTCACACTGACTCGGGGTGGTAACTCCTATTGGCAAATATTGAAACCCCAAACAAAAACAAATTTCCATGAAAGTATAGAATTACATTTTTATATAAAGTTATAGACAATACCTATTTATAGTAGAATTACCAACAATACATTTTATAGTAAAATGACCATATCCGTGGTGGAGGTCATACAATTGCGTTCAAAATATTTAGATTTCGACATTAAATAACCCATGGAGGTGTTGAGATGCCGCTAAAAAAATCAAACAACCAATAACAATGTATTTGAGAAAACTATTTTTTTTCGAAAAATTATTTTAATACAAAGATTTTATCACTTTCGATTAATATTAGCACTGTCTGCTCAATCATTGCAAGCTGAATATTTCCATAGAAAGAAAATGGCTAACACTACCATGACGATTATTATAGAGAATAGACATACACACACTTAGGCACATTGACAGAGATGGGCATCAAATCTGTCCCTCAATGTTCCTACAGTCCAGACCTTGCTCCATCTTGTTTTTGAGTTGTTACTCAAGCTGAAAAAACCACAGGGGAAATGTTTTGGAAGATAGTGACAAGACAAAGAAGTTTGTGACAAGATCCAGGAAACTTAGAGGTACTTCCATGGGGTCTTTACGAAGTCACTGAAGTGCTTCAGCATGTTCATTGAAATCAGATTTTATTTTGAAAGAGTTTAAAGTTTTATACTTTTTTTAAATTGATAAATATTTCTCCTGAAAATGTGGGAAAACACCTGAAATGCACTTCATATTGTGCAAGTCAGGTATCTGAAACTACATCTTTAGAAACAAGTATGCAAAATTTACTAAAAAATCGGTATTTCATACATATATCAATTGATCTTATTCTTTATTACTGATTAATTATATCGATTTGATCATATCCCCTCTGATGATAGTGGCGAAGGCCGTGCGTGGTCCATTGACTCTTAGTGCGATGCCGTCGGAAGTTCTAAGCTCCTCGTAGGATGGTAAGATTGAAAGCGAAGATCCTGGCTAAGTGCAACCAACCCCAAAGACCCCGACGGTAGAACAAGCGAAGGATGATTACAGCAGATCGCAACGGTTGAATCAGCGGGTGAAGAGGGACACGCTTTACTCAAAACTATAACAGAATCAGTTTCAGTTTCATACCTGCGTGTCTCCATCCATATGTGCCGCAGAGGAAGGTCGTGAAATAAAAAATTGTGGGTCACTTCCAGGCACGTTAAGTTCTACCATAATCAAATTCCCTTCATCGTCACTTTCTACTACACTGATTTTCTTTCAGCTTCATCCAACTCTTGCAAAGCCAAACGGTAATAGAAGACAATCAACAACGAAGAAAATAAATTCCTGGATACGACGTAAAGCCAACGATGATTTGATCATATTTTATGGTAATTACTGTGCCTACCGTAAGCTATTGTGCGTAAAAAAATACCCTTTGGAAAAGGTTTACAGATGTGCGTTGTGGTGCAGTGGATATCGACACGGAACGGTAAATCGGGCAGCCGAGTTTGAATTCCAGTTGAATTCCTTGCATTCACTTACGCGCAAATACCCTTGGGAAATGTATTAATCCGTCTCTTCCTTCCAGTTAGGGTTAAATAACAGGACAGATTGGGTTCTATAGCCTTGGTTGGCAACCAGCTTACCACAGAAAGTAAAGAAAAAAAACAAGATACTGAAAAAAGGATAACAGAAAGATAGGAATCAAGGAGATGGCATTTGACATTGCATTTGGACTTTTGAAGACTGTAGCTATCGGGTAAGCAAGTATACGAAAGGAAGTTCCAGAATGAGAGAAGTGTGAAAAAAGAAACTAGTAGAGCAGAAGTAGCGTTTATATTTGACTATTTTGACGATAAAAGGGTGGGACCTAAAGGCAAATCTAGTAGAGCACTAAAATTAATGTGGTTGGAGCACCAGGAAAAGCAGTTTTTAGAAAATTTTCGAATATCTCCTGGAACAAATTAGTGAGATTTTCACATATGTATTAAAATGAAATGTCCCTTCAGGACACAGGCGATCATACTCTCTGGATTTACTTTTCTTTCCAAAAATAATATGTCATTTTAAATGTATGTGTTGCGAGAATGGGTTACTTTTTAAAATCCAGGGTAGCTAAATGTTGAATTTCGCAAGTTGCAACTTTTTTCAAATAAGGAGAGTTAACTTTGATTATTATTAGAATTTTTCTGAGTTTTGAAAAATTAAAACATAGCATTTAAAAGCTCTTTTTTAGCTACATTCTACCTAAAAGTAGACCATCAGTAACTTGGATAGAAGCCAGCATCAAATAATTGCGCCAAAAGCTAAAGACTGGATCTGTTTGTATTTGCAATTGGCTAAAAATGAAGTCAGACAATCTGATTAACTCAACCTTTTTTAAAAAAAAACTCCACCTGATTGGTCAAGTAAGAGAAATTCTTGCGTTCGGTAGCCAATCATTTTCCTATAAATTTCGATTCGTGTTGGCTTTATTTTATTTTTCCATTTTTTTTTTTTTGTCACTCTTTGTTTTTCTTTCGTTCCTTTCTCACGCTATTATTCTTTACCCTTTTCCAAATAAATATCATTACTAATCGATTCTTTCTTTTTTTTTTTTTGTTTATCTTACATAAGTTTTATGGCAAGAAAGAAAAGCAAAATAAATGAAAGTGTGTTTTACGTGAGTCAGTCAGAAAGTAATGTTCTGATTTTTGTTTAAATTAAATTTTAATTTAATTTAAAAAGTATTATTCAGTTTTAAGAGATTTTTAACTATGTGCTATAAAAAGAAAACCTGTGCTGTTAACTTATTATTTTCTTACCCATAATCATCTTTAAAAATCGTTGCCCTGCGGGAAAAACACAGGTAGAATCTAAAAAGTTGTCACAGAATTTCCGATTTTGAAGAAGAAACTTTGGCAAATATCCATAAACGTTTATGGGAAGACAACTCTTGCTATCCTTAACCTTTACTCGGGCCAGATCCGACTGTTGCTTTATATAGATGTGAGCTGCTCAACGTTCCCTTTCCAGTTTCAATAGAGTTCTAAAGCGGCTCCGTGTCTTTGTGGGTGACAAATTATTTTTCACCTTAGGGTTAACCCTTCTTGTCACTCTCCACTGCTACTTTCTGTATGAGGTCTTGTAGTTTCCTTTCCGTGTCCGCAATCAGCACTGTAAGGGACTACAAATAAACTTTAAGAAAACTGAGTGCATGGTCATCAGCAAAAGATACAACCCAAAATGCCAAATACAGATGGAGGATAACAGAATCAAACAAGTACAAGAATTTAAGTACCTAGGAAGTGTTCTAACAGGAGATGGAAAGTGCGACACAGAGATCCGAAGGCGAATTGGCATGGCAAAGGACGCGTTCCAGAAGATGAGCAAAATACTAACACACAGAAAAATCTCAATAGAAACGAAGAAAAGAGTTCTAGACTGCTACGTGATGTCAGTTCTTCAATACGGCTGTGAATGCTGGACAATATCATTGAAAATGAGGACAAAACTGGAAGCGGCCGAAATGTGGTTCTACAGAAGGATGCTACGGATATCGTGGACTGAGCATACAAGCAACGACGAGGTGTTAGAAAGAATGGCAACAAAAAGGAAATTGATGCTGAGCATCAGGAAGAGACAACTGAAGTTCCTGGGACATGCAATGAGGAAGGAGAGCCTGGAGAACCTGATACTGACTGGACAGATAGAAAGAAGGAGAGACAGAGGAAGGCAGCGGATAACATATTTGCAGGGACTGATCAGGTGGATGACGGAACGGGGTTTGCCAGGAGCAACAGGAGTAAACATACTAAGAGCCACAAGGGATAGGGAGACGTGGAGAGCCATGATCGCCTACGTCCTGAAGGGACAAGGCACATAGAAGAAGAAGAAGAAGAAGAAGAAGAAGAAGAAGAAGAAGAAGAAGAAGAAGAAGGGTTAACCGTTATCTTCCCTACATATCTGGATAAACTGCACCTTTTACTGTGTTAGCTGTGTTAATGGCAGTTCTAAAGACAAAGGAGAAACTAACCTTAATGACAGGACTCACGGTAGCAGGCCAGCAGCTGCTGTGAATATTAAAAAGAACAAATAAGTTGATGCCCTTATTACAACTGACAGTTTCAAAACTGTTAAATCATTCACGTGACCAATAATAGTGCTTTTCGTCTATTATGGTCTCTTGGCTACTCAAATGTTAGTAGGATGTGATACATGATCGGTTTAACGTGAGGCTTTCGTATATATATGGGTCAATGAGATCACTGTCACCAATGCCTCTTCTTTAATGTTATGCGGAATTGACCAAATTTGAAACCACCAAAGCCCGGCTTCCTTCATTTAAAAAACCGTGAAATAGCAAAACCAGCTAGGAGAAAAACAGATGCTACACTTAGATTCTTGTCTAACGACCAAGTAAAGTCTTATTAATTACTAAAATGTCTGTGAAAAGTGCGTTCTAACGACAGAGACTTCATAAAGTTGTTCTATAATTATAAAGCGTTAAGAGAGGCAACTCGCACATGTCTATCAGAACAGCCAAGTAGATTCTACGTAGAATACCACGAATATTTATATATAAGATTCCATGACTTCTAGCCACACATTGACCGATCGAGCTCAAATTTGTAGGAGAAGTGCAGACAGCTCAGAGGATAAAGGTACAGTTGATTTTTACTCGGATGCGTAGCTTAGTACAATAAATTTTCATTAATTTGTTTAAAAAATTAAGTTTTATTATTTAATATACAAAACACTCTAAATCTAACGATTAAAAATCAATTTAATAAAAACACAATATTGTTTTGTGTTTATTTTTTCTTTAAGTGTTTTTATATGCAAGAATTCAGTTTATAATTTGCTTGGAAAACTATAAACAAATCACAAGGCCAAATGCATCAAAAAGTTGGAATTTGGCTTCGATTAAGAAATATTTACGCATGGTCAGTTGTATGTTGCATGCTCAAGCGTAAGAAATCATAAGCATTTTTCTTTGCTGTTAAAAAGGAAAACAAATTGAAAAAAATATTGTTTACCATGAAGCTCTATAAAATTAGATTTTAAAAAATTATTAAACCGCAAAGCAGGAATTTTGTATACGTATTTTTTTTAAAAAAATCAGCTTATTCAAATTTCATCAATTGGTTTGCGAAATTGAACGAAACCTAGTGTTAGTAAACCTCGACAAAAATATCAGCAATAGATTCAGCAATACTAAATACTCTGAGCTTTTCAGCAGTCGTCAGCGTGCTACAAAATAATTCTAGTAGATAAAAATACGGTATTATCGAAGAGATTTGGAATCTTGAAACATTTGGTTTCATTTGGTATGCTTTGTGCACTTCTAAGTGTTTTTCAATTAAAGAGAAACGGGGATTAATTTTTGATTGGCTCCAATAAATATTAAAACATTAATTTCTTCAGAAAATCATGTGCGATTTTTATTCCTGAATTAATGCATTAATGCATCAGTCAACATAGGAACCCTGAACATCTGTACATTTCTACTATCCGGGTACCAGGTTATTTATGCATTTACAATGAAACGCAAAAGGTTTGAACATCAAGGACTCTGTGAATGCAATTTCTGCATTTTCTTAACAACAGAATGTCTTTTGATTTAAAAGATTGCTAAGATGCTTAAAAAATGGTAGTCGGTGGGCGAGAGAAAAAAAAGTGAGAGTCGGTGGGGAATACGGTGGATGCGATAAAATGAAGTCAATGAGCTTCAGCAGTGTCATCCCGGTAATACGTGGCCGAGCATTGTCACGAAGCAGACTTGGACCTTGTCGATTAACCGGTGTTGGTCGCATTTTGTTTCACTGAATGTGCATTTCATTTAGTTGCATCTATTAAACTTCGGTAGTTATGTCCTGAATAAATTGCAGAAAGCTGTAATGGATATCGTCAATTGTGAACCACCAGATTTCACCATATTCTTCTGTTGGTGTAATTAGGGTTTTACAAGGTGATTTGGTTCTTCGTCATAATCAAGCCATTGAGCCAGTCATTTAAGATTGTCATAAACAAACTATTTCTCATCAAAAGTCACTATTCGACCAAAAAATTACCCATTCAAATTTTGAAGATGCGTTATCGATCATAACTTTGACTTTCACTAAGTTCATGGGAAACACATTTATCAAATCTGTTCCTTTGCCAATTTTCTTGAGATATAATCGAAATGCTGACACCCGTTATCTGAGATTCTGCGGTGTCCTCCTGCAATCATGTGGCCGAATATTGTCATGAAGCAAAAGTGGATCTCGTCTATTTTGTTTAACTGCATCTGCGTTTGATCCAGTTCTTGGCAATAAACACAAGACAGTGGTGCTCTGGTTAGCTTCCAGAAATCTTTAATGGATAACGCCGTTGACGGACCTCCAGACAGTCACCATAATCTTCTGTTGGTACAATTTCAGTTTTAGAAAGTGTTTAGATCAGGATCAGGCCATTGAGCCGATCGTCATAAAGGATCCATTTCTCATCAAAAGCCACTATTTGACAAAGAACAAGATCATTCGAAATTCGCCAATATAGTATCAAACACACTTGAAAACGTCGAAATATTTGTCTTTCACCGCGTTTATGTGGATCTCATTTATCGAGTTTCTTCACCTTGCCAATTTCCTTGCCATTGTTGAAATATTGACTGAGACATTTTTCAGACAATCTAGCGTGGTCTTTTCAGATGTTGATTATCAACTCCAGATGGACGTCCTCGGCCAACTTGATCTTCGAGACACGTATCCCCATAAACCAGCGCCGTACCGTCTGATCACAAGTGGATTATTTACCCAATGCTCTGCGAATGTTGGCACCACTTTTGAGAAGTATTATCATCAAGCTTAAACTTATGCAGAAAAGTAAACAGAACTCTTGTTTTTTTCATGTTCACGAAGAGAGGTATAAAGTTTTAAATTACATTTTGAAAAAGAGTGATATAAATTTAACACTTTTCCCTTAAAAATGAGTCATATATATGTGAAAGTATAATAGTAATATATTACAACACAAATTATTTATTCTAAAATTGCACATTATTTTTTAACAACTATTAATTATTAAATTAGAATATTTTAAATCGACTCTAATAAAATTTGTAAAAGTTAATTTTTTTTAATCATATCACCCCGAGCAAGGCGATAACGCCACTAATGTGCAAGGGGCTACGTAAGAGTGAAAAGATTGGAAAAGAAAAAGCCAGAAACCACATCCTAAACAGGGAACAAGGGATGAGCCTCTACACCTGTTCAATAGACGTGGGTGGAGTGTGAACCGGGCGATAGTTTAGTCTATCTACTCCAATTGAAAAATAAAAGAAAAGAAAAGAGTGAAAAGATTAGAAAAGAGAAAGCTGGAAACCACATCCTAAACAGGGAACAAAGGATGATCCTCTACACCTGTTCAGTAGACGTGGGTGGAGTGTGAACCGGGTGATAGTTTAGCCTATCTACTCCAATTGAAAAAAAAGAAAAGAAAAGAGTGAAAAGATTGGAAAAGAGAAAGCCGGAAACCACATCCTAAACAGGGAACAAAGGATGAGCCTCTACACCTGTTCAGTAGACGTGGGTGGAGTGTGAACCGGGCGATAGTTTAATCTATCTACTCCAATAGTTTTGCTTATTAAATTATGAAACCATCATATACTTGATCCTAAACTCTCGCCTTTTATTCTTCTTTCTTTCTTTCTTGGTCTTTTATTTTTTTAATTTCTGTTGTTTTTGTTTTTGTTATTTGGGGCGGTGGGGGGGCTTACGGCCTATCACGTTGAATACACCGGTTCTCGCTCGATCGCCAAAGTTAAGCAACGTTGAGCCTGGTCAGTACTTAGATGGGTGACCGATTGGGAATACCGGGTGTTGTAAGCCTTTAGTGACATATGTGCGTTGTGGTGCAGTGGATATCGGCTCGGAAAGAGAAATTAGTGAGCCAAGTTCGAATTCCAGTTGAATACCCTGCATTCACTTAAGCACTGGTACCCTTGGGAAAGGTATTAATCCGTCCCTTCCTCCAGTTATGGGTTAAATAACAAGGGTAGGACTTGGGGACACTACCCTTAAAAACAAGTCCCAATGAATCTTGATACTCGAAAAGAAAAAAGTATTACTAGACACAAGACTTATAAAAAAAACAATAAATTGTTGAAAGAAAAAGGAATTACCAGCAATAAATAAATAAAAAAATTAGTTGGCAATAAATGACCCGCCGAGATTGATATGCCATAAAAGCAAAACAACCATTTTTTTTTTTTCAGGTTTTTTTTTTTTTTTTGGCTTCTCTCAAGTTTTTCTTTCTTCTGGTCCCATTATTTTTCTTTTCTTTTTAACGTCGCCACTGCACCATCCATTTCGCCTCCATTTTACAGGTTTTCCTCAGAAAAAGTATACAAGATAAATGAAAATGTCCTTAAATGCCAATGGGATTAGATGCCAGAGTCTTCAAGAACAACGAATCAAACCATAAATCATCGGTAAAGGAAAAAGGGAAAAGGACAGAGAGAGGGCCGACCTATGTCACCAGCGAAATGATTGATGAAAGGGAAAACTGCAAGGCTGCCAAACAAGATAAGACGTTAATTCTCATTGGTCGACGCCCATTCGAGCCATCACTAAAACTTAAAGCCAGTTGTGCTTCAAACATGTTCACGTATCCACCTACAAGTCTGCTAATTTTTACCTGCTTACAAATCTTTACTTACTTTAACCTGACAAAAGACCATAACGGAGGGTTATACAATGAACATTGAACACACTATCAATAGGCTGCGAGTTTTAGAACTTCGTAGATAACTATTATTTTCTTAGCTTTTCTTAGTTTGATGGTTGGTTGTAGAGCCTGTTGTTCTTCAGTCATCCATCTATTAGTTTGAAAATAAAATCCTGGGAAAGTAACAAATTTTCTTTATCTTGATATATTTAATAAAGTTAATATTTTCCCTAAATATCAATAACATCAACTAATTGGTGTTGTTCTTATCACAGATGTGCGTTGTGGTGCATTGGATATCGGCTCGGAACGAGAAATCGGGGAGCCGAGTTCGAATTCCAGCCGAATTCATTGCATTCACTTCCGCGCAAATACCCTTGGGAAAGGTATTAATCCGTCTATTCCTTCCATTTATGGGTTAAATATCAGGACAGATTGGGTTCTATAGCCTTGGTCGGCAACCAGTCTACCGCAGAAAGCAATGGCAACCTACTGCGGGATAATCTTCTGCCCAGTCGGTCATGTCTCTTTCGAGACATGATCGCCCAAGCGTGTATCACGTATGGCACTTGACTGACTGACTTATCACAGAGATTCAACTGTTGTGCCATTCGGTTTTCATCAGATGTATATCGATCCGAGTAACGTACAGCGAATTACTGAACAAGGAAGAACACTAGAGAGTTAGACGTTTGAAAGAAACAGCGCATATTGTAGGCTATGAAGAACTCCTTAATAGACTTAACATATAAATAAATACAATATTAAATAAATATTAATAAAAGAAGAAAGACAAATGACAGCAGGGCTTCAACGAACAACAGAGTTGCACAGCAAAAATCAGGTTAAGTTTAAGGTTCCAAGTTTCCCACGTGACAATCCTAGTGGATTAAAACGCTCGTTCGTGAATTTGGTGACATAGTAATTGTGAGCCAGACAGTGTGCATTTGGATTCAGTAACTGAGCATTAATAAAAATAAGAACTAGTCGAGATATCCCAAGACATAGGAAGTGACACGAGAACAGTCTTCATCGGATATATATCAATCTATGTAACTATTATGGTGCCCTCCTACGAGGAATGAACCCTTCCTCTTCTTATATATAGTTACCTGTATGACTTCCGGGAGAAGCAGTTAACGAGAGCAGTTAAGGAGACGCAGTTAACAGCAGTTGACGACAGCTACTAGTCAGGCAATAAGCAACGTAGTAAGACATTTGGACTTACTTATTTCTACTTACTTATTATAAACACTTCCTTTGAATATCTTGTTTCTTGTTATACTAATATGCTGTTTTGAACTTACCTCCTGTGTTCCGTGTCATACTTACGGCACAAACCGGTCACTACACTTTGTGGCGAGAAGTCGCCACAACTCCACAACAAATTGGGGGAAGAAGATCCTCAACAAATTGGCGACGAAGATCTACAACAGTAACCGAAATCGAACTCTGAACCAAATCCTTTATTTAATCTACAATAGTCTCGTGAAAGCGTTGATTTCTTAATCTGCTGACATAATAATTGTGGGTTCAATCCCTGGGCCGGGTAGTGTGAACTTGGATTTTGTAGAAAAAGTTTGTGCAATAACTAAGCTTTACTAAAAATAAGAACCCAACGTGACATCCCTAGCGAGTTTACCCCCGTAGATTTAATAAAGAGTTCTGTTCAAAAATCCCTGTAGGTTATCCGGACTGATATGCACCTGATTAAAGCCTAAGTGCACAACGAGTGAAACGTTGTAATAACAACAACAAATATGAAGAGAATATTCTGAATGTAAATAGTGTTCATAGGCTCCCAACATTTTGCTGCGATTACCCCAAAATACAATTTCACTATTATCCATTACCCCAATGAATAAATACCCTTCATATAGGAAAAGAAGTAATTATATGTTCATACATCAAAAGCAGATAAAGTTAATGTAACTTATTCAATACAATAGTACCAATCTATAATAATCAGAGGTATAGTAGCCGTAACCTAGCCGTGATTCTTAATGTGAGTGTTGAGCTTGTATTTGCCTGTGCCAGTTTATTTACTCTTGGATTTGTGACTGAAAGGGCTGCTATTCGGGCATCGTTTACCACGTTGAGTCTGCTACATTTCTTGGTCTTCATTCCAAGAAGAGCAGAAAAAGCTTGTTGACATAGATAAGTGGTTGAAAATCCTATGAGAATTTGTACTGCTCTAGAGGCTAGTGTTGGTATATCCTGCAGACGAGAGATCCAAAAGTTGTCTTGACTAGACTTGGTCTCAAACAAAAGTTTCCATGCATTGTTGATCTTGAGTGTGAGAAATTCTTCTTTTGCTGGATAGGCTTCATCAGGAATGATATCTTCACTCACAAGATATGGATTTCTTACCCATTCATTGTTGGAATTATCCAAGTTTGAAAAGTACTTACGTAAGTTTTCCAAGAGGCCGTTTAGGCTTGACAGAAAGATACTTTAAGACATATTGGCATAGAGGGAATTCTTCCTTGAAATGTTGTCTCGTTAATAATTTGGCACAGTATGAAATTACAAGCTGATTGCCTTTTCCAAACCAAACATACATTACCCACAAAATATGGGCTTATTACCCCACTGGGGTAATTTACCCCGGGTTGGGAACCATAGGCTGTAAATAATGATAACTCAAAAAAAATCTGACATACATAATCTAGTCTATCTGACAAACTGCTGAACTGGATAGCGGTTCGTAATTGAAAAGCCGAGTTCGAATTCCAATGAGGCTCATTGCAGGCAAGTAAGTAAAAACAGCCCTGGGAAAAGTATGAATTCGTCTCCTCCTCTCAGCTGTGGATTAAATAGTAGGACTTGTATCTGGAAAAATTATTGTTATTCTCCATAGAATGATTAATGCAATATTCATTCGCAAAAATGAAAAAGAATTATTCTTATACACTTATAAACCATAAAGAGTTTATAAAACGTAAAGCATAAATAACTGATCAGCAGTCATATCCTATCAAACACAAATACTTTTTTCGGGTGTAGTCATAGTTTGGGGATAAGTTCTTTTTTTTTAGTGGATGTTAACCATTGTTTTGTTTTGTTTCTTTTTGTTTTTGTTTTGTTTTTTGTTATTTTGTTTTGTTTTGGTTTTAATTTTTTTACTTTTTTTTGTTTTTTGTTGTTTTTTTCATTTGGTAATTTATAGAGGACCCACCTTTCCGGTGATTCTGCCCCCCAAAAAATTTCGGTAACACGTCGACTCTCGAATGACAAGCGGAGAGCAATTCTTTGATTAAGCTGAGAAGCCAGCATATGATGAGGAACTCATTGACCAAGTTTAGACACTTTTCTGAGTTCATAAAGATGTTTTACTTTGGAAAAGAGGCGTCTATTGAACGTTTGTGTGCAGTTTACTTTGGATTTTCCCCAGCTACGGTAGGCAGAAGTTCTGTCTAGACAGAAATTGGTTGACCAGATCGAAGGTAATCTTCGAGTAGAAAATTGTCCCGATTGAAACTGATCAAACATCATCGCTATATCCGGAGGCTGAAAGCTTCATTTCCATAAAGAGATCGAATATTTGTAACCACTTCCGTTGTTTGAGTCATTTTTCGAATTCACATCTCAGACAGTGTTTGATATGTGCCTGATCAAAAATATGGGATGATTTTATAAATGCAACAAAGCTGAAAGTATAGGGCGTAGGGGCCTCGGTGATACTTGGTAAATTGACCTTGTGCCAAACACGTCTGAAGTCCCCACAATTTAAATTAAAGGTTGGATGTTGGAATGAAGAAGGAAAAACTGTTTCGTTTGTACATTAAAGCAAAGATTTATTTGATAAATACCTAGGCGTTGAAATCCCTCTGACAGCATTTGTCCTCAACCAGATCAACGGAGACAAAGCAGTGTTTCGCCTGCTCAGTACGTAGGTAGGAAATAACGTCCAGTCAAATTTTTGACATGTTTACCGGAACGAAAAATCGGAGAGATGAGTTCAAATTCCAGTTCATTTATTTACGCTCATATACCCTTGAGAAAGGTATTAATGCGTCTCTTCCCTTATTTTATGGATTAAATAGCAGGACAGATTGGGTTCTATAGCCTTGGCTGGCAACCAGTCTACCGCAGAAAGCAATGGCAACCTACTGCGAGATAATCTTCATTCCCAGTCAGTCATATCTGCTTATGCCTTACGGCCCTTAAAAGCCTAAGCAAGTTTGGCCAGCTCCTGTTTATAGATCTTGCGATAAAAATAATAAATGCTTTAAAAACGTTAAAAGAAAAATTACTCATAAAATATGTGTTCAGCCTCTTTCAAATTTAAAACATGTTCTTTTTTAATTTCTTTTTAATTTCTTTTTTTTTCAGAAAGGCGTATGTTGTTCTAATTCAGTCAAGCGTGTTTCACGTATGGCACTTAACTGACTGTCCCTTGGGAAAGATATTAAACCGATCAGACACATATTAAACACTGAGGTGTGGATTCAAAAAATGGCTCTAGAATTAATGTTGGAGAGGACCTACTGAAGAACAAAAAAACTGGTATTTGCTTCAAATCCATGACACTGGTGTTTGTGTGATTACGACCGCCTTATAAATGGCGCCCTAGATCAAAGTTCATCAAACACAAGGAAAGAGTCGTTTTTGCTTCGTGAAAATCGAACTCACTCGCAAGGAAGAAGAGCTTGCTAACTATCTCTCGTTCAAACGCCCGTTCAGAAATGTCTCAACTGTCGCCTGCATGCAACCCTTTCTGGAATCAGTTATTTAAAATGGTTTCAAACGAATAAATCCGTTCAATCGTAAAGAAGGCGACCCTGCATTAGACACTATATACTGTTACTGAAAACTCACAAACCGAGATCTTTAACAAATAACGAAAACCGGTAGCACGTATGACTAGAAGAGAAAATTATTATATAACTAAGGTGTTGGCTTTCCATGCTACCAAAATCAAAAGGTTAGGAAGGAAATTCCTATCAGTACTAGAAAGAATAATAACAGTTAGTGGACTTGAAAAGTGTAATTTCCTGAAAAAGGATTTTTTTTAATTGTCAATACCAACGGACACTGATACTAACAGTTTGGTCAATGGTGATTATCAAAGTGTAGCTTAGATGTGACACAAAATCAAATATATTGGGTGCCCAGAGAAGAAGAAAATCACCATTCAATCGTAATTGATCTAGCAGAACAAGTTTGCTACAACTAACTTTTTAATAGTAAAATAAAACCAACAATAGATTTTAATAGTAAAAAAAACAATAGATTTTAATAGTAAAAAAAAAAGATTTTAATAGTAAAAAAACAATAGATTTTAATAGTAAAAAAAACAATAGATTTTAATAGTAAAAAAACAATAGATTTTAATAGTAAAAAAACAATAGATTTTAATAGTAAAAAAATTAGATTTTATAGTAAAAAAAGAATAGATTTTAATAGTAAAAAACAATAGATTTTAATAGTAAAAAAACAATAGATTTTAATAGTAAAAAAAACAATAGATTTTAATAGTAAAAAACAATACATTTTAATAGTAAAAAAACAATACATTTTAATAGTAAAAAAACAATAGATTTTAATAGTAAAAAACAATAGATTTTAATAGTAAAAAAACAATAGATTTTAATAGTAAAAAAACAATAGATTTTAATAGTAAAAAAATTAGATGTTATAGTAAAAAAAACAATAGATTTTAATAGTAAAAACAATAGATTTTAATAGTAAAAAAACAATAGATTTTAATAGTAAAAAACAATAGATTTTAATAGTAAAAAAACAATAGATTTTAATAGTAAAAAACAATAGATTTTAATAGTAAAAAAACAATAGATTTTAATAGTAAAAAAACAATAGATTTTAATAGTAAAAAACAATAGATTTTAATAGTAAAAAAACAATAGATTTTAATAGTAAAAAAACAATAGATTTTAATAGTAAAAAAAACAATAGATTTTAATAGTAAAAAAACAATATATTTTAATAGTAAAAAAACAATAGATTTTAATAGTAAAAAACAATAGATTTTAATAGTAAAAAAACAATAGATTTTAATAGTAAAAAAACAATAGATTTTAATAGTAAAAAAATTAGATTTTATAGTAAAAACACAATAGATTTTAATAGTAAAAAACAATAGATTTTAATAGTAAAAAAACAATAGATTTTAATAGTAAAAAAAACAATAGATTTTAATAGTAAAAAAACATATTTATATATTGATTCATATTAACATCTAATTATTTTTATAAAGATTATAAACATGCCAAGCCTTGTAATCATTTCTTGAGTAGTGAACTTCAACTATGCTGGATTAAAAATGTTAACGGTTTGTAAAAATATTTCAGAAATTATATCGTAATTTTTATGTCAGGCGCTTAGAAAATCAACTCTCCGTAGTAAACCATCTACTATAAGTATTTACTCATCATCCTTTCGTTCGGCACATGATCACCATATTAGAGTATCCAGTGAGTAAACCAGTCACTACCCTTGCTCCAAGGTAGGGTGCCTACTATGAGTGCATACATAAAAGCGTGATTGAATTACAGAAGTAATTAAACAATTGCCATAAGCCATAACAGATTGTCATATTTTACATTATTTTTCAAGTTGACAAAATGGGTTTTTTATTTATATCCCCGACACACTCCCAGTGCAACCACACATCAAAATATAACAGTATTCATAACCTACTAAACTTTTAGTACCAGCTTATCGGCACAACTCCCCGACCTCACATAATCAAAACGGATCTGTTAAGACGCGCTTTACCACGCACATTGTAGAGAACCACCCTCGTTCCTTTTTTTTATTACCATCATGAGATACAAGTTCCATTCACCCAAGCAGTTTCTTTTCAGAAACTCTTGCTTTGTGAAACCGACTCCCAAGAGGATGCTTCAACGATTACTACAATCTTAACCTATTTAAGTTACACGTTATCTTCCCCACAAGTGAAAACTTACAGAGCGAGAAAACAGCAGCTTCTTTTCTCGCACTTCCTGCCTGTGGAATTCCCTTCCGTTTACTTGCTTCCCCGACAGCTACAATCTCCAGGAGTTTAAGTGTAGAGTCAATAGTCATTTCCTATCTTGCTAACTTGCATCCTCTTTCTCTCATGCTCCTTTCTCCATCCACTCCACTCTCATCAGTATTCTCATCCTTCTCTTACCCACTTCCTGACACTCCCTATAACCTGTCACTCTTTCTAATAAATTTCCTTCTATGTTAACCCTGCGCACTAGTGGCAATAGACTGCTTTACTTGGGCGATATGATTATCAAAAAAATAAGAGAACGATTGACATTGCATTTACATTTTTGAAGTGCAAAGTTTAGTGGGAGTCAAGTCAGAAGAGAGTTCTACAAGCGAGAAGTGCGATAGAAGAAACTGTTAGCATAGAACTTACGGTTCCATCTTGCCATTTCAACTGTGAAATTATGAGAATTTTTGGTATTTATTTCGTCTTTTATGTGCCATGGCTCTCCACATTCTTCTATCCCTTGTAGCTTTTAACACCTTTTGTCTTGGTATTTCTCTCAAACCTAGCTCTGCCATTTATTTGTTTAAGCCCATCAAGTATGCCAGGCGTTGTTTATCCCTGCCGCTCTTTCCCTATATCCGTCTTGTGAGTATCAGAATCTCCAAGCACCTCCTACTGCGCTTAAATTCAGAAAGTTTAGGTACAACAGATATAAATCTACCAACCATCCATCCATCCGCTATTTACCTCGGGGTTCATGAGAAAATCCAAAGGAGAATCTGTAATGTGATCGATCCCGATTGGCAGCTCAGCTGCAGTCACTCTCTAACCGGCGTAATGTTGTTTTCTTGTGTCTCTTGTACAAATACTTTCACGGCTTCTGCTCCAATGTATTTAGCTCACTGGTGCCCCCTATGTATGAATTTACTCGAGCTACTAGACCAGCAACTAGGTCCAAACCTTTTACAGTGAAACCAATATAATGTAAACGCAACTTCTACTCACCAGCTTCTTTTCTCGCACTTTCCGTCTGTGGAATTCCCTTCCGTATACTTGCTTCCTCGACAGCTACAATCTCCAAAAATTTAAATGTAAGGTCAATAGTCATCTCCTATCTCACTGAATCGCATCTTTTCTCTCATGCTCTTTTCTCTATCCACTCTGCTCCCATCACACCAGTATTCACATCCTTCTCTTACCTACTTCCTGACACCCCCTGTAACCAGTCCCTCTTTCTCTTCACTTTACTCCTGTGTAACCTCCTGCGCACCAGTTGCTATAAAACTGCCTTGCTTGGGGTGAAATGATTTTTAAAAAATAGTGACCATAAAAGTATTTATAGAAAATACACCGGAAAGCTTACGTTTCGCCGGTGGGAAAATAACTGATGTCGAGACGCCAGGTCAGGACCAGTAACATTGCGGATTCCTCTTTGGATTTTATCAAGAATCTTCTGCTTTGTGACCAGATGTGGCACTTATGTTTATCGCTAGCAAAAATATTTCTTCAATGGTTTGGTTTGGTTCGGTTTTGTATAGCGGTTTATCAATCTCTATGGGTTATTTAATGCCGAAACCTAAATATTTAGTACGCAATTTTGTAGCTACAACTACTGATACTTTATACATAATTTTATACTTTCAGAGTAAGCATTTGTTTTTAGATAGATATTTTGTAGATGAACACAGAACTACTGGCCGAATGACTTTCTTGGAGCAGCTCACTAACCAGAGCGGAAAGGTTCCACAAATGAACTTCAATAGCTACGAGTTCGCGACCAAGGCGAACCACCTATTTGGAGGACATTGGCTGTGGTCTAACCTGGAGAGAGCTGGGGTCCGCTAGATTAAAATGCCAAGACACGTCACATGATGGGCATACCAAGAAACCATTCGCTGAAATACAGGTTTTGGTACATGACTGCGACAAATGGCGTAGAATGATGCACGTCGACATACCAACGACGTACCAACGACGTACCAACGACTTCTTCCGGGTTTAAAGGCGAAAGAAGATAAAAAATATTGTTGGCAATTTTTTAAATATATTGCTGGTAATTTCACGACAAAAATGTAATGTTGGTAATTCTTATATAATAATGTATTTTGATTTTATATCGGTTATCATTTTGATATCTATTGTTGGTCAGATATTATAAAATGTAATACACCTGGTAGCTCAACTTCAGTCACTTTCTCACCGACGTAATGTGGCTTCTCTCTGTCTCTTCTACAAATACTTTCACGGCTTCTACTCTGACGAGCTTAGATCCCTGGTGCCCCCTCTGCATGAATAAACTCGTACTACTAGACTAGCAACTAGGTCTCACTCTTTTACAGTGAAACCAATCAAATGTAACCACAACTTCTACTCTAACAGCTTTTTTGCTCACACTTCCCGCCTGTGGAATTCCCTTCTATATACTTGCTTCCCTGAAAACTACAATCTCCAAGAATTTGAATGCAAAGTCAATTGCCATCTCTTATCTTCTTGACTCGCATCTTTTCCTTTTTTACTCTGCTTAGCTTTTGGAAATGCGTCATTGGCCATCCCAATACGCCTTCGGATCTCAATGTTGTACTATCCGTCTTTTGTTAGAACACTTACTTACGCTTCTCAAGACCTCCTGCTACCGGATGTAATTTATTGTTTTATCCATGACATATCCAATGGTGGTGACTCTATGATAAAATAATATATTGTGGTTGAAAACTTGCTCCATCCCTTAGTTCCCTGTATTTGTTGGAGCTTCCGTTGAAAATAAATTAGGATATATTGGTGTCAACTGCACCCAACCGTTTTCTCAGAGCAATTATTAAAAATAGCTTTGAACGAATGAGATTTTAAAGAAGACCTATCCTACTTCGTATCTCGAAGACTGGCGCTACAGAATCATCAACAAAGAAATATACCAAATAATAAAAACCATATCACTTGAGGGCTTTTAACAGAGATAAAATGGGTAACACTTGTAATTCGCAAAGAAAATAATAGTATGATCAACAAATGCTAAAAGTTTCCTCATAAGGAAACGGCTAATATTACCATTATCATTAGAGATAGGTTGAACAGATACTACACTTTGATCCCAGCCCGTTGGCCAAGGAGTTAAGAAATGCGTAACGAGTAGCACTGTCAATGCTACGGTCGGTCAATGAATGCCGAATGTTTCCTTATAAGGAAACGGTTAATATTACCATTTTCATTAGAGATAGGTTGAACAGATAGTATACTTTGTACTTACTCGTTCGACATAACAATGACGAGATAAGATCTGTTTAAAATTGGGAGCCAAATCACGCGGGCCAAGGCCAAGAATCGTCGATATTCCACCTACACTCCGTCTGGTGAAAAGAGTGAGATGGTGCCACGGGTTTGGAATCTAAGAGACCAAGCATCCCTCATTTATTTCTTTTAGAAAAGAATAAACCCAGTAGTAATGTCTGTTTAGTCAATGAGTGTTGAATGTTTCCTTACAAGGAAATAGCTAATAGCATTACCGTTTCGAAACCTCTCTCGTGTGTATGTGTGGTGGGGGCATCGGTTTTATTTGACGTAATGTAATAAAGTAATATTTCATATTGAACTAATGTTCAATAAGGAAAGAAAAATGCGTCATATATACTCGTGTATAAGTCGACTTCATGTATAAATGCTACCCCTAATTTTATGAACCTAAATTTCAACTCATCTTTAAAATGTTTACCTGTACACGAGTATAGTTCAACCGGTGACTGAAAATCCTTGGCTTTTAACATTTTCAAAGAATTTGCCTGTGCATAGTGCGACCGCCTATTTTTGCTTCCAAAAATCTTTGCTTTTTAATTTTATGATTTTTCGATTTCGGTAGAAATAAATATATATACTGTTTGATTATAAACAGAATATCGACTCAAATATGAGTATCGATCAAAAATAATGTTCAAACAAATAATTTCAAATTGTCGGTTGTTAATAACCATTTCGTTAATCTTTGTAAATTTCCGTAACATTGTATGTTTACATTTGTTGACATTACGACACATTTCAGTGCATAGATGTTTATTTACATAAAATCGAAAATTGTGTTATATAGGCTTGATTTGGGTTCGTTTAGACTGCTGGGCATTTGTGGTCGAGAGGTCTAAGAAACGCCAGATCAATTGGTGGCTTCCCATATGTTGATAGGAGTCGCAGGTTCGAATCCTGCCGAATAACACACATTTTTGTAACAAAGTTTATCGTAAATAATCACACCGGTAGAAATAATTATATATACTGTTTGATTATAAATAGAATATCTACTCAAATACGAGTATCCAGCATAAATAATGTTCAAACAAATAATTTCAATATATGTATAGGATAATTATTTTTTCATTTGGAAGTGTTATTTCTGCAACCTAAGTTTCAACCTTTCAAGCGATTTACAATAACTGATTTAACCGTTTTTCAAACGCTCGAACAGAGATGTTTTACGAACGTGTGACTGGAATTTTTAAACAACCGAAAAATTTTCAAAATTAAGGAGCAGTTATCTAAGGATCTTAGAACACTTTCATCCATCTTTCATTTTTTTTTTTTTCTCGTAAAAATATAATACCTAATTTTTTCTCCTGGTCCGATCTGCATACGTCCCCGTCGTTGTATGGTTTGACTATTTTCACTATGCTTCAAGTTATATCAGGGTAGCTATCGAGTTTGTTACAATATTTGAAGTTTTCTAGTTTAAATGTATATTTATGAGTATTCTATTTAATTTTCAAACTGTCTTTGGCAGATCTTAAAAATGTTTTACGTTAATTGGGTATTTGTTTTTGTTCCTACAGTTACATTTCTTGCTAATTATATTATTTTTACCTTGTTATTTAGGTTTCTATCGTTTTTTTTTATGTCAGTCAGTTAGTTAAGTGCGATAAGTAACACACGCTTGGGCGGTCATGTGTCAAAAGAGACATGACTGACTGGGCAGTAGGTTGCCATTGCTTTCTGGGTTAGACTGGTTGCCAACTAATGTTATAGAACCCAATCTGTCCCATTATTTAACCCATAACTGGAGGGAAGAGACGGATTAATAGCTTTCCCAAGGGTATTTGTGCGTAAGTGAATGTAAGGAATTCAACTGGAATTAGAACTCGACTCACCGATTTGTCGTTCCGAGTCGATATCCACTGCACCACAACGCACATCCTGTTTTTATGTAATTTTCTAAATTACTAATAAAACTATAACTTAATTTAATTGAATTTCTATTGATATTTTTGTTTCATTCTGAGTTTTTGGGGAAGTTTTTATTATTGACTTTAAAAAATATTTTTCCTATCTTGGTTTTCACTTCTAAGTTAAACAGTGGGCTGAACCAAATAATGTTTCCATTTCTATTATTGTTTATCGTTTGTTTGTTTGTTTGTTTGACTGGGATTTGTATCCTAAAATGTTCTTATGGCTACATTATTTGAGACATCTTCATAATCCTTTTCTTTTTATCAAAGATGCTTTGTTTGATGAATGTTTGATAGCCTGTGCTCTATTCCTTTATGAATGTGTTTGATTATGCTTATTAGACGGTTAGATGTTGTGTTTACGTACTTTAAAGTTTCGTTTATTTTCATACATGAAGAGACACTGCAAGTTTATAAATTAAATTCTACATCTAAATATTGGACTACCTTCTTATTTGTTTCGACAACTACTTCAAAATATAGATTTTTAAGGAGTTTGTAAAGCATTTTTCTTATTCCTTCATTCTTTCTTTTGTTGTCTGGTGCTCTCATCAATTGTCTATGTGGATTATTTCATTAATTTTGCTTAGAATGTGTATTCCTATCAATTCTGAAATTTCGTCTCCGTCAAACGAGCCCTGTTGTACATCAAATGTGACTTTTTTTATTTTTTAATCCATGCTTCACCATATTAAAATAGCGTGAATTTTCGGTAATATCAAATATGAATGAAAAACTTGAAGCAACTGAAATGTGGTTCTACAGAAGGATGCTGCGAATATCATGAATCGAGCATGTGAGCAATGATAAGGTTTTAGAAAGGATAGAAACGAAAAGAAAATTAATACTGAGCATCAGGAAAAGAGCTATATATATATACATAGAGAGAGAGAGAGAGAGAGAGAGAGAGAGAGAGAGAGAGCGAGAGAGAGGATGTTCATAAATGTCTAACACGCAGAGCTAAGTGACAAGGAACTCTATCTTGTTGAAACACTGTATTATCTTTCAAGTTTCATTGTTCATGCCCATTTTTTACAGATTATTTCTATCACAGACACAAATAAAGTTATAAATTTTTTAAAGTGCACACAGACTTTAAGAACACCCTGTATATACATGTGTGTGTGTGTGTGTGTGTGTGTGTGTGTGTGTGTGTGTGTGTTTTAAATAAACCCACACAACTGTCGTCTGCTTTGTTGTCGTTTTGTGTGTGTCCTAAATTAATTTGTAAGTTGAAGAAATGCCAAGTGAAAAAAAATCTCAGAGTGTAACTCATACAGTAAAGACTTGACTTTAGTAAGTGTTAGGTTTAAAGTAAATTTGAAACGTTCAATGAAATTTATTGTCACGAGCAATTCAGAAACACTGAAACAGAACATGTTTAAACCAAATTATTTACCTTACATTGCTGCGCATCACTTTACATAATGATGTCAACTAATTCAATTAAAAAGGTCGGCTTATTTGTAATGTGTATCATTACCTATATTATTAAATATATTATTTATGAAGCTTTTATCATCATCGTTATTATTATTATTATTATTATTTTCCCTTTTACAAAGTTGTTGGATTTCATCACGTACTTAACAATTATTATTATTATTATTATTATTATTATTATTATTATTATTATTATTATTATTACGTCATTTTTCATCATATTATGATTACTGCTATGGTCGCACTACCAACCAAGTCTGCGGAAAGACCTAAGGCAGGTCGTGGCGTGTTGTTATGGCTTCATTTCATGTTTTTTCTATCTCCCCTATCATCCCTAGCGTTAAGTTCTCCTTAGTTTGTGGGCTGTACTTAATAAGACAATTTTTTGTTGTATCTCTTAAGCTGGTGTTTCCAGGGATTCTTTCAATGTGTTGTTTTGTTCCATTTTTATCATTCCAAGTGCACCTACTATCACTGGCACAACTCTTGTTTTCAATTTCCACATTTTTTTTTTATTTCAATTTCCAGGTCTTTATATTTTGACTGTTTTTCAAATTCCTTGGTGGCTGTTACAATCCGCTGGACAAGCCATATCAATTAATAGACAAGTTTTTTCTTTTTGGTTTTTAACAATAATGTCCGGCCTATTTGCTTCAATTTTTCTGTCTATGTAGATGGTGTAATCCCATAGAATGGTGACATCTTCTATTTCTGTAACCGGTGCTGGGTTATGTTCATACTAGTGTTTGTTTACATATTTTCCATAATGTTTGCACATTGTCCAATGTAAATATTGCCCCACTGTATCCTGGCGAATTTTATATTCATTTGGGGCAAGTACAGAATATTATTATTATTATTATTGTTGTTGTTGTTGTTATTGTCGTTATTATTATTATTTCCTTGATGTGTATTCAACGTGATATGCCGTAAGTTGAATACACCGGTTCTCGTTCGATCACCGAAGTTAAGCAACGTGAGCCTGGTCAGTACCTAGATGAGTGACCGCTTACGAATACCAGGCGCTGTAAGCGTTCTGTGACGGACGTGCGTTGTGGTGCAGTGAATGTCGGCTTGGAAAGAGAAATCGGTGAGCCGAGTTCGAATTCCAGTTGAGTACCCTGCATTCACTTAAGCACTGGTACCGTCACTTCCCTCCAGTTATGGGTTAAATAACAGCAGGTGGCCTAGGGCCAACCCATCTAGTGTTGGTGTCACAATAAAAACACCCTTGGCGAAGCATCAAGTATTCAGCTATTTGACAAGATTATGAATTTCACTATAAACTGCGCCAGGGTTCCAAATACACAGAGAATACTGGAGGGGTGTAGTGAATTCTATCTCGGCCAAGGCCGCAGGACGACGACGATTAATTCCTTTGATTTCTGTTGTATACACATTTCCTTCTGGATCCCTACCAGAGACCTAACGTCAGAAATGGCTTAATGACTTTTTACATTTATTAATATTATTATTTCCCTTGATTTCTGTTTTGTACGCATTTCTTTCTGGATAATTTGTGTCATAACTCGCTCCAGTGGGGGAGCAAGGTAAATAAAAACTGATTATCCAACGGTTTTTTGATCGCATAACAGGAATTTTAAGAAATTTTAAGATAAGGGATTTAATAGCGAAATAATATTGTGCATTCTTTCATCAGTGTTTGTACGAGCCCACAATTAATTTTCTAATGTTTATACATCCAGTCATTATTTCGGACCTTTTATTTGGCAACCTTTCTAGTTCCTAAAATGATATTATAGATAACTTTTCTTCTTGGCATAATCTGCAAATATTACTACCGTTGCAAGGTGTAGTTTTTCTTAATATACTTCAGGTTACATAAGGGTCTTTGCCATTTTTTCGCTTAATTTTCACACGTAGTTTGGTACAATTTTTAAAGCTTTCTGGCTTGGATGTAGATTTGTGATTTTACCTTCGTTTTTTAAAATTGCCTTCAGTATATCCTACGTATATTTTGCTCTATTTAATTATATCTTAAGCATCAAGGAACCTTTGAACAATTATTACATTCATTAAAAAAGAAAAAAATAATAATTGTACCTAGGCAAGAATTGTATAATAAATAATTTTAAAACTGAACAAAACTACATTGTCAGCCTTGTTCAACAAAGCTGAATTCACTGAAGCTTTGTATATTTTCTTTTTTTTATTATTATTATATCACCCCAAGCAAGGCAGTCTACTGCCACTGATGCGCAGGGGGTTACATAGGAGGAAAGTTATGAGACAGGTTACAGGGCGTCTCAGGAAGTGGGTAAGAGAAGGGTTAAGATACTAAGATTGGAGTGGACGGAGAAAGGAGCATGAGAGAGAGGATGCAAGTTAGCAAGATAGGAGATGACTATTGACTTTGCACTTAAACACCTGGAGATTGGAGCTGTCGGGGAAGCAAGTAAACGGAAGGGAATTCCACAGGAGGGAAGTGCGAGAAAAGAAAGATGATGAAGTAGAATTTTTTGTTTACATTTTATTGGTTTCACAGTAAAAGGGTGTATTAAAGATTGCTACCCAAATACACAACTCTGTGTGTGTGTGTGTGTGTGTGTGTGTGTGTGTGTGTGTGTGTGTGTGTGTGTGTGTGTGTGTGTGCGTGTGTGTGTTCTACATACCTGAGCGGTCGATGAGAGATCAATGATCCCCTGAAGGGGATTATGGTCTAAAAAGTTTTATGGGCTCTTGCTTTATGCTATATTTATGTAGTAAATGCAGGCCTGGATCTTCTTGGCGACAGATGATTGGCACTCTAGATAAAATCACTTACAAATCGCGTGCTTCTCCGATGATTTCAGGAATTTCATATCGACCGAGGATTGCAGGCCAGCGACCCGCGTCAGCAACTCGACCTAGGCAATGTTTGTCTTATCGAAACAGAATTTAAATCAATTAAAATAGGCACATTTTTCAATTCACAGTCTTCTGTACTTGTCTGAATCAGGAAATGTATGAAAGACACAAGCAAAAACTAGTTGACAAACATGAATTCTAACCTCTGATCGTCACCGGATAAGCGAATTGAATTTCACTGACTGAAAACACACTTCTCTTTGCACATCTTTTATTAAAATGTCGATTTTTTTAATTTTTTTTATCCCCGCTGATAAACGAGTATCTCAATCAATGCAATTCTTTTATCTCATTCTTTTATTTTAATGGCGAGTTGCTTGAATAGTTTCTCTTAAAATTCTATCGCGCCTGTTTTGCTTTCTTTTCTAACAAAAAAATGATGCAGTTTCTAACAGAACAGGAAAAGAAAGACAAGATTTCTACAAATTCAATTATTAAATGCAGCCAACTGTGAAGAAATTCTTTTTTTTTTCTTTTATTCTTCGCTGTCATAATTCATGTCGCTTTCGTAGACTCTTTATTCAGAATTAATTATTGTTTCCTTATTTTGAAATTTACAATAAAGCTTTTTTTACGAAGTTTCATCTTTTCTTTACCACTTGCTAAGCATTCGAAATCGAGGCTGATGACTGGTTGCCTCGTTTTGGCAAAAACCAAAGAAATGGCTTTCTTTAATGAATCAATTGGCTTTAGTTTTATTTTAAAAACGAATTTCTCTTTTTTCTAGTTCTTTCACGACGCACGCATGCAACAGCCACGCAACTACAAATCTGGTCATGCGTTCCTGCTATTCGTCTCTAGATTCTCGAAAAAATCCAAAGAAGAATCTGTAATATAATAGATCCTCATTTGGCATCTCGATTTTAATCAGTTTCTCACCGATGTATCCTGGCTTCCCTCTATTTTCTTCAAATATTTAGATGCCAACTGCTCTATGAGCTTGGGGGGGGGGGTGACATGACTTTAAGTATGATACAGAGTAGTGAGTTATTGTGGTGCATTGGATATCGGCTCGGAACGAGAAATCGGAGAGCCGAGTTCGAATTACAGTTGAATTCATTGCATTCACTTACGCGCAAATACCCTTGGGAAAGGCATTAATCTGTCTATTCCTTCCAGTTATGGGTTAAATAACAGGACAGATTGGTTTCTGTAGCCTTGGTCGGCAACTAGTCTACCGCAGAAAGCAATGGCAACTTACTGCGAGATAAACTTCTGCCCAGTCAGTCATGTCTCTTTCGAGACATGATCGCCCAAGCGTGTATCACGTATGGCACTTAACTGACTGACTAGATTGGCAATTGATTTTTACCGTTTTACTATTGAACTAACTAGATGTCACCATACGTTCTATGCTAACAGTTTCTTCTGTCACACTTCTCTCTTATGGAACTTTCTTCTGGCTGCTTGCTCTCCAGTCAATTTTGATCTTTAAAATTTAAATGTAACATCATCATACCCAGCACTAGAAAGTTGGTTCACTGTATTGTGCCACACAATTTTTCTTATCAAATTTCATCTTTCACATTTATAAATTTACCATTTTTTTCGAGTATTGAATATTGCTGTCATATCTGGTCTGGTGTTCATACTATATATCTTGAGATATTTGAAAATATTTTAAAAAGAAAGGGTCTGTAAGATAATAGATTCAGTCGCTTTTTTACCGATGTAAATAAAAGTACAGGAATTAAAAAAAAAACAGAAGATAACGATTACATTTAAATCTTTGAAAATCAAAGTCGAACGAAAAGAAAAGAACCGGAAGAGAGTTCCACAAACGAGAAGTACGAAAGAAGAAACTCTTAGCATACGTTTTTTCCACTCTGTCTTTTCTATAGATATTAGGTTATCACACATGAAATGACGTATTTTAAAGGAAATGAGTAAAACATTTCTGAAATGTTAAATAACTCATTTATATACTTGATATAGACACAATATCAATGAATAACTGTTCTCCTACATACCTCTAAATTCTTGATTCCATTTTATAAAACAATTCTCATCCTCTGGTGTGATAAACAGTTCAAATGCTTCGGTTACCTCTTTCATATTGGAAGAATGTTTTGTTTTGCATGAAAAGCTTAAAATGCTTAAATAAGTGATAATCAATAGAAGAGATATCAGGTAAATATGGAGGATGAGGCAAAATTTCATAATTCAGGCTGTGCCACTTTTGAACAGTTGTTCTTATATTCCTGTTCTCATATTCTTCTGGGAAGAAAAGAGTTATGTGAAATTATGTAAACTCAGTGATCATTCTAATAATGTCTTTTATCAAATGTTATTTTATACCTTTTTTTTTTAATCAAAAGAAACGATGATAGACTAAGAAAGAAAGAAAGAAAGAAAGAAAGAAAGAAAGAAAGAACGAAAGAACGAAAGAAAGAAAGTCATCGAAAATGATAACTGAATGATTAACATAGACATTGAAAGAAAGAAAGAAAGAAAGAAAGAAAGTCATAGAAAAAGATAACTGAATGATTAATATAGACATTGAAAGAAAGAAAGAAAGAAAGAAAGAAAGAACGAAAGAAAGAAAGTCATCGAAAAAGATAACTGAATGATTAATATAGACATTGAAAGAAAGAAAGAAAGAAAGAAAGAAAGTCATAGAAAAAGATAACTGAATGATTAATATAGACATTGAAAGAAAGAAAGAAAGAAAGAACGAAAGAACGAAAGAAAGAAAGTCATCGAAAAAGATAACTGAATGATTAACATAGACATTAAAAGAAAGAAAGAAAGAAAGAAAGTCATAGAAAAAGATAACTGAATGATTAACACAGACATTGAAAGAAAGAAAGCAAGAAAGAAAGTCATAGAAAAAGATAACGGAATGATTAATATAGACATTGAAATAAAGAAAGCAAGTCAAAAAAAAGATAACGGAATGATTAATATAGACATTGAAAGAAAGAAAGAAAGAAAGAAAGAAAGAAAATCAAAAAAAAGATAACGGAATGATTAATACAAACATTGAAAGAAAGAAAGAAAGAAAGAAAGAAAGAAAGAAAGAAAGAAAGAAAGAAAGAAAGAAAAAGATAATTGAATGATTAATATAGAATGTTGAAAGAAAGAAAGAAAGAAAGAAAGAAAGAAAGAAAGAAAGAAAGAAAGAAAGAAAGAAAAAAAGAAAGAAAGAAAGAAAGAAAGAAAATCAAAAAAAAGATAACGGAATGATTAATATAAACATTGAAAGAAAGAAAGAAAGAAAGAAAGAAAGAAAGAAAGAAAGAAAGAAAGAAAATCAAAAGATTTACTAAAGAAAGGAGGGAAAGAAGGAAGTTTGTTTTGAAAGTGAAATACATAGAAAAGAAACGCCGACGTGACGTTAATCTCTTTAAAGGAAACATTCTGAAAATAAAAACCAATCTTAAAATGCAAACCAAAGAATCGACTGCCTCACGGCTTCCCGCGCGGCTGTTTTAATAAGAAATACGCACTTGGCAACCCACTGACCGTTCAAATCAATTCCTTTTGTTTATCTTCGATCTCACTCACGATTTTCTGACCGCTTTTGCTGACCTTCCGATCCGCACGTGCCTTTGCACTCCACACAACCATTACAGTTACACACGTTCAAATATGTACCCCCATGCACAGAATTCCACAAAACAAAAACATGTCTATGCTGACATAGCCGCCAGTATACAAAAAAACAGCTGAAGTCATACACACAACATTAATGCTGTTCATTCACACCAAAGCTAGATGTCATTTTAAGTCTAGTTCATAAAAGATTTTCACCGGGGGGGGGGGGATTATTCACGCTCACCTTATGGCATCAGATACCATTGTCGGTTAAAAAGATCATTAACATTCATTAAAACCTCTTTTGATTTAATTTCCTGACACCTTGGCCTTAGAAAAAAAAAACATTGAAAACATTTGGCACGATTATTTTTTCGTTATTTCTTTGTTTTTTATTTTATTTTTTATGAATTTAATTTTTATTTCTTTTATTTTACCTATTATTACTTCATGCATTTATTTAAAAAAAATTTTTTCTAATCATTTCGCCCCAAGCAAGGCATTTTACTGCCACTGTTTTGCAGGGGGTTACATAGGAGGAAAGTTATGAGAAAGAGTGACAGGTTATATGGGGTATCAAGAAGTGGGTAAAAGAAGGATGAATGTGACCATAAAGTGAGGGATCAGTTTATATATTGATTGTAGTGTAGAATTGATCCCCCACTTTATATTCACTTTATAATAGTAAAGATTTTTTTTTTCTAATCATTTCGCCCCAAGCAAGGCATTTTACTACCACTGTTTTGCAGGGGGGTTACATAGGAGGAAAGTTATGAGAAAGAGTGACAGGTTATAGGGGATATCAGGAAGTGGGTAAGAGAAGGATGAGAATACTGGTGAGAGTGGACTGGACGGAGAAAGGATCATGAAAGAGAGGATACAGATTAGTGAGATAGGAGATGAATATTGACTTTACATTTAAAATCCTGGAGATTGTAACTGTGGGGAGAGCAAGTAAACGGAAGGGAATTCCACGGATGGGAAGTGCGAGAAAAGAAGCTGGTAGAGTAGAATTTGGTTTTATTAGTTTCACAGTAAAAGAGTGGGACCTAGTTGCTAATCTTGTGGCTCGAGTAAATTCATATAAAGGGGGCACCGGTGAGCTAAGTTCGTCATAGCAGAAGCCGTGAAATTATTTGTAGAAGAGACACAGGGAAGCCACATTGGGCCGGTGAGAAAGTGACTGTATCTGAGCAGCGAAGTGGGAATTGATCCCATTACAGATTCTCCGTTGGATTTTTGTCAAGGACCCCTAGGTGAATAGCAGGGACACCCAACCAGATATGGCAGCATTATTCAATGCACGGGTGGATGGTAGATTTATATATGTGTAGGATGGTTTCAGACAGGAAAAACTTCCTGGCCCTATACAGAAAACCGACCGTCTTAGCGACGGATTTAGCTATGGATTCTATATAGTCATTCCGCCTGAGGTTTGTTGTGAGGGTTAACCCGAGAAGGCACAGTGTTTTGCTTTCAGAGAGACTAGCCTGATCCATGCTAATTAGGGGTAGGAGGGATTGCAGTGATGGTTAATAGAGAGCAGTTTCGTTTTGGAAGCATTGAAATTCACGCGCCATTTCTTACCCCAGTCCACCACAGATTGGAGGTCCTTTTCAAGCTCGGCAGCGAGGTTTGCCTTGTCAGCCTCGGCAGATTTTTCATCGAGGCGAGAGTAAACCGTAGTGTCGTCAGCGTATATGCCTACTTGGGATCTTATTGCATTGGAGAGATCGTTAATGTACATAAGGAAAAGCGTAAGGCCTAGAATAGCGTTCGTATGATAGTATCGGGAGGCATGTCTGTTCAATATTATCTTCATTGTGCGATTTGAAAGGAATGATTAGATTAGGTCAAACAATTGTCCAGTTATACCATAGCCTTAGAAGGCCAGCATGCCAGACTGTCAAACGCTTTAGAGATGTCTAGAGCAACAGTGCAGGCTTCGCTGTTCTTGTCGAGAGCCTGATGTATATACTCAGTGATGGTCGTGAGCATTTCAGCAGTAACTGTAAAAGGGTGGGACCTTGTTGCCAGTCTGGTTGCACGTGTAAGTTCTTGTGGAGAGGGCATCAGTGACCTAAGTTCGTACGAGCAGAAACCATGAAAATATTTGTAGGAAAGACAGAGGGGAGGAACATGCCGCCGGTGAGAAAGTGGCTGAAATCGAGCTGCCAGACCGGGATCAATCATATTACTGATTCTCCTTTGGAGCCTGTCGAGAACACTAAGACGAACAGCAGGGGCGCCTCACCAGAGATGACAACAGTATTCCATGCATGGTCGGATGATGCACTGGTCTAATTTATTAATGACCAAAAACTATATATATATATATATATATATATATATATGCCTTGTCCCTTCAGGACGTAGGCGATCATGGCTCTCCACGTCTCCCTATCCCTTGTGGCTCTTAGTATGTTTGCTCCTGTTGCTCCTGGCAACCCCCGTTCCGTCATCCACCTGATCAGTCCCTGCAAATATGTTATCCGCTGCCTTCCTCTGTCTCTCCTTCCTTCTATCTGTTCAATCAGTATCAGGTTCTCCAGGCTCTCCTTCCTCATTGCATGTCCCAGGAACTTCAGTTGTCTCTTCCTGATGCTCAGCATCAATTTCCTTTTTGTTGCCATCCTTTCTAACACCTCGTCGTTGCTTGTATGCTCAGTCCACGATATCCGTAGCATCCTTCTGTAGAACCACATTTCGGCCGCTTCCAGTTTTGTCCTCGTTTTCGATGATATTGTCCAGCATTCACAGCCGTTACACGAAAAAACCATATACTGTCATTTTTAATGAAACCTGCATAAAAGAGATACTGCTACCCAAATACACTGTGTGTGTGTGTGTGTGTGTGTGTGTGTGTGTGTGTGTGTGTGTGTGTGTGTGTGTGCAGGTTTCATTAAAAATGTGTAATGGTTAAGATTTGTTATATAATTTTTCGTGTGATCTTATGATTTTTTTTTTTCTTTTGAGGACATATTACACCATGACACAGAATTGAAAGTGTCTTAAACCGGATGAGGTGGAAACTCTACTTCCCCCCAAAATAACAAGGATTTCCCCATCTGGATCACACAAACTTTTATGTATTTAAATAAAAAAAACGTCCACCAGCTGACGATCAGTTAAAGAGTGCCACCGACGTAGAATAATATGCCGATTTATTAATATATATTTAATAACACTGCTTATGCTACATTCGGCACTGCTTTATTAACGCCTGAATAATATTTTTATATATGTGTCTATCCCTATATGTATATTTATTAATTTACATAACTATATATATATATATATATATATATATATATATATATATATATATATGCTCTCATTACGATATATATATATATATCGTAATATATATATATATATATATATATATATATATATTCATATATATATATATATATATATGCTCTCTTTACGATTGAGCTCTCTAGAGAAGAAAATTTTAAAATCGGTTAGCATTTCTGCGATATAAGCATTACTCTTCAGAAATGAATTGAGTTCTTTCGTGATTGGCGTGTTTATACACTGCTTCTATACAACACGTTAAAATTTCCTTCTCTGATTACATGCGCCTATGGCTTAGGGTCTAGCGACTCCGACTGAGACCAAATCGGCCGAATTTCGGTTCAGGCCAGAAGCAAGTGGATGTCTAGCCACACTAAGGAGCTTTGATACAGTGAAACAGGCTTGTATGTGGATGACTAATATATATATATATATCAGGTCGGTGCAAAAGTTTTTGCCGATTTAAAATTTCATCTTGAAAATGAAAACTGTGTTTTTGAAAATCTTTATTCATAACAATAACGACCTTTGCTCTCTGTGACTTGATTCCATCTGTCAACGCGCTTATAAATGCCTCGCTTGTAAACTTCTTTAGGTTTTGATGTGAAATATGAATCTAACTCATGTTCAGTCTCCTCTGGTGATGTTAACCTAAGGCCATCGAAATGGTTTTGTAATCCTCGAAATAAGTGATAATCCGATGGAGCTACATCAAGAGAATATGCAGGATTTGGCGAGATTTCCCAACCAAATTCTCCTAGGAGATCTTTGGTCAGTAGTGCTGTGTGAGGATGAGCATTATCATGATGGAAGCTGACTCCCTTTCTGTTGACTAAAGAAGGTCGTTTTCGGATCAAAGCAGTTTTCAAACGACGAAGTTGGTCACAATAGAGAATGGCAGTGATGGTTTGACTATTGTCTAAAAGTTCGTAAGGGATGATCCCTTCAATACCCCACCATCCGCTCAACATGATCTTTTTGGGATGGAGTCCCGCTCTCGGTTGCTGAACTGGTCTTTCTCCTCGATTTATCCACGATCGCCGACGTTTAACGTTATGGTAGAGAATCCACTTCTCATCACCTGTGACAAGCCTACCCAAAAATGGTGTCTGAAGGTGTCGTGAAACTCATAGTAGAGCATGCCTCATCATCATCATCATCATCCTGCGGCTTCGCCCGAGATAGAACTCACTACACCCTTCCAGTATTCCCTATTTGTCATCGCTCCTGTAAGGTCTTCCTTGGCGGTAGATGTATCTCTGTGTATCCTGTCTGGAAAGTTAATTTACGAGATCGATTGTTAGATGATGGGTGCCTCCATAATACAAACGATGAAACAAGTTCATCTGTGGCACGTGCGCAATGCCCAGCAAACTGGACACGTCTCTTTTGAACTAAGGTTGATACTCTTGGTAGGTCTCCATATATCATTTCTAGAGTTGGGTGGTTTCGCCATGAAAGATCAAGTACTCTTCTGAGAAGACGAGTATATCATCCATCTAAACGGCGCTGTTGTTTTGCTGGAAGTGTCCAAGTTTCAGATCCATAGAGTAAGATTGGTTCAATAAGTGCGCGAAAAACTTGGATTTTAATCTTACGATCAAGATTGGATTTCCAGATCTTATCCATTTTGTTACAAGCAGTCCATGCTATGCCTTTTCTGAAAAGATACCCTTGAATCAGAGCCTGCCTAATGTGTTCTTTCGATGGAAAGAAAATGGGTGAGAATATTGCAGAAAAATATGAATGATGCTTTAATAATCTGAAAGAAAAAGTTATAAATTAATCATGGTGATATGTTTAAGTAATAAAAATATGCATAAAATAAATTACAATGATTTAAAATGCCCCTTTTATAAACCGGCAAAAGCTTTTGCACCGACCTGATATATATATATATACGAAAAAATCTAAAGCTAGCCACTTTCGTATTGAGCACTTTTTCTAGTGTATAGGTTCCGTTTGTTTTTTTTTTTTGTTTTTTTTCTTTACTGCGGATACTTGATAGTTTGTTCTTGTTCCGCTGGTTTCTTTTTTTTTCTCCCCCATTATCCGACGTCATAGTACGCCGGATTTTAACGGATTTAGGTTCTGTTTGTTAACATTTTTTCGAAGGTTTAGATTAGTGTAAACTTACGGAGTCTAGTTAATTATTATTATTATTATTATTATATATAAATATAAATATATATATGTGTGTGTGTGTGTGTGTGTGTGTGTGTGTGTGTGTGTGTGTGTGTGTGTGTGTGTGTGTGTCAGATTATATATGTCAGATTAAATAAACTGCAAACACTGTGTCTTCTTATTTTTACTCCAACAGCTTCTTTTCTCGTGCTTCCCGCCTGTGGAACTCCCTTCCACAAGTCTGCTTTCCCGACAGTTACAATCTCCAGGTGTTTAAATGTAGGGTCAATAGACACCTCCTATCACACTAACTCCCAACTATTCTCACAACACTCTCATCTACCCAACCCTCATTCTCGGTATCCTCACCCGCCTATCACCCACCCTCTGTTATTTCCTATATTTAATCAGCCTTTCTCCACTCTACGTAGCCCCCTGCACAGTAGTGGCAGTGACATGCCTTGCTCGGGGTGAAACGCTTATAAAAAAAAAAAAAGACATAATGTTTGCAGTTTATTAATTTGTTTCATTAAAACACTTAAGCCGTCAATTAATAGTATCAGCTATGAATCCTGTAGCAATGTTCTAAAATGTTTGTAAAAAGAACAGTTTCTTCATGCTTTATCACCTGCATGACCATGACATTACAACATATAAAAAAAATCCATTTTGGATAATTTTCACGTTCTAATGAACGCTAGCAATTTGTTAACAGTTATATTTGAAGCAGAAAAAAAAAGTACAGTAATTTTTAGAAAGTGAGTTTTGCGGTAATTTTTGCTACCATAACTCACACCCCTAAAGATGATCTCGGAAAGAGGTTGAAAGTACTTGGGTACCTTTAGAAATGAATGATAATAACATATGTCAACATCATAGCTCATATCTGACATCTTTAAATTGTAATACGTGAAAGATTATCCGTGAGTATAAACGGATTTTATTAAAAATAAGCAGACATGTTTGCAATTTATTTAATCTGACATGTTTAAAAGAAAAGTTGCTGCCTAAATACACGAACGTAAGATGATATAAATTACAAACACTGTGTCTACTTATTTTTAATAAAATCCGGATAATCACGCATAATCTTTCGCGTATTATAATTGAAAGAGGTAATAAATGAGATGTAATATTGACGGATGATTTTATTACTTATTTCTCGATGTTCCCAAGTACTTTCAATCTCCTTCCAAGATCATCTTCAGGGGTGCGAGTTGTTGTAACAAAAATAACGGCAAAACTGTGTTGCTAAAAACTACTGTAAATTTTCTTCTTCCTTCAAATGTAATGGTTGTCAAATTGCTTAGCGTTCATTAGAACGTGAAAATTATCCAAAATGAAATTTTTTCATGTTGTAATGTTATGGTCATGCACATGGTAAAATTTAAAAATTCAAACACAGATATGTGTGGTGTAGGTGAAAATACACACATGGTTACAAGCACACAAATGCACACATACATTATGAAAAAGGAAAAAAAACTCATGCTGACAAAAAATAAATATAATTTTTTTTTTTTTTTAAATCGAGAAAATAGTCAATTGCTGATACTCTCTAATGAGTGAACAGAGTAATTCCCAGAGGGTTCATTGATAAAACTCTGGAACCGGACGGGATGCTGACAATAACATCAATCAGTGAAGTGACAAACCGTTTACTTGTATTATTTATATATATTTTAAATTGCAAACATTGTGTCTGCTTATTTTTAATAAAATCTATCCATTCTCACAGATAATCTTTTAAATATTATAATTGAAAGCTGTAAGAAATGAGCCGTGACTTTGACAGTTCATTTTATTATTTTATTTCAAGTACTTTAAACTCCTTTTGAGATCATCTTCAGGTGTGTGAGTTGTAACAAAAAATAACCGCAAAACTGTGTTGCTAAAAATTACTGCAAATTTTCTTCTTGCTTCAAATGTAATGGTTAACAAATTGCTTAACGTTCAATAGAACGTGAAAATTATCCAAAATGAAATTTTTTATGTTGTAATGTCATGGTCATGCACATGGTAAAGCATGAAAAACTGTTCTTTTCAAAACATTTTACAACATTACTACAGTATGTTCAATTACAATAAAGATTTTATTAAAAATAAGCAGACACAATGTTTGTAATTTACTTAATCTGACGTGTCTAAAAGAAATTTTCTGCCTAAATACACACATACACACACACACACACACACACACACACATATATATATATATATATATAAAAATGGAACTTTGTCTCTGTGTATGTGTGTCCGTTACCTATAGACTCCGAAACGGCTGAACAGATTTTCTTGAAAATTTACACAGTTGTACTATACACAGTTGTACTATAAGCATCTGCGAGTGTTCTTATCTAGGTTTTGTGTCGAGGTACCCCGATAAATATCGAAAATCGATAGTCGAAAACATCGGGTTATAGAAGGAGTGGTCGGATTTTAATCAAATTTGATACACTCGTAGACAAAGACATAAGAAACGATATTCAAAAGTTTCAAGGTTGCAGTTCTTACAATAGTGCAGAAAATCGATAATATATATATATATATATATAAAAGGTAAGATGTTTGTGTGTGTGTCTGTTTATCTGCCTGTATGTCCTTTATTTTTTCAGCCCTTTTATTTTAGTTTTTGCTTCGGGTTTGGCTCTAAGTAGGTATAATTGTAGTTCTTAGTCTCAGCCATGATACCATTTATTCAGAGGACTTATTTAGCCTCCAAAATTCAGTTTACGACGAAAAAAAACTTATTTGATATCGATACCAGGAAATCAAAATTTGACTTCATTTTTCTTTCAGTCTACGGTTTCGCTTTAACTGGAAACAACTCTTGCTTTTTAGTCTTTCGTGCCAACGTCCAAAGGAGTTTGAGCTCCAGGACCATGGATTAGTTTTAAAGCTTTCATTTCACCCGAGCAACGCCGGGCTATACTGCTAGTATATATATAACGTTAAAAACAACCGACTAGAAATATTTTATTAATTTTTTATATGTTTTCCAGTATTCTTACATGTTTCCATTTTGCTGGAAATAAGGAATGTAAAAATGTTCCAAATTTTTTAGTTTCAAAGCTCGTAAGAGAAAATTGCTTGATATATACTACCTCTCTTACAGCGAGATACTTTTAATATTGTGATTTAAATAGCATTTTTTTATTTTCAACGAAAATTTTTCTTAAGGGTTCTTGTAAATTAAATCACAATACCAAAGGCACCTCGCTATAGGAGTGGCACTATATATCAAACAATTCTCTCCTACCATCAACCTTACATTATTAAACAAAGAAAATGAAGTTTTGAACATTTTTTTAAATATAGACAGACGCTCACGTGATTTCTGGTCACGCTCGCAAGTTGATAGTTTTTAAAGAATGCTCCTTAAAAAAAAAAAGCAAAAATTACGTTACAGTCAAAACATGAGGATAAAATAAAAACATCAGAAAAATAGTATCCTTGAAAATGGCCATTGAAGTGGCTGAAAGCGCTTGGAAATCAAAAATATTTAGAATAATATAAATAATTAATTGTAAATGAACTAGTCGGGTTTCGATCCTGGGTAAAAAAAAAAAAAAAGCAATCGGAGTCTAACCGTACTGATGAGCTGTGATACGGCGAAACAGATCTGTCTGCGGATGACAATATATATATATATATATATATATATATATATATATATATATATATAGTGATAAAGATTAATTTACATTGAATTAATTGTATTATTCCAACTATTTATGCTCGACCATAGAAATAACAACCTTAAGTTTCTGCTGGAATGGACTGAATAAATGAGTAATGTGTATAAAACCAGAAATGTTTATCCAAAATGTTGCTATTGAAATTGCAATGTTTCAGACAAGTACTTGACAATATGCTGTCTTGTGTTTAGGCTGCAATAGATAGATAGATAGATAGATAGATAGATAGATAGATAGATAGATAGATAGACAGACTTGCCTCTTGAATAAACGCCCATGTCCTGAAGGAAAATGATAGATAGATAGATAGATAGATAGATAGATAGATAGATAGATAGATAGATAGATAGATAGATTCAGAAGCTTTTGCCAAGGATTGTTCCCGAATACTACAATCGTAATCTCTTGTTCAAATTTCTTATCGTCTGTATCTATCCGCGATATCTTTCGTCATGCTCACTTCCTGCTTTCTCTTGTCACGTTCATATCACAAACCTCATTTCGTAGACCACTGCCGTTAGTGGCTCTTGTACCTTGGGCTAACTTCAGCAAAACAAAAGATTAAATTAACTAGCTAGCTAGATACAGACATACGTATATACATAACAACAGACTGACATAGAGAAATTGTAACAAAAAGAGTTTTAAATTAATATGGGATAGATTTTTATTAGCATTCAAATTCAATAACAATTTTAACAATCACCTCCCGATCGCGATCACTTCCACTGTTACATTTGCATGCTTACAAAATCCGATTACAAAAATAGCAAATGCCTCAAATTTCCCAGCCAGGTGGACGCTGGAGTGAAAACGAGAGGAAAAAGAACTTTTGGGAATTTTGTACATAAAATTGTCTGAAGGATTTGGATTTGTCATTTTATTTTATTTTTATTCGTCTGTTCTTTTTTTTTTTTTTAAGATTAGTTTTTAATGTTAATTTTAATTAAATTTTCATACAAAAATGAAATAAAATGGTGTTACGTAAAAGATGAGGACGACTGTAAGTTTCCATGTTTTAAGAAATATTTCAAAGTTCGTCTGTTTTATTCAAATGAGTTGCTTTGTTGTTCTTTTCTTTTGTCATGGCTTCATGAAGTGTGTGTGTGTGTGTGTGTGTGTGTGTGTGTGTGTGTGTGTGTGTGTGTGTGTGTGTGTGTGTGTGTATTTTTGTGTGTGTATCTGTCTGTCTATCCGTCTGTCTGTGTGTGAACTCTCACGCTTGCGTAAAATGTTGAGTATACTTTCCCAATTCATCGCCATGTCTAGCTTTCAAAAAATGTATTTTAATAGTTTGGGAAATACTTTTTGTTTTTTGTTTTTTTTTGTAAATTAAATTGTACTTGGGATTATTATTGTATTTTTTTAGTGATCATTAGCAATATATAAAACCAATTTATGATGTGTTTGTAATTGTATTTATATTTTCTGTTGTATTTGATTAATTTTTTTTTTTAATAATGAAATTAAAAAATATTTTATCGAACGAAAAATTAAAACAAAACTTAATCCCGATAATCGTCCATTGCCTCGGCACTAACATTTGCCAATAACTGAAAAAAGTGTCTTTTTGAATGAAACAAATTTTAACGAATTTCTTATTTTTAACTTATGAAGTCATCTTGGCGTTATTAAATCACTTTAACATCCTCATTCTCTTTCTTTTGATCAGAATTTGCTCTCGCCTCACCATATTTTATATGATAAAAAGTACATTTAAAAATTACAAAAAACAGAGAAAGGGAGATAACTGCAGCTTCGAAGTCAGAATATTATCTTTGATAACTCTCTTCTCCAATTTGCGGATCCTAGTTACTGTTCTTAATACTTGATATAATGCAAAAATATCCCAATGATAAAGTCAGTCAATAATTGTATATTAGTATTTATACTGGGGCTCATGCATGCGATTACAAGTAATCCATAATAATATTTTAAGTTTTTAAATTTATTTTTAGCATATGAATTTTTAAAACTGTTTTTAAATCCTTTATTGTCTTTCAATCATTTCACCTCTTCCGTTGTACCCATGAGGCACGGTGCACTTTTTGGAAACTACTGCTCCAGATTAATGCTTTTCAACCTTTTTTTTTATTTCATGGTGCACAACTAAATTTCTTAACTTCCGCGGAACACTTAAATTCTGATGATCAGAAAAAGAGTACACTTTTCATGATTTATTTATTTATTAACACAAAAAAATAATTTCTGATAATTTTCAATAAAAATATAATAATTAAAATTCTTTAAAAAGAACCTATGTTCATTTTTTTTTGTTTATTATAATGTGACATTTAATGAGATATCTGAACTTGATATTTTTTGCTTTTGATTTATTTTGTTCGTTGCAAGATCGAGTTTTGGACATGTATACTGGACAATGTCCTCAAAGATATAGGAAAGAAGCAACCGAAATGTGATTCTACAGAAAGATGCTGAGAATTACATGGACCGAACCTGTGAGAAACGATGAGGTTTTCGAGAGGAAGGAAACGAAAAGGAAATTAGCACTTAACATTAGGAAAAAGACAGCTGAAGTTCCTGGGATATGTAATGAGGAAAAAAGGCTTAGGAAATTTGATACACAGAGGTCAGATATAGGAAAAGAGAGACAGGAGAAAGCAACGCGTAACATACTTGATGGGTTTGAGCAAATGGATGGCAGAGTAAGGTTTGGGAGGGATAACAGGAGAAAGTATGTTAAGAGCTACTAATGATAGGAAGATGTGGAAAACCATGATCGTCTACATTCTGAAGGGACACGGCACATAGAAGAAGGATTCCAGCCATGGTCGATTTTTAATTTTAATATTGTTTTTTGCTGAAAAGCATGCTTCACACAAATATGATGCACTGCTATTGCTATTTTTATTTCTATGTTTTTTGGGGGGCGGGGGCGGGGGGTAATATTGAAGGAATAACTGCAGACACAATTACTAAGTGCACAATGAGGGATTGCTGAGTCATTCCCAAAATCAACTTTGAATGATTTCGACATATATCCGTGTTCGTCGGCAAGTCCTTGTCAAATTCTGCCGTCTATGGACAAATCGCGCGACTTCATTTCACAAACACTACCCACTTTATATGTTTCTTTATTATAGCAATGATACATGCGTATAATCAGTTTAAAGGGGTTTTGATTTTGATATGTACAATTATTGTGTTTTGGACTTCTTTCAAAAATAGTTCAATTAATGACCTTTAAAAGTTTTCGTAGCGCTTTACAATCTTTTCTCGGCAAGTATGCCGCGACATGCCGGTTAAAAATCACTGCTCTGCCGGCTAGATTTGAACATCGTCCCCACCAAGCTAAGTTCTGACAATTAAGTATCCTCCACTCGAGTGACGTCAAAGAGGGAGAAATATTTTATTGAAATAATTAATGAAGATGTTGTATACTTATAAGAATAATTCTATTCTTAAATGCCTTATTGCCGAATTTAGTTTTAAATTTTCACATATGTCCATTAGAACTTTGGGGGGGGGGGGTGAGAGTGAGAGCGAGAGAGAGGAAGAGATAGGGAGGGAAGGGGAGGGAGAAAGGGAGAGAGATCGGTGTTTCATTACATCTGTCATACTTATGTTCAAACCATAAAAATTTTGTTTTGTATCAATTAGCGGACAGCTAACGGCGAGTACCCTAAAATCACAGAAAGAATTACAGAATGGAACATGTTGCTATTCATGGTTTACTTCCCTTTAGTTATAGCAAACATCATCATTCTTAAACTTGTCTAGTCAAGACGATGTTAAAGTGACCTTGGTCAGCTTACTTTCCCTGTTAAATTAATTAGTCAGTATGTTTTTCATGCGAGCATAGATCTGTCTGAGCGCGTGCGTGCGTGTGAGTCAGTGCGTGTGTGTGTCTGCTACGTTTGTGCGTCTGCTAAATGTTTATATGCTACGTGTGTGTGTGTGTGTGTGTGTGTGTGTGTGTGTGTGTGTGTGTGTGTGTGTGTGTGTGTGTGTGTGTGTGTGTGTCTTGTCCTCGGTGAATGAAGGTCAGAAGTTTGTGAGGAATGTTCCATGACGTGACTGAAATTATCAGCCCTTGTAGATTTTTAATCCACACAATAAACTGACGAATTTTTGCAAATCAATAAATTTCTCTTCTCCAGCGGCCGCTTTCAGAAACATCTCGATCTCTGTCTCTTTCAGCGGGCGACCCGACGGCGTCTTCATCGTCTTCATCGCTTCCCAGGCGGCCTCGATCTGAATGTGTCCTTTCTCGTCCTTCTCCAACTTTTCGAAAAGACTCAGCATTTCCGCCGCACTGAAATTATCAAAATAATCATCATGACAATCAAAACATAATAATAATAATAATAATAATAATAATAATAATAATAATAATAATAATAATCCAGAAAGAAAAGAACTTGTCTATTAATTGATATGGCTTGTCCAGCGGATTGTAGCATAGCAACCAAGGAATTTGAAAAACTGTCAAAATATAAAGACCTGGAAATTGAAATAGAAAAAATGTCGAAATTGAAAACAAGAGTCGTGCCAGTGATGGTAGGTGAACTTGGAATGATAAAAAATGGAACAAAACAGCACATTGAAAGAATCCCTGGAAACCCCAGTTTAAAAGAGGTACAAAAAATTGTCTTATTAAGTACAGCCCACACACTAAGGAAAACTTTGTCTATGTAACGCTAGGGATGATAGGGGAGATAGAAAAAACATGAAATTGGAGCCATAACAACACGCCACGCCCTGCCTCAGGTCTTTCCGCAGACTTCGTTGGTAGTGCGTCCATAGCAAAAATCGAAATATGATGAAAAATGACATAATAATAATAATAATGATAATTACATTGGCCATTATATCGCGCATTCAACCTCACTCGCAAATAAAATTAGTAAGAAAATATGCCACTACAAGTTATGAAGAGCAAGTGGTTACCCTCCTTTGAAATCTCAGCGTTCAGATTGATAGAGAAATCCAAACAAATCCACTACACATAATTGTAAAAACTCACGTTTTAAACACATGCTTTCCGATAAATATTACACACTTCTTCTTCATTTTCTTTTATGTACCATGTCCTTTCAGAACCTAGGCGATCATGGCTTTCCACATCTTCCCGTCCCTGGTGGCTCTTAGCATGCCTTCTCCTGTTACACCTCGCAGTCTCCGTTCCGTCACCCACCTGCTCAGGCCCTTCAAATATGTTATCCGCTGCTTTCCTCTGTCTCTTTTTCCCTTTATCTGGCCTGTTAGTAACAGATTCTCCAAGCCCTTCTTCCTCATTGCATGTCCCAGGAACTTTAGATGTCTCTTCCTGATGCTCATTATTAATTTCTTTTTCGTCTCCATCCTTTCCGAAACCTCGTCATGAGAACGTTTGAGGGGTTAAATAATACAAAGATATCGACATCGAAATCAGTCGAATGAGGCATCTCAAGACAACGACACTACTCGTGGTTACTGAGGCTTTCAAAAGAAGCAAATAAATATATTGATCAAATATATTTCTTCTGATAGACGTTGAGTACTTAGGTGACGAAAACACATTTTGCTCGGTTTCACTGTAAAATTCATATTGCAATTTTTGACGCTAATGATTTTCTCTGGCATTTCGTATTACTGGTTCCCATATTGTGTTCATCTTTATACTTGGAGATTTTTTAAGTCTAGCATATGTGCTGATTCCTTAAATTTACGTAGTTTCCAAGGGCCTTCTCTATCTAATATTTCAACTTCATCCCATACGTAGCATTGATTCCCTCTCTTCATTCATATGTGGTCAGCTAATATTTTATGCTAATAATTTTCTCCGTATTACTGTTTCCCATATTGTATTAATTTCTAAGCTTGGTTGGATTAGGAGATTTTTGTGGCCTAGCATATGTGCTGCTTCCTTAAGTTTACGTAGTTCCCAGTGGTGTTCTCTATTATTTCAACTTCATCTCATAGGGAACGGTGATCCCCTTTCTCCCTCCATATGTGGTCAGCTATGCCTGATTTTTCTATCTCCCCTCGTGTTACGGCCTTGCGATGTTCTTGTGGCCTTACCTTAAGGGGTGGCCTGTTTCTCCTTTATATTTCTTTCCACAGCAACATGGAATGGTGTACACCCAATCGTTAGTCAAGTCCTCCTCTGTTGGGGGGCCTTACTCGGGAGAGGTACCTGCGAAGTGTAGAACCACTTCTGAAGATCGTCCTGAAGTTATATGGACCACAGATCCTTTGCATTTTCTCCGATAACCCTTTCATATAGGGTAACACTTTCATATAGCATATAGATGAACACAATATGGGAGCCATTAATACGGAGTACCAGAGTTCAATAAAGGAATGGTGAACAAGTAACTTACAGGGTTAGAGGGAGATAACCCATAACCCATCCAAAAGAGGCACTACTACGCAAGGGATGAGAATGATATACCCCAGTGATTTCAATAAAGAGTTCGGTTCGAAATTTCGAAATTAGACCGGAGCGTACAACGGCCGAAATGTCCTACAAATGGCAACAAAGATGAGGACAATAGTCCGTATAATGTAAATACTGTATTTTATTTGTTTAATATTCCATCTGTATTTTATTTGTTCTGGTACATTAACATGGACTAGAGTTAATATTTCATCTATATTTTATTTGTTTAATATTCCATCTGTATATTATTTACCTACACGGGGTTTCTTTCAGACTTAATAGTGAAAAACCATGTTGAAAAGACATGTCGTCTGATAGATGTCGCATCCCCAGCATACAAAAACATCTTCGAGAATGTTTCAGAGGCTAAATAAATACAAGGACATCGAGATAATAACCAGACGAATGAGACATCCTGAAGACAACGATACTATTTGTTTTTATTCAGACTTTCAAAAAGAGAAAACAAATGTATGGATCAAGTATATTTCTTCTAAGAGATGTTGAATACCCAACTGAAAAAAATGATATCTATGAAAACGTTTGAGAAACAACGTAAATCACAGGGTCCACTAGAAATCATTAAAACGTGGCATCTCAAGATAACTATTAGCATAGGGGTTATGAGAGTGATGTCAAAAGGAGCATATTTGTTGATCAAATTTCTGGTGGCTCTAAAACAAGCGAATTGCATAAGAAATAAAACTCATGGCTATTTTTCACATCTTGGGACATTTATAGGGTCAGTCAGTTAAGTGCCATACGTGATAAATGCTTGGGCGATCATGTCTCGAAAGAGTCATGACTGACTGGGCAGAAGATTATCCCGTAGTAGGTTGCCATTGCTTTCTGCGGTAGACTGGTTGCCGACCAATCTGTCCTGCTATTTAACCCATAACTGGAAGGAAGAGACGGATTAATACCTTTCCCAAGGGTATTTGCGCGTAAGTGAATGCAATGGATTCAACTGGAATTCGGACTCGGCTCCCCGGTTTCTCGTTCCGAGCCGATATCCACTGGACCACAACGCATATCCTCATTTATAGGGTAAACGTCGTTATTTCCTATTTGTTCTTTATCCTGTCAGTCAGTCAGTCAGTCAGTCAGTCAGTCAGATACCAATCCATATTTGACCGGTATTGATCCTAATTTATACACGCATATCTTATATGTCGTGTCCCTTCAGGACGAAGATGGTTATGGCCCGCCACATCTTCCGGCCTCTTTTAGTTCTTTGTATATTTTGTTTTGTTATTTCTTCCAAACCCTGCTCTGTTACCCATTTGTTTAAGCCCAGCAAGTCTGTCACGCACTGTTTTCCCCTGTCTCTCTTTCCTTCTATCCGTCCTGTGCGTATCAGATTCTCCAAGCCCTCTTTTCTCGTACATTGAAATAATACACCACCTCCTACTCAGTCTGCGTCATCTTAACCGACGGCCGAGAAGTAAAACCATAAGATTTGTGACGAAAAAGAAACCTTAAACCTTAAAAAAATTAAGGATTTTAAATTTTTTGTCAAACGTTTTGAAATTATTCTTTAATAAATAATAAGATTGTTGTTGCTTGATTTTTGTTTTGTTCTTTGTTTGTCATCTTTTTTTTTTTGTTTGTTTCAATATTTAAAAATATTTTTATGTCTGCCATTGCATCAAAATATACATGCGTACACGCAAACCGATGTACACACACAGAACTGAAATGGATATCTAAGTTCTTTTTCTGTTTGGCAACAAGCTCTGGTTAATAAGAAATAAACCAAAATGTCTAGCCCTTTGAAGTTAACGCCCAATTGCGAAATCTGGTTTCGACTTTTTCTTTAAGCACATGGTCAATCCTTTTTCCATTTACAAAAAAAAACAGGATTTCACACGTCGTTGTGAATTTTTGTAAAAGTGAAAAAGAGTAGTTGATTTTAATTCTTAATTTCTTATCCACTACAGATTAAATAACAAGACTTACGCGCAAATACCCTTGTTCTATAGCTTTGGTTGTCAACCAGTCTACCGAAGAAAGTAATAAAACATGACTGACTGGGCAGAAGATTTTCCCGCAGTATTCTGCCCAGTCAGTCATGTTTCTTTCGAGACATAATCACCCAAGGGTGTATCACGTATAGCACTTAACTGAAAGTAACCTTAATTATCGCAAATATTAATTTACCACAAGAAATTATAAATTTTAAATGTATATTTTTTTTACTTTACCTCGTAAACTCCAACGCTCAGAATGAAAAATTTCCAAAAATCATGGTGTTATTCACATTTCGTAAGTGCACATGATTTTCGAGAAGGAATCGTTTAAAAGAAAAAAGTCTGCTTTTAGCTTGCTATCAGGATGAATGCGAACAGGGGTCTCACCCTTAGAAGCAAAAATAACACACCCGAGTCGCCTCGCTCTTTGAGAATTTTTGGGTGAGTTTAAACTCCTTTTATTTTATGATGAATTAGCAAAAAAATCGGATGACCGTATTATATTTATATATATTATTAAACTATGGAGATTACAAAATTTTATCTTTCATTAAGAATGAAGAAAGAAACAAATTTATAAACAATTGCTATCAACAACTGTCTACTTTGCCTTTTTTTTTTTTTTTTTTTTTTGTGTTAACTAACTGTAGTTGCAATCTTAGGGTTTTAAATAAGATGTTTTTAAGTTAAACTGAGTAAGAATTTTTAAAAACGAGCATTTTTGCATAATACGATCCCCCCTCCTTTTTTTTACTTTATTTTTCGTTAAAAATTTCTCGTATTATGCCACAAGAAAATACCTACAAATTAGAACAAGGGAAATAACTAATGCGTTTTGTAACTCACATGCTAAAAGTTATCTCCCTTTGATGATAATTTTGACATATTCCTTTGGTTAATTTGTCCAAACAACTTATTTTATTGAACATGAAAAAGAGGATCGGTTTTCAATTTTATTTGGTATGAATTGATCTTCTTCAGTATTGCTAAATATTAATATTAGTGGGGAAATATATTTAGATATTTAAATATGGATAATTAAATAATATTAACTGTCGTATTTTTTACATCATCGATAAAATAACATAACAAGTAAACTATCCTTCTGCAACTCCTTTCACAAGAGGAATGAGTTGAGCCCAACAGCTTGTGCAAGATTAATTTTTGCTAATTAAAATCCTAGTTTTGATCCATGGAAAACTTTTCTCCTTCAGCAATTTAAAATGGTCACCGAAATCGCATGCCTGCTGAAATTTAATTTTTAAATATTAAAATTCCTTGGGTAATTTTTTAGCTATAAACCATAATCTGCCCTGTAAAAATTGCTGCCCTATGGACACACGTAGAAAACCAAGAATTGTCATAAAATTTATATTATTGATAAGAGAAAGTACCGTAAACACTTACAGGAGGTGAATGAATTCGTTGCATTCACTTACGCGCAAATACCCTTGGGAAAGGTATTAATCCATCTCTTCTCCCTCTAGCTAAGGGTTAAATAGCAGGACAGGTTGGCTTCTATAGTCTTGATTTGTAACCAGTCTACCGCAGAAAGAAATGGCAACCTAGTGCAGGAAAATTTTCTGCCTAGTCAATCTTGTCTCTTTTGAGACATGATCGCCCAAGCGATGGCACTTAACTGATTGACTGAATGTATATTGGTGAAGAGACTGTACTCAACGTAAGTACAGTAAAGAAATTGTTCAGTAGAGTTAAGTGCAATCCTAGAGAGAATGGAGAAACTGATCATTAGGATAGGCCTCGAAGTGGCAGGCCAACTGCTGCTGTGAATGAAAGTAAAGCTAAAGAGTCTGATTTTTTTTATTCCAGTTGATAAAATAAATCAATACTACAAAACACCTTGACAGCATTCAGATTATCTATGTAGTTTAGTGCTGTAACGACCAAATGTTAGAATTCATTTTTGAGAGGACATCTTAGGCTGATTAAGAAGTTTCTAACATTTTCTTGAATTTGATTGAATGCCATTCTTTGTTTGAACACTCAGTCGACAACCCGGAAAAGAAAGGCAAACAAAAAATGTTATAAACAGCTTTTCTAAACTAGTGCATCTGGGCGCACTAATGCACTCTGAGAGGTAGTCATGTTCACCCCAAATTAAAAGATGCGTAATTTATTAATCACAAAAAATCTTTATTTTTAAAAAGCTACAGACACCGAGCACATGGCTACCATGTCGAAGTCTTTTGATGTGATATTTAAAACTGAATACTAAATTCGTTAATCTTTAGAATAGAACAGACAATCATTTCCTTTTTTCTTTTAATTTTTGTCTTTTCAAGGAATTTTTTATTCTATATGCCGTGTCCTTTAGAACGAAGGCGATCATGGCCCTCCACGCCTCCCTATTCCTGGCGGTTCTTAGCACGCTTTCTCCTGTTACCCAATTCAAACCCCGCTCTGCCATCCATTTGCTCAAGCCCATCAAGTATGTTGCGCGTTGCTTTCCCCTGTCTCTCTTTCCCTCTAGCTGACCTGTGAGTATCAGATTTTCCAAGTCCTCCTTCCTCATCACATGTCCCAGAAACTTCAATTGTCTTTTCATAGATCAGTCATTATTGGACTCTCGAAAAAGAAAAGACGATTATGCATAAATCCCTTCAAATGAAAATTTTATCCCTAATTCTCTTTGGGGAGACTAAACCAAAAATGGCAACCATTAAAGGTAATTTTCTTCTCTACCAAAACCCATCAATTACAGGGTTCAAACAATCATAATATACTAATGAATTCATTGCATTCACTTATGCGCAAATAACCTTGGGAAAGGTACTAATCCATCTCTTCCCTCCAGCTATGAATCAAATAACAGGATTTATTGGGTTATGTAGCCTTGGTTGACAACCAGTCTGCTGCAGAAATTAATGGCAGCCTACTACAGAAAAATCTTCTGTCGAGTCATCGTGTATCACGTATCACACTTAACTAACTGACTGAATAATTTTTATAAGGATTTTTTTTTATTAATCCGACAGATTTGTACCACTTCAAACGTTATTTTAAATGGATAAACATGTTTGGATATATGTTCCGTTCATTTTTGAAACAGTATATTTATTTATTTTTACCTACAGCCTAAATGTTCGGGAAATTAAAGAGAAATTATCGCTCTCCGGTAGGATTTGAACCTGCGTCAATCAGGGCAGAGGGAACCACTATTAAGTCGGGCGCGCTCTAGCTGCGAAGAACAACGGTTTGGTAATGCCAAATTTTATGCTTTTAAGCAAAATTTATCTAGTCATAAACCGATTTTTTTTTTAATTACAGTTTCGTATCTAAACAAAGAGGATTTTAGAAGTACTTTTTTATTAATCCGACAGATTTTTAACACTTTAAATGTGTTTTTTTTTTTTTTAGTGGATACTCGTATTTGAGTAGACGCTCTATTCATTAAACAGGATACTTACGATAGACAAATATACTGTTTAATAAATCGTCATCCTGCAGCTTCGGCCGAGATAGAACTCACTACACCTCTCCAGTATTCCCTGTACGTTTGGAACCCTGGCGCAGTTTATAGCGAAATTCATAAACTTGTCAAATAGCTGAATACTTGATGCTTCGCCAGGGATACAAAGGGTGTTTTTATTGTGATACCAACACTAGATGAGTTGCCTCTAGGGCCCCATCCTGTTATTTAACCCATAACTGGAGGGAAGTGACGGATCCATCCTGTTATTTAACCCCTAACTGGAGGGAAGTGACGGATTAATACCTTTCCCAAGGGTACCAGTGCTTAAGTGAATGCAGGGTACTCAACTGGAATTCGAACTCGGCTCACCGATTTCTCTTTCCAAGCCGTCATCCCCTGCACCACAACGTACATCCGTCACTGAACACTTACAGCGCCTGGTATTCCCAAGCGGTCACCCATCTAGGTACTAATCAGGCTCACGTTGCTTAACTTCGGTGATCGAACGAGAACCGGTGCATTCAACGTGATATGCCGTAAGCTTACGGCATATCACGTTGAATACACCGGTTTAATAAATAAACGGAGTGTCTACTCAACTACGACTGTCCACAAAAATAACGTTTTAAGTGAAATTGTAATGTCTAAAAACATAAACGCTTATTCCAAGAGAGTTCATTTTCCTAGTTTTCAAATTTCAGGACTAATTTTTCCTCTTTCAAATCTAGTGCTTCATTTATCTTTTTTCCATATATCTAAATTATAAACTCCGTATCTAAATCTAATCTATCTAAACTTATTTATAAATGGAACTGTCTGTCTGTGTATGTGTGTGTCTGTGTGGGTGTGTGTCCGTTACCTATAGACTCCGAAACAGCTGAACCGATTTTCTTGAAAATTTACACAGTTGTACTATAAAGCGTCTGCGAGTGTTCTTAGCTAGTTTTTGTGTCGAGGTAACCCCGATAAATATCGAAAATCGTTAATCGAATAAATTGGGTTATAGAAGGAGTGGTCTGATTTTAAACAAATTTGATACACTCATAGACAAAGACATAAGAAACAATATTCAGAAATTTCAAGGTTGCAGTTCTTACAAGAGTGCAGAAAATCGATAATATATATATATATATATATATATATATATATAAGGCAAGATGCTTGTGTGTGTCTGTTTATCTGCCTGTATGTCTGTTTTTTTTTCAGCCCTTTTATTTTAGTTTTTGCTTCGGGTTTGGCTCTAAGTAGGTATAATTGTAGTTCTTAGTCTCAGCAATGATACCATTTACTCAGAGGACTTATTTAGCATTCAAAATTCTGTTTACAACGAAAAAAACTAATTTGATATCAATACCAGGAAATCAAAATTTGACTTACATCCATTCATTTTTCTTTCAGTCTACGGTTTCGCTTTAAAGGGAAACAACTATTGCTTTTTAGTCTTTCGAGCCAACGTCCAAAGTGTGTGAGCTCCAGGTCCATGGTTTAGTTTTGAAGCTTTCATTACACCCGAGCAACGCCGGGCTATACTGCTAGTATGTGATAAGACTATTTAACCGCACGCAAAGTTGAAAGGAGACGCGGAAGGTGAATTAGGCGTACAGTGTTCAGTTCCTGCTCGTTTCTATTTTCTTCACTCAGTACTAATGCCCTTGGAAAAGGGCTATACCCATCTTCTCCCAGCTATGAGTTAAATAACGGGGCAGACTGGGCTAGTTTGCTTTGATGTGGCAACTAGTTGAGGAGAAGGAAAAACTCTGAAGTCAAAACAAGTATGAAGAGTGTCCGTCAAATTATCTTGCGCTGTACCGCTGCTATGGCTACTGTATATTGATTTTCTAAGTTCTGCTTAGATGTGGCACAGGCCGGAATTATGTGGTACACAGTGAGGATCGAAACTCACTACTCAGTTGTAACAGGTTATAGCGTGACAGGCTTGCTATTACACCACGTCGGGGCTACAGTGGCGACTCTAAAACCCTAACGATTTAACACGACGAATCGAAAGCAGTATGAATCAAGGCTGTTGTTCAAGTAGGAATACGCACACTTAACTCTCGATCTCACTCAGCATTCCCCTCAGGTTTTAACCCTAAGCCTTCCGATTTTAATAGAATGAGAGAAAGGTTGTTAGAGGAAACGACCCCATGGATCTGAGTCAGTCAGTTAAGTGCCATACGTGAAACACGCTTGGGCGATCATGTCTCGAAAGAGACATGACTGACTGGACAGAAGATTATCCCGCAGTAGGTTGCCATTTCTTTCTGCGGTAGACTGGTTGCCTACCAAGACTATAGAACCCAATCTGTCCTGTTATTTAACCCATAACTGGAAGGAAGAGACGGATTAATACCTTTCCCAAGGGTATTTGCGCGTAAGTGAATGCAATGAATTCAACTGGAATTCGAACTCGGCTCCCCAGTTTCTCGTTCCAAGCCGATATCATTATTTTAACCGTGTCTGACCCGGCCTCGTAAACGTGTGTGTGCTTTAAGAATGACTACATATGTCGACAGTTGTCATCAACCAATGACAGGCTCTTAATGTTTATGTTGTATATATTGAGAGGGCGGAAAAGCAAGGAGCTCGTCTGTCTGACAGTGAGATTTTTCTGCCAGCTAGCATAACTGAATACCGATTGGCATGAACGCAACTGCGTCTATGAAAACATCAAGCCTCATGAAGAATGTAAACGCTTCATGAATAAGAAGCGCTTTTATCTTTTCGTCTTTCTTTCTTTATTTCTTTCTTTCTTTCTTTCTTTTCTTTCTTTCTTCGCTGTTTTGTTTTTCCTTTTTCTTAGACACCTCCCTGCTTGTTTCTTCCATTTTGAACATCATACATTTCCTTTTTCCTCTTCCTCAAACATTTTCCTTTGTTCTATAAATACGCTCTCTCTCTCTCTCTCTTTCTCTCTCTCTCTCCCTTCCTTTCCTTTCCTTTCTTTCTTTCTTTCTTTCTTTACCTTCAAAAGATGTATTTTCTACTTAATTTTTCCTTAAATCTTTCTTTATCTCTTTTCGTCCTTTTTCTTTCTTTCTTTCTTTCTTTCTTTCTTTCTCTTTTTGCAACTTTTCCGTTTTTGCTATTTCTCCTTCTTTATTTCTTTCTTTATTACTTACTTGTCTCTCATCTCCCTTTCTTTTTGTTTCTTCTATTCTCCTCTTTACACTGACCTTTTTTCTTTCTTTCTTTCTTTCTTTCTTTCTTTCTTTCATTACCTGTCACTTTTACTTGTATCCTCATTCTCAAGCTCTTTTCCTGTTCTTGCCTTCCCTCTTCCTCTTTTCTCTTCATTCTCTCTTCTCCTTTCTCGCTTTCTTTCCTTTTCGCTTTCTTTCCTTTTCTTCTTTCTTTTCTTTTCTTTCCGTCTTTCTTGGTATTCAGCTGAGTAAAGTAACAACTTTATTTCTGTTCCTCAAAGAAGTGAATAAATTTCTCGATGCTGTTGAATAACAGGGATTTTTTATTAAAATTACTAAAAAAAAAGATTTGCCATTTTTCGTTTTAATAACAATGCTACTTCTTTGGTTCATGATCAGTCAGTTGAGTGCCATACGTGATACACGCTTTGGGCGATCATGTCTTGAAAGAGACATGACTGACTGGGGAGAAGATTATCCCGCAGTAGGTTGCCATTGCTTTCTACGGTAGAGTGGTTGCCTGCCAAGGCTATAGAACCCAATCTGTCCTATCATTGAACCCATAACTGGAGGGAAGAGACGGATTAATACCTTTCATTTGTGCGTAAGTGAATGCAATGAATTCAACTGAAATTCGAACTCGGCTCCCCGATTTGTCGTTCCGAGTCGATATCCACTGCACCACAACGCACATCCATTATTCATGATAATAATGTAAAAAAACAAAGTTCTATCGACAAGATGCTTGCAATTCAGCGAAGGATCGTCTCATGCCCATTGCTCTCAAACTAATCAAAAGATTGTATTCTTGTACCAGACTTATTCAGATTTACAAAATACCGATGACACAGAGTTATAATATTGAGTAAATTAGTTTTGAAGAGAGTTATGGTTTTCATCCTCATTGGGCACCTCGACATTGCCCTTCCGGCAAATAAATGAAATATAAAAAGAAGCGGAGGTAAATTAAAATAGTTTAACGTTCCTTACAGCTAAAGTCGATATTTACCTAACCATCATGATCATCTATGTACCGTGTCCCTTCGGAACGTAGGAGATCATGGCCCTCCACTTCTCTCTATTCTTTCTTGCTCTTAATATATATTCTCCTGTTATTCCACTCCATTCCCGTTCCACTATCCATCTGTTCAAGTTTATCGGGTATGAGGAAAAGAGGCAAAGGAAAGCAGTGCGCTTTCCTTTGCCTCTTTTCCTCTTTAACCGTCCCGTGAGCAACAGGTTCTCTAAGCCCTCCTTCCTCATTACATGTCCCCAAAAATTCAGCTATCTTTTCCTGATGTTAATTATCAATTTCATTTTTGTATCCATCCTCCCTAAAACCTCGTCGTTTCTCATGTGCTCTGTCTATGGTAACCTCAGTAACCTTCTGTAGAAACGCATATCAGTTGTTTCAAGACTTTCCTTCATCATTAATGAAATTGTTCAGCATTTGCTGCCATCTTGAAGGACATAACAATCCGATACTCTCTTCTTTGTTTCCAGTGAAATTTTCATGTCTCTTAATACTTTCCTTAGCTTCTGGAATGCATCCTTGGCCTTCACATCGCACTTCCCGTCTTCTGTGAGAACTTTCAAGGTATTTAAATTTCTGCACCCGTTTAATTT
>JBBBDQ010001505.1:2652500-2677500 GCA_037127315.1 Ascarosepion bandense
ACGGATATAGGAAGACAGAAAATGTTAATTATTAGCTTGTCCCAAAAGTTCGTAAACACTTGCGAAATGGGTCTATCTGGTCCAGCACAATCGAGACAAGCGATGGCTTCAGAAAGGGCAAGAGACACCGTCGGTTCCAAAACAAGATCAACATTTGGTGGAACTTTGAAGGAATCGTGCATTTTGAGTTGGTTCCGAATGGTCGTGCGATCAGTGCCGAACTTTACTGTCAGCAACTTGAGCGGGTCTACAAAAAGTTGAAGCAAAAGTACCCGGCTCTGATCAACCGAAAGCGCGCTTTGATGCAGCAGGACAATGCCAAGCCACACACCGCCAGAAAGACCAAAGACAAGTTTGAAGAGCTGGACGGCGTTGAGGTTCTGCCACATCCAGCCTACAGTTCTGACTATTCCCCATCAGATTACGGCCTTTTCCGCTTAATGCAACACTTTCTGAAGGGCTGCCGATTTGACTCGTTTGATGAAGTCGAGGAAGCGTGTCAAGAATTCTTTGATTCGAATCCGGCTGTATGTTACTTTGACCAGATCCGAAAGCTTGCAGATCGATGGCAGAAAGCCTTGGAAAACGATGGTCTTTATTTTGAGCAATAATCTTTGTTGTTTTTGCGAGTAAAATTTCAATTTTTTGCAAGTGTTTTCTGGTATCCTTAGATTACTTGGCGAGTAAAATTTCAATTTTTTGTAAGTGTTTACGAACTTTTTGGGACAACCTAATAGCATTGCATTTACATTTTTGAACAGGGAAGCAAAAAATCGGAAAGGAGTTCCATCAGCGAGAAGAAACGTTACTATTAGAATAGAACATAGTTCAACCGTAAAATTGTGAGACCGAATTTCCAATCAAGTATCTTTCTAAACTTCATGCAGTCGAGGCACCAAATTAGTCACCGCTATGAATAGTTGAAACTCTTTACCATTAACGGAATTATTTCAAAGACTAACATCAACCAGAATTATATATATATATATATATATATATATATATATATATATATTAAAAAAGGATTAATTCAAAGATGTTGAATGGCCATTTCGATATGAAGATCCCCACGGGGGACGACACATCACCTCACCAACAGAAAAAACCTTTCAGAAACTGGAGAAAAATTAGTCTACTTTTCCTTTTTAAATAGATTGCAAAGAAATTAAAAAATAAATAATAAAATAAAAGAAAAGAAAAATAAAAATAAAGGGAAAGAAAAACAAAGGGATTTTTATTTTTTTATTTTATTTTATTTTATTTTATTATTTATTTTTTAATTTCTTTGCAATCTATTTAAAAAGGAAAAGTAGACTAATTTTTCTCCAGTTTCTGAAAGGTTTTTTCTGTTGCTGAGGTGATGTGTCGTCCCCCGTGGGGATCTTCATATCGAAATGGCCATTCAACATCTTTGAATTAATCCTTTTTTAATATATATTTGCTCTGTAATATTTTATTACATGGAGCTCTCTTCCTGTATCAATCATTTTTTAATATTAAAATAAATTTTTAATATTAATTAGGATCGGGTTTTTTTGAATTTACCTTCCTGCTTTTTTCCCTTGGATTGAAGTATCTGAATTAAAATAAATATATATATATATATATATATATATATATATATATATATATATACGCAACGCTCTTTATTATAGTAGAGAGGATATGTTCTCCCCCCCCCCCCCACACACACACCTGTCTTCTTTCTCATTTTGTCGCATTTCCAGTTTTCGTTACCTTCGTAACCTTTCTTTATAGATGTTATCCACTTTTGGAACATGTGTTTAAAAGGGCGGTAAATTTTACAAACTGGTCCCAGGCAGCACACATGCAAGGTACGCCGCTGTGATTAATTTAAACTCTTTACCATTAACGGAGTTATTTCAAAGACTAACATCAAGCGGAATTTCAAAACTGATTCTTACAACTTCCGGAAAACCAATGTGAAAATATATCAAAATTCCAAGAATTCTAGTGGTCGAGAAAATAAAGCTTACAGTGGAATTAGAAATGTAAAATATCGTACGCTGATTCATTTAGAAAAACAGTGAAAAGTGAGACAACAAAGAATTTTTTACAGCAACCATTCCTTTAACGGATGGAATAAAGAAACAAAATTTTGACTGATGAAAACCAGATACTCGGGTTGAACATTCTGAAGAATTACAGACAACTAAAGTGTCTCAAATCAGCACGCAAAGCAATTATCGCCCATTCCTGGAATGCGTAAAATTTCAGATAGTCTTGAGGTGAAATGAATACAAAAACTTAAGCATTAAATCATACGTCTATCAGACAATATATATATATATATATATATATATATATGGAGGGTGCAGGTAGAGGTGATGAAGGTGTTTACAGCATATTTACAAATGATATATTGTACACCGTCCTTGAATTAGTGTTCAACTTGTAAACGAATTGTTTTTTTAATAATGTTCATCTGAAATAATTCCCAAGAGCCACTCAAGTCAATGGGTTACTGAATAAGTTGTTGTAACGGCATAAATGTAAGAAATAAGAAGTATATGTAAGATAAGCGGCTTAAACTACACTTCAAGAGGTTAAGATTGTAGTGATCGGGGAAGCACCCTCTAGGGAATATGTTCCAAAAGTTCTGCGGAAGAATCTGTCAAAAAAGAGCACTTAGAAAAAGAGGGTTAAAAAAGAGGCTGAAATATTTTTATTCATTAACATGAAATTCAGTTAGTCAGGTTTCATACGTGATACAGCATTGGGCGATCATGTCGATCATGTCTCGAAAGAGACATGACTGACTGGGCAGAAGATTATCCTGCAGTAAATTGCCACTACTTTCTGCGTTAGGGTGGCTTCCAACCGAGGCTACAGAACCCAATTTGTCCTGCTATTTAATCTATAACTGGAGGTAGAAGAGATGGATTAATACCTTTCCCAAGTGTATTTTCGCGAAAGTGAACGCAACAAATTCAGCTAGAATTCGAACTCGGGTGTCCAATTTCTTGTTTCGATCCGATTTCTATTGACGCACAACGAGGATTATTATTGTTAAAATACGAAAAGAATTTCCACTCAGTGAAAACAAATCCCACCCATTCACAGTCAGGTTAGCCAAATGCAGACGACAATTCTACTCCTGCAGCTTCCTCTCTCGCACTTCCCGCCTGTGGAACTCACTCCCGTATTCTTGCTTTCCTGACGGCTACGACCTCCAGAAATTTAAAAGCAAAGTTAATACTCACCTACTAACCACTGGACTCTAGCTCTCTCCCCTCCCTTGTATAATCTTCACTTTCTCTCCGCCCATGTATCTGTCATTGCACCTGCTTTCTCAGCTTTCTATTGTTCCTTTCTAACTAGCTTGTACTCCTCACTCTTTTCTAATTAATCTTTCTACATTTATGTAACCCCCTGCACATCAGTGGCGTTTCTGCCTTGCTCGGGGTGAAATGATTAAAAAAAAAAAAAACTTATCTCTCTATTTTGAACTGTTAATCTCTCTCTCTCTCTCTCTATATATATATATATATAATAAAATAAATTTCGAAGTTCAAAACTGTTGAATGATCAGTTCAACATGAAATCGCTAAGAGGAGTTTCACATCTATCAAATTTCAAAATGAAATAAAAAAAAGAAATAAAAAGATTTTGAAAATTAATATTTTACCGGCGGAAGTTCAAAAGTTTACGTCACAAAAAACTAGATAGTAATCAATGTCTATTTTTAGATTTTGGACAACATTACTTTTAGATTGAGTTTATTTTATAATTGGCTCTGTAATTTTAATTACATTGAGCTCTCCACCTGTATCATTTTTTAATATTAAAATATTAATATAAATTAGTATCAGGTCTTTGTGATTTACCTTCCTGCTTTTCCTTTTGGATTAATTTTTTTTTTTTAAATATATATATATAATTTTTTATAAATAGAACTTTGTCTGTGTGTGTGTGTGTGTATGTGTGTGTGTATGTGTGTGTGTGTATGTGTGTGTCCGTTACCTATAGACTCCGAAACGGCTGAACCGATTTTCTTGAAAATTTACACAGTTGTACTACAAGCGTCTGTGAGTGTTCTTAACTAGGTTTTGTGTCGAGGTACACCCGATAAATATCGAAAATCGATAATCGAAAAAATCGGGTTATAGAAGGAGTGGTCCGATTTTATTCAAATTTGATACACTCATAGACAAAGACATAAGAAACGATATTCAGAAGTTTCAGGGTTGCAGTTTTTAAAATAGTGCAGAAAATCGATAATACATATATATAAAAGGCAAGATGTTTGTGTGTGTATGTGTGTGTATTTTCAGCCCTTTTATTTTAGTTTTTGCTTCGGGTTTTGTTCTACGTAGGTATAATTGTAGTTCTTAGTCTCAGCCATGATACCCTTTACTCAGAGGACTCATTTAGCCTTCAAAATTCAGTTTACGACGAAAAAAAACTTATTTGATATCGATACCAGGAAATCAAAATTTGACTTACATCCATTCATTTTTCTTTCAGTCTATGGTTTCGCTTTAACTGGAAACAATTATTGCTTTTTAGTCTTTCGTGCCAACGTCCAAATAGTCTGAGCTCCAAGACCATGGATTAGTTTTAAAGCTTTCATTACACCCGAGCAACGCCGGGCTATACTGCTAGTATATATATATATATATATATATATATATATATATATAGTACTGTGCGAAAGTATTAGGACAAGAACTATTTTATCTTTTAGGAGGCATATTGACAGAAAATAATTTAATTAAAGTAATTTTAATTGATTTACTCAACAAATGCTTTAACAAGAAAAATACTTGTTACAAAATAAATTTAATATTTAGTATAATAGCCTTTTGCTTTGATCATAGCCTTGATTCTGTCAGGCATTGACATCACAAGCTTCTTCAATGTATTTAATAGTATCTCCTGCCAAGCAGCTTGTATTTGTTCCCAAATTGTGTCTTGCGAAGTAACATTAGATTTATCAATTCGAGAGGGTGGAATAGGAAAAAGGTCAGTCATATCCAAGGATAATAGAATAATGAGTAGTTTCAAAATAACTTGTTTAATAGAAAATAGGAATAATTAAATATAACTTCCTTTTAATACATTTTTACACCTAGTTTTAAATAGTCAATATTTATTAGCAATTTACTTAGCTTTTCGTCCTGTATTTGAATTTCAGTGAGGTTTTAGGAAAATCACCCCTGTCCTAATACTTTTGCACACCACCGGTGGTGTGCAAAAGTGTTAGGACAGGGGTGATTTTAAACTGTATTTTGATGCCTCATAAAAGATAAAATAGTTCTTGTCCTAATATTTTTGCACAGTACTGTATTATATATCTTCTGACGGGCTTTATCAAGGCGTAAAAAGGGACGTCAGCTAAACTAAATACATTTTCCCTCTGTCTCTTTCTTTTAGTCATATATATATATATATATATATATATATATATATATATATATATATATATATAATTAAATTTGTTTTTTATTTAAGATTAATTTAATTTACATTGCGACACGGAAATCATTTTTACAACAATAAATAAACATTGCCTAATGACGAGGTAAAATCTCGAAACAGAAATTTCCCTCTGAAGATGACTCATGTGAGTCGAAAGTTTAGAAACAGCATAATAAAAAAGATCTAAATGTTGGACAATTTGTCTTTATTTTCACTTGAAATTAAAGCCAAATTACAAATTTTAGAACGGCTCATGATTAAACATAATAGACATACATTGTCTGTTATATTTAACAGTATATGTTTAAAAAAATATATTGTTATGTTTAGAAAATATTTATTCATATGTTTAGAATATATATATATAATGATGTGCGCTAAAAAGTCTGCCTACCTCCACCGAACGCTCATAGCCCAGGGGTAGAGTCGCCGACTGACGCCATTGCGGTCGGGTTTCAATCCTGGGCAAAAAGTAATCGGAGTCTGACCGTACTGATCAGCTGTGATACGGCGAAACAGATCTGTCTGGGGATGACAGTATATATATATATATATATATATATATATATGCACATACTTTACTGTCTATGGAACTATAAGAATATAGAATTTTTTATGTACGTTAGCTTTTGATGGGAACGGACTGAAATATCTCATATTTTCCGACAATATGGAAAACATTTTGACATATTCTCGCTTAAATAATGGAATAAATAATGAGATTTAATTTCAGAAAGATCAAACAACAGACACCAGACACTGTACAGTACACCGGTCACGGGCACTAGAACCCCGAGAGAGAGACAGCAGCAGAAGCAGAAAGTGAAAATAATATGTGTATTTCCTGAAGAAAGAATAAATTTTCGCCGAACGAATACTGGTTGTGGAATGCACCAGACAAACACGATTTTCTCGTTTATCATGCGAAAGGCACACACGACTTCGCCCTTCCTCCTGGCCTCTGAACACTCACCCCCGATCACCTTACCGCAAACTGCAGACATGCCATGAAGAACCCCTGACGTTCACGTTCATTCCAGGCTTTTTTGTTCCTACTTTGCTTTACCTAACCAAAAACGTACATGCTTCCTAAGTACTTACGAGAAAAAAGAAAGTTATTTGACAATAATAGGCTCTTTTACGAACACGCGATGTGAGTGGTCTTTATATATTTATATGTATGTGTGTGTGCGTGTGTGTGTATGTCTGTGCATATTTATTTGCATGTACATGCTTATAGATTAATGTGTGCCTTGCGATAAGTACACAAAAATATAGATATACATGCATAGACACGCACACATATACACACTTGCATAGAAATCTGTTGAGTGCGGAAATAGAAATAGAGCTGAACAGACTGAGAGATAGATAGATAGATAGATAGATAGATAGATAGATAGATAGATAGAACAGACTAAGATAGATAGATAGATAGCTAGATAGATAGATAGATAGATAGATAGAACAGACTAAGATAGATAGATAGATAGATAGATAGATAGATAGATAGAACAGACTAAGATAGATAGATAGATAGATAGATAGATAGATAGATAGAACAGAATAAGATAGATAGATAGATATAGATAGATAGATAGATAGATAGATAGATCAGACTAAGATAGATAGATAGATAGATAGATAGATAGAACAGAATAAGACAGATAGATAGATAGATAGATAGATAGATAGATAGATAGATAGATAGAACAGACTGAGATACAACAGACTAAGATAGATAGATAGATAGATAGATAGATAGATAGATAGATAGATCAGACTAAGATAGATAGAGAGATAGATAGAACAGACTAAGATAGATAGATAGATAGATAGATAGAAAGAAAGAAAGAAAGAAAGAAATATGTGCGTATGCGTACATACATACATATAAATACATTTAAAAAATGTGGGTGTGTGTGTTTTACGATTTAGTCAAAAGAACAACTAATATATACTAAGTATCATCAGGCTTATTACACCATAATTTTTATCATTTTTTTTTTTTCGTCTTTTTATTTTTTGAATTTCATTAACCGGGCTTACATATACATGTATATATACATATCATACATATTTCCGTTTTTATTTGCTCTTTTCTGTTTGGTTATCCCTACAGAATGTTACCTATTTATTTCTTTTAAACATATAAGCCCAAATAAGGAAGAACCTGAAAATACCTCAGCTGACAAGCCTTCTCTGTTATAAATGCACGTATGTGCGCTTGTGTGTGGTTGGAAAGCGTGTAGGTAGGTATTAATTACGTTTTGCTTAATTCAGCGAAGATCCTGATTAGCCGAGCAACCGGTGAGGTTCTCACTCACTAATTTAGTGAGTGATCGGCAGGAATGGTTTGCTTTCTACTTTTTTTCCAAATGTTGTGGTGCTGTGGATATCGGCACGTAGCGAGAAATTTGGGAACCGAGTTCGAATTCCAGTTGAATTCCTTGCATTCACTTACGCGTAAAGAAAAGTATTAATCCGCCTCTTCCCTCCAGTTATGGGTTAAATAACAGGACAGATTGGGTTCTATAGCCTTGGATGGCAACCAGTCTACCGGAGAAAGTAATGGTAATCTACTGCGGGATAATCTTCTGCTCACTCAGTCATGTCGCCCAAGCGTGTATCATGTATGGCATTTAACTGACACCGAGTCCATATTTCTTAATCTAAGTCTGGCACAGTAATTGGGTACGTGTTGAAGCCAATGTGTTTTTGTGTAAGTACAAAACTTAGACTTCTATGTAAGACTGTGCCGGCTAGAACTAATGTTTTGGGCGTAACCCTTTTTTCCTTCTTATGCCAAACAGACTGGGTCATCTTTTTGCCGTAAACCAGTCAAAATATGATCGGAGTTTTCTTCTCATTTGATAGGAAAGCATTCAGAAAACATGCATAGATACGCATTTCCTTGGTTCTAACCAAAAGCACATAGCACGTTAAACTGCTGGCAAAGGGCACATATATTCCTTGTTCGATATTTCAATTCTCATTTTCCAGCTTTGATGGAATTCAAAATCGTTTACACGTCCTTGTGGGTGATAATCTATTCTCTTATCTACAGTCTCCTTACTACAAACGGATCAACGCAAGCTTATCATTGCTCTGTTACCACTTCCATGGCAAGTGTACAGATGTGCGTTCCATTTTTTTTCAGTTCCCTTTGTTCTGACATTTACAGGGCATAACCTGTTAATTCCGTGAAGTTGAATCACCCTCATTTCCTCCATATTTCAGATGTAAGCTAAAAGCTCCCCTCGATCAGTTCTATCCGCCCCCACTCCAAGAACTGCAACTCCCACACGGATGCTTCCCTGAACACTATTTTGTTAACCTCTTCAAATCAAGGATAAATCGTTATCGACCTCCTTCTCTTCATAATTTTCACTTCCTATAACCTATTTTTAATTCAAATATTACTAGCAGTAAGTACCCGGCTTTGCTCACGGAATGAAAAGAGAAAGAATTCCCATTTTTATACGACCCACACCTGCAGAAATTAAATACGAGAGATAACTCTTGTATTTTTTGAAAGAGTTATTCTCTATGTGAAGTTACAGTGTTGAACTTAATTCTAACAAAAAAAAATTACTTTAAAATAAAGAATAAACTGAAGTGTCACTCACGATTTTTTTCTTTATTGTGTAGAATAATATATCATTTTTATCCCTTGCGTAGTAGTGCCTCTTTTGGAAGTTATGAGTTATCTCCCTCTAATCCTGTAAGTTACCTGCTCACCACTGCTGTAGCCTGGTATTGAACTCACAACTCTTTGGGTCAAGTCACAGGAACTAACCAATGTCTATATCCACTGGGGCATGTGTCCTTAAGGACAAGAACAACTGAATTCTTTGGACTTTTAAACCTAATGTCCAGTAACTTTTTTTTACCAGAGTTCATATTGCAATTTTTTTATATTAATGGTTTTCTCTAGTATTTTTTATATTAATCGTTTTCTCTAGTATTTTTGAGAAACAGGCCGCTCCCTTAAGGTAAGGTTACAAGAACATCGCAAGGTTAGATAGAAAAAAATCATGCTAAGCTGACCACATAATGAGGGAGAAAGGGGATAACCGCCCCCTATGGGATGAATAAGAATTCGCATTTTTATACGACCCATATCTGCAGAAATTAAATGCGAGAGATAACCCTTGTATCTTTGAAAGAGCTATTCTCCATGTAAAGTTACAATGTTGAAATTATCTATAAAGAATTGCTTTAAATTAAGAATTTAAAGCAAAAACTAAACTGAAATGTCACGCGCAATTTATTTTTCTTTGTTGTGTAGAATAATAAATTTGCAAAGGGTGTGTAAGTTTTAAAACAAATCGGATGAAAAATGTGGAAGTGTATGCGGAGAGAAATCAGTAAGAATACACACACAGATACACACACACTGGCACGCATCTTCAGTTTTATTTATAAAGATGACACACATACAATATAATCATTTTACTAGTAACATAGATATAACCGCAAGTTCTATGCTAAAAGTATCTCTTCTCGCACTTCTCGCTTGTGGAACTCACATTTCTGGCTTCTTGCTTTCCATTCAACTTTGATCTTCAAAAAATATAATGCAATATCAATCGTTATCTTCAATCTTCTTAATTCGTGTTCATTTAAGGTTCTTTCTCCTTAATTTTGTTTTTTCATATTTTCACACTCAGGCATGAAACGCAAAGAATTAATGTCTTTATTACTTTGCTTGGTCTGAAATGATTAACAGATTTGTCTGCGGATGATTATTTACGCTCTCACACCCTGATTGAGCACCCCTGGAAGAAGGGTAGACTTTGAAAAAACAGTAGCTACTCTAGCGTCTATGCACCGCTCATTCAGTAATGAATTAGAGCACTCTAACTACTGGCGTATGATACATAATAGGCTAAAAGTCTGCCTCCTTCTATCGAGCGCCCATAGCTCAGTGTTAGAATCGCCGATTCGGTCGGGTTTCAATTCTGGGTAAAAGCAATCGGATGGATGTCTAACCGTATTGATGAGCTGTGATACAGCGAAACAGATCTGTCTGCGGATGACTATATATTATTATTAAATTTCGTTTGTTATCGTTTTACCACAAGCAAGACAATAATACCACGAGACAGCTGTGGGTTACAGGGAGTGAAAGTGAAAGAGAATGAAAAGACTGAGAATTCGGTTGGAGGAAGAAATGAAACCAAGTTCAAGAAGAAAGAATATGGCGATTGATGTATTAAAATTGTTAAAGATTGTAGTTGTCAGGGAAGCAAGAAATCGAGAGAGAGTTCCACAGGTTGGAAGTGCGAGAAAAGAAACTGAGGGAGCAGAAGTGACGGTCGCATCTAACTAATTTAACAGTAAAACGGTAAAACATAGCTGCCAGTCTAGTTGCACGTTTAAATTCATGTAGTCGGGACACCAGGGAAAATTCTCATCAGAGCAATTACCATGAAAATATCTGCGGAAAAGTCAGAGGGAACGCTGTTTCTTCTCTCGCACTTCTCGATTGCGGAACCCTCTTCCGTTTTCCTAGTCGACTTTGATCTTCAAAAAATTTTAATTCAATGTCAATTTTTATCCTCTGATTTTTATTTGTCTATATTTCTGAGACGAGGTAGTATTTACAGCATTTATATTATTCGAACTATTGTCTTCATCTTTGTTGCCATTTGTACGACGTTTCGGCCGATGTACGCTCCGGCCTTCTTCAGGAGCTAGGAATTTCGAACCGAACCCTTTATTACAATCTGGGGTATATCATTCTCATCCCTTGCGTACTAGTGCCTCTTTTGAAAGTCATGAGTTATCTACCTCTAACCCTGTAAGTCACTTGTTCACCCCTGATGTAGCCTAGTATTGAACTCACAGCTCTTTGAGTCAAGTAACAGGAACTAATCAACCTCTATACCTACTGAGACATGTGTTCTTAAGGACAAGAACAACTGATTTTTTTAACTTTTAAACGTAATGTCCAGTAACCCTTTTTTACCAGAGTTCATATTGCAATATTTTGATGTTAATGGTTTTCTCTAGTATTTTTGAGAAACATGCCGCCCCCTTAAGGTAAGGCTACAAGAACATCGCAAGTCTATAACACGAAAGTGGAGATATAGAAAAATCAGGCGTAGTTTACCACATATGGAGGGAGAAAGGGGATCACCGCCCCCTATGGGATGAATTTTAAATAATAGATAGAGAACGCCACTGGAAACTACGTAAATTTAAGGAATCTGCACATATGCTAAGTTTAAAAAATCTCCTAAGCCGACCAAGCATAGAGATGAACACAATGTGGGAACCAGTAATACCGAATGCCAGAGAAAATCATGTCAAAAATTGCAATAAGAGCTCTGGTAAAAAAAATACTAGAGAAAACCATTAACATTAAAAATACTATTTTTATTTTTTTCTCTTTTACTTTTTTCTCTCTTACTTTCTCTCTCCTGAATAATGTCTTCTTTTTCTCATATTCTTTCATGACTTACATCTTAGAAGCTTTATTGCCTTGCTTAGAATGAAACGATTAAAAAACTTTAGTGGCGCTCGAGTCATATATTGAACGGATTTTAGCATATAAAAAAATGCGTACGCTTATTATTTCATAAGCAGAAAATCCAAGTGTCTACAATATGTATAAAACTATTTTTATTTTTTGTTTTTCCTTCAATAATTTAAAAGCCAAGAACCTCGATTTAATTTGCATGCTCGAACTACATACATGGTAATTTACCTCCAAATATCATAGGCCAAACAGATGGAGACCCTTTTACCCCAAATATTAGTCGAACCTACAACCCGGAGATAGCTGGAATGATTATTTATGGTTTCTTTGATAACAAAAGGAGTTATTTGGCACGACTCATCGACAAATATCTCAAATAACATCGAACCCAGAGGTCTTCAAACGACAGCCCGCGTACCACACCCAGACCGCAGTCCCACAACTCGAAACATTTATAAATGAATCACCTGCTTCATTCGTCTGCTGTGAGGTAATTAATTTATTTTCCCAGAGCATTTGCTAATATTTTGCTTTTGTTTTTACATATTATATAACATGGCAAGTATTTACACTCGAATCATGCTGACGGCGCCGGTTCTGTTTCAATCACCGAAGTTAAACAATATTGAATCTAGACATTTTATATATATATATATACACACACACACACACACACATATATATATATATATATATATATATATATATATATATATAGGAAAGAATATTAATAAAAAGTTTTGAATTTAAAAATGTACTTTTTTAAACAGTATTTGTTTATTTTTATTATATTTTATATTTCAGACCGTCCTCGGTCCTTCATCAGAAACAAGTGATTTTTAAATTTGAATTAGAAACGTATTTCACGATAGCGTCCGAGTATTTTTTGTTTACATCACGTGGTGTGTTTGTTCACAACATGCGGCACCTCCGTAGAGAAAGTCTGTTTGTTTTAGATAAAAATTTCTTGGAATATCTGAAAAAAAATTTTTACCTATTGAAATATTTGTAAAGATTCAACACACCTAAGTCCCTATTTAACCCTAGCTTGTGTGTATTTAATTTTAAAATCCAGTATTTTTCTTTCTTTCTGCGTGTGTATGTAGAACTAAAATTGGAGTCTATTAGTAAACATTTGCAATTTTCTAAAGTATGATCAGGTTGATTAAAATGGGCTGCAATTGGGGAGTATACATTTTTTTGTCGTATATTTAGTTTGTGATTATTGAAGCGAAATCTAAAGCTATTACCGGATTCGCCGATATATCCACTGTTGGGACAAATTGAGCAGAAGATAAAGTATATGATGTTTTTGCTGTCACAGGTAAGGTTTGGTGGGTGTAATTTTATTTTGGTGTTGGGTACAGAGAATGTTTTGTCTGTTATTAAATGTTTACAAATTAAACAGCGAGGCTTTCCACATTTTAAATTCCCTGATAGGTTTGTATTATTTAAATATTTGTTAGAAGTGAGGATAGTTGATAGGTTGGGTGTTTGTTTCTTTGCATTTATGGGTGGTTTATCGAAAATGTCTTTGATGTTTTTGTTTGATTGGAGGTTCCTGTAATCATTTTTTAAATTTTTGATAAGTGTGTAGGAATATTGATTATGGTTAAAAACCATGGGAATTCGGTTGTTATCTTTTCGTTTTTTGTATGTGAGAAGTGTGCTACCACGTGATGTAAACAAAAAATACTCGGACGCTATCGTGAAATACGTTTCTAATTCAAATTTAAAAATCACTTGTTTCTGATGAAGGACCTAGAGTCCGTTGTCTCTAGGTTAGCTTACTTATTTATTTGCTCTGCTATTGTATTGAGCGCTTTACGTGTTAGGTTCCTCGTCTCGGGATTTTTTTTCTTTCGACTAGTACTTTGACTAATGTTCAAGTGCTTAGTTCGTTTCTTTTTTTGTTTCCATTTTTTCCCCTCCGCGTTTATACTCGGTGGGTTTTTCGAGACGTGTTCAAAGATAAATTTACAGTTATATATATATATATATATATATATATATATATATATATATTAGTCATTCACATACAAGCCTGTTTCGCTGTATCAAAGCTCATCAGTGTGGCTAGACACACCCATTTGCTTCTGGCCGGGATCGAAACTCGACCGATTTATTATCAGTCGGAGTCGCTAGCCCCTAAGACATAGGCGCATGGAATCAGAGAAGGGAAATTTCAACGTGTTGTATATAAGCAGTGTATACACACGCCAGTCACCGAAAGAACTCAATTCATTCCTGAAGAGTCATATACATATATATATATATATATATATATATATATAGAGAGAGAGAGAGAGAGAGAGAGAGAAAGAAAGAAAGAGAGAGGGAACTGATATACATAAAAGATTTCATGTTTCCGAACATAGTTGTTTTTCAGAATATTGTCCGAAGCAGAACTACGTTCTGAAACATTAATTTTTTTGTGTAGTGAGAAAATGCTTTATAAACCATTGTAATAAAAATATTACAATATTAAGCTCTACTTAGCATTGAGTACTTTATTTTTATGAAAGTAAACGCAACGAACGGTAGGTTTTTAGCCTATCTGTTCTTTCACTTTCTTAGATAGATAGATAGATAGATAGATAGATAGATAGATAGATAGATAGATAGATAGATAGTGATGTCACACCCGTAAGCGGGGAGGATAATCTAAATAGATCGATTTAATATAAATTATTAAAGAGATAGATTTATACAGAGACTTTAATAGATACTATCCAGAGCAATATGATATATATAAACGAAAAACTCAGCACACCATCTACAACGGTTATAAACTATAATTTATTTCGACGTGTAAGTTTTTCGTACACAACTCATCAGATTACAAATTACAAATGAATAATCAAACCATTAGTAATACCAGCAAGAATGAATTTATCAATTTCTATCCTCACCACTGTAACAGGATAAAATCTGGAATTATTTTAGGATTCTCTTTAAAATTCAACGAACCATCTAAAGCGGTTTATAAACCGCTTTAAATGATGCGTTGAGATTTTCTTATATATATATCTATATTGTCATCCGCAGACAGATCTGTTTCGCTGTATCACAGCTCATCAGTACGGTTAGACTCCGATTGCTTTTTAACCCAAGATTGAAACCCGACCGAATTGGCGTCAGTCGGCGATTCTACCTCTGGACCATGGGCGCTCGGTAGAAGAAGACAGATTTTTTAGCGCATACATTATCATTATACGCGCCCAATAGCCAGAGTGCTCTAATTCATTTTACTGAATGAACGATATCACAGGTGCGTGGTTCGAACGTTCGCTTTCTAACCATAAGAACTGGGTTCGAATTTCATCATGGTCGATTTGTCAGCAAGGTGACTTCTTGATGCTATACTTGTTAGCAATCCCAGTGTGTGGTACCTTTGGAAAATGAAAAACATGCTACGTTTTGAAATTGGGTGCCTTTGAGAGCCGTCAATAGTCGTGCGAGCACGAAGTCACAAGTCATCGTGACCGAGGGTTTGAGCGTTTTGGCCTTGTTCAGACTGTTGTCAACGTTAGATAAAGCGCTCTTTCCCGTAAACTGTAACTATTGTCCGCCCAACATTGTTGCAGTATAAACCACAGGTTGGCTTTGTGGGTGTTGAACAAACGCAAATATCCTGAACAGGCGTCTGCAAGGGAATTAACTAGCCACCCTAGTAGACAGGCCACCTTGCATACGAGTAGTCATTATATATATATATATATATATATATATATATATATATATATATATATATATATACAAGTGAATAAGGAACGAAGACAATATTAACAACGTTTACAACATTAATTTAAAACGTTGCCCAATATAGAAATAGAGTTATGAATATTTATTTTAAATTAAAATTTAGAACATGCACAAATTACAATTACTACGAAGTGTACATTTTGTTTCGACATTGAAAGGACAATGTTTCATCAGGTAGTAAACGCTATTTTTTGAAAGGAGATGGAAAATTCGCTTCCTTATATTGGTAAATTTTTGTGTGCCAGGTAATATATATAAAGTACAAAGGCCGGCTGTTTGATAGTTTTATATTTGGCTACGAGATGTAAATAAGCAAGTGGTTCAACCAGTTGTACAAAAGTAACTTTGCAATCACCAAATGTGAACAGCGTACTGTACACATTCCGTAGATCAAGTGGCGAACAATATGTTTTTGCATAAGAATACAAAGAGAAGACCAAAACATCATTGCTGCACATCTCTCTCTATCTTTCTCTCTCTCTCTCTTTCTTTCTCACACACACACACATATACATGCACACATTCATATATACGCACTCTCAAAACATTTGACGTCAACAAGGTCATTCACAAGTGATTACATGCATTTATTATTTACCTGCATTTAAGAAATACCAAGTAGTAACATAGATGTTTACTAAAAGTACAATAGGTTCCATATATATATATATATATATATATATATATATATATATATATATATATATATATTGTTAAGGTTGATGCTTTTTTTTATTGGTTTGCTGGTAGAAATGCATTTTGGCAAGCAGGCATTTGTCAAAGTGCTCGATACCGAGAGAGATAGAGTTTAATAGAAGAGCAGAGAAGCAAAAGCCCTGAGGAGTGAGGACATCACAATAATGCCTTCACGAAATTTCGAAGACGGCATCACTCTGCTCAGTTAAGTGACACATTTTTCCACGTTAAAAAAAAAAAAATATATATATATATATGCACACGTGTGTGTGTGTGTGTGTGTGTGTGTGTGTGTGTGTGTGTGTGTGTGTGTGTGTGTGTGTGTGTGTGTGTGTGTGTGTGTGTGTTTAAATTTGGTATTGAAATCTTGACAAAGTTTCAAATTTGACTCAATGGAAATATTGCATGAAGAAAGAGGAGAGTTTTGATCAGATAGACGATGCATTTCGCCAACTTAAGGCTTCATCAGATCTAAAACAAAAGAGAGATAAGTATGTATGTGTAGATTCGTGGATGTTTAAATAAAAAAAAACAAAAGAAAAGACTAAACATAAACTTCAAGAAAACTGAATGCATGGTCATCAACGAAAAGAAAAGCACAAAATGCCAACTACAGGTCAAGGTTTCTAATATCAAGTAGGTGCAGAAATTTCAATATCTAGAAAGTGTTTTGTCTGAGGATGAAAACTGCGACATTGAGATCCAAAGGCACATTGGCATGGCCAAAGACGCATTTCAGACGTTAAGCAGAGTATTGATGGACAGGAAGATTTCGTTGCAAACAAAGAACTCACAACTCTTTGGGCCAAGTTACTGAATCCAACCAACGCTTTTACCCACTGGGCCATGTGTTCTTGAGGATGCAATACGTCATTTAAGAAATATAGACAAATATAGTAGGATTTTGTTTGTTCATAACTTTAGGAAACAACAAAACATCCTACAGAAGGTAGCGAAGGAAGACGAGAAGAAAGGACTAAACATAAACTACAAGAAAACTGAATGCATGGTCATCAGCAAAAAGAGGAATCCAAAATGCCAAGTGAAGGTTGGGGATGCTAAAATCAAGCAGGGGCTGAAATTTAAATACCTGGGAAGTGATCTGACGGAATGTGCAACACTGAGATCCGAAGGCGTGTTGGCATAGCCAAAGACACATTTCAATCTAAGCAGAGTATTGAGAGAAAGAGAGAGAGAGAGAGAGAAAGAGAGAGAGAGAGAGAGAAACATTTGATTAGAAATAAAGAAATTAGTGAGGGACTGTTATATGATATCTGTGCTACTACATGGCACCGAATGCTGAATAACCTCCTCAAAGATGAAGGAGTGACTCGAAGCAACAGAAATGTGGTTCTACAGAAGGATGCTGAGGATACCATGAACGGAATATATGAGCAACGATAAGGTTTTGGATAGGATGGAAATGAAAAGGAAACTTAAACAGAGACAAGGGATAACCATGCATTGTGTCTTCTTGTAGTTTATTCTTAGTCCTTTCTTCTCACCCAAGGATACTAAAATCAAACAAGTACAGAAAATTAAATATCATGGAAGTGTTCTAGTAAAGAATGAAAAGTGCGACACTGAGAACCAAAGGTGTATTGGGATGGCCAAACATGCATACTGAGAGAACTAGAAGTTCTACCAGGATTTGTCATTGGAGGCATCAATGTCAATAATATAAGACACATAGATGATACAATGCTGGTAGCTGACACGGAAAGGAAAATACATGACATCCTACAGAAGGTAGCAAGGTGAAGGAGAAGAATGAACTAAACATAAATTTCAAGAAAACTGAAAGTATGGTCATCAGCAAAAAGAGAAGCCCAAAAAGCCAATTAAACGTTGAGGATACAGAAATTTATATACTTGTGATGCGCTGTGGTGTAGTGGATATCGATTCGGAACAACAAATTCCATTTGAATTCCTTGCATTCACTTACGCACAAATACCCTTTGAAAATGTATTAATCCAAAAAGTCAATTAAAAGTTGAGTATACAGAAATTTATATACTTGTGATGTGTTCTAACAGAGGATGGAAAGTGCGACAATGAGACCCGAAGGCGTAAATGGCATGGCGAAGGACTTATTCCAAAAACTGAGTAGAGTATTGACAGACAGGAAGATTTCGTTGGAAGCAAAGAAAACGGTACTGTTACGTGATATCTGTCCTTCTATATGGCAGCGAATGATAGACAATCTCCTGAAGGGATGACTCGAGGCAACAAAAATGTGGTTCTACGAAAGGATGCTTAGGAAGCCATGAACCGAACATGAAAGTAACGACAAGTTTTTGGAGAGGATGCAAACGAAAAGGAAACATATACAGGAAGCTACGACTGTATATTAAGGAAGGAGGGCTTGGAGAATTTAATACTCTCGGGACGGATAGAAAAAAAGAGAGACAGGGGAAAGCAATGCAAAACTGGATGGTAAAGTAGGGTTTGGAAGAGATACCAAGGGGGAAAGTGTTCAAAGCAACAAGGATAACGGTAAGTAGAGATCCATGATCGCCTACATCCTGAAAGGACACGGCACATAAAAAAGAGGAAGATATAGAAAAATAGAATGGTGTTTAGGACTAGACTATGTCTTCTCGACGAACTTATTCAAACTATACTGTGAGGCGATTTTGAAAGAAGTCAAAGCATTCATTATTGACTGTCACAATCTTAACAACAAAAGATATGCAGTTGACACAGTGATGACAATCAGTCAGGTGCCGTACGTGATACACGCTTTGGGCGATCATGTCTCGAAAGAGGCATGACAGACTGGGGAGAAGATTATCCCGCAGTAGGTTGCCATTGCTTTCTGTGGTAGACTGGTTGCCAGCCAAGGCTATAGAACCCAATCTGTCTTATTATTTTACCCATAACTGGAGGGAAGAGACGGATTAATACCTTTCTCATGGGTATTTGTGCGTAAGTAAAAGTTATGAATTCAACTGGAATTCGAACTCGGCTCCTCGATTTGTCGTTCCGAGTAGTTCTACCGCACCACAACGCACAGGGAAGACAGCAAACACGAAAAGAAAACTAAAACAAAAAAACTCTTACAGTAGCTAATGAAAGAAAGCGAGCAGAAAAGATTAAATATCAACAGAATGGTTGTTAACAAAAGCAAAAGCGAAAAATGCAAATTACAAATTAGAGATAACAAAATCCAACAGGTACAACAATTTAAATATCTAGGGAGTGGTTTAACATAGAACGGGGCTTACGGATATATCCCGTTGAATACACTGGTTCTCGCTCTTGGAATAAGCGTTTATTTTTTTAGACATTACAATTTCACTTAAAACGTTATTTTTGTGGACAGTCGTATTTGAGTAGACACTCCGTTTATTTATTAAACCGGTGTATTCAACGTTCGATCACCGAAGTTAAGCAACGTGAGCCTGGTTAGTACCTAGATGGGTGACCGCTTGGGAATACCAGGTGCTGTAAGCGTTTAGTGATGGATTGCGTTGTGGTGCAGTAGATATCGGCTCAGAAAAAGAAATCGGTAAGCCGAGTTCGAATTCCAGTTGAATACCCTGCATTCGCACCCTTGGAAAATGTATTAATCCGTCCCTTCCCTCCAGCTATGGGTTAAATAACAGAGTAGGACTTGGGGACCCTGCCCTTAAAAACAAATCCCAATGAATCGTGATACTTGAAAAGAAAAAAGTATTACTAGACACAAAAACTTATATAAAAACAACAATTTATTGTTGAAAGAAAAAGGTATTACGAGCAATAAATAAAATATTGCCATAAAAACAAAACAAACAACATAGAACGGAAAGTACGACTCTGGACTCTAAAAGCGCATTAGGATGGCGATAGATGACTTCAAAAAGCTAAGCAGAATATTAAGAAACAAAAACAGTGTATTATGAGACAGAAACATTTCGTTAGAAACAAAGAAAAGAGTATTGAACTGTTACGTGATATCTGTTCTCTTATACGGCAATGAATGCTGAACAGTCTCTTCAAAGATGAAGATGAGACTTAAAGATACAAAAATGTGGTTCTACAGAATGATGCTGAGGATAGCATGAAACGAACATGTGGGGTAACGACGAAGTTTTCGAGAAAACGGAAACAAAAGTAATAGGGCAAATACCGCCAAAATACTTGACGGACGTTGTGGTAGATCTACCACGTGTTATTTTTAGGCCATTTAGAAAATGATAACTTTCTTCCATACTCCCGCAAATTCAAGAAAAAGATTTTAGTAATCTAGAATCATTTTATAGTCAATTCACAAAAGTTCACAGATTTATGTAAAATTTGATTTTGGATCCCTTTTACATATATAAAAATAGAAGCATACTTCTTCTTGTTATTCAAAACAATTTAAAAGGTCAGTTTGATCTACACGTGCATACACACACAGCCGTATACTCGTACACAATAGAAGATATGAGCCAGCAGACACCGACTTACAGACATTAGGCTGAGCATCATAAAATGAGTCTGTCCATGTCGCACTACGATCGATTAGTTACTTGATAAAAGAAACTTCACTGCAATAAAAATTCATTGTTATTGTATATATTTCCGAGAAAAAATATATAATTGTTATTTCAGCTGATGTTCTTCTACTTTTCTTTCAGAGAATAACATTTTTGTTTTCATATAAAAGAGAACAAATTGGGTTCTATAGCCTTGGCTGGCGACCAGTCTACCGCAGAAAGTAATAGCAACATACTACGGGATAATCTTCTGTCCAGTCAGTCATGTCTCTTTTGAGACATGATCGTCTAAGCGTGTATCACTTATGGCACTTAACTGACTGAACTTTAGCTTAAAAAGTTGCATGTGTAAGATAATTTTGTTCTAATTTTCTAATTTTTTCTATCAGATCTGCGTATGACGATAAACCACATTCGGCAACAAGACCTCTGATTGGGAGATTGGAGGTTTTGAAGGGCCTGGAACCACCTTTCTGGCCCGCGGGTAATAGCTCATGTTAGGGTCCCAGTTATGAGAAAATAGTGAAACCCCTAACAAAACACTACGAAAGTATAAAAATACATTATAGTAAAATTACTTGAAATACACTTTTATGTAAAAAATAAAAAAAAATAGCAACAATATCTAGTTATATTAAAATTAGCAACAATACATTTTAAAACTAACATGTCCATCAATACATTTTATCTTCTGTAATACAATTGCGTTCAAAATATATTTAGTTGAAACCATACCTTTGTGTTCAAATTATGTTCCAATTATTTACATTTCAGAATTAAATATTAAATAACCCATATTTACATTTCAGTATTAAATATTAAATAACCCATATTTACATTTCAGTTGTTAAATATTAAATAACCCATATTTACATTTCAGTATTAAATATTAAATAACCCATATTTACATTTCAGTTGTTAAATATTAAATAACCCATATTTACATTTCAGTTGTTAAATATTAAATAACCCATATTTACATTTCAGTATTATATATTAAATAACCCATATTTACATTTCAGTTGTTAAATATTAAATAACCCATATTTACATTTCAGTATTATATATTAAATAACCCATATTTACATTTCAGTTGTTAAATATTAAATAACCCATATTTACATTTCAGTATTAAATATTAAATAACCCATATTTACATTTCAGTATTATATATTAAATAACCCATATTTACATTTCAGTTGTTAAATATTAAATAACCCATATTTATATTTCAGTATTAAATATTAAATAACACATATTTACATTTCAGTATTAAATATTAAATAACCCATATTTACATTTCAGTATTATATATTAAATAACCCATATTTACATTTCAGTTGTTAAATATTAAATAACCCATATTTATATTTCAGTATTAAATATTAAATAACCCATATTTACATTTCAGTATTAAATATTAAATAACCCATATTTACATTTCAGTATTATATATTAAATAACCCATATTTACATTTCAGTTGTTAAATATTAAATAACCCATATTTATATTTCAGTATTAAATATTAAATAACACATATTTACATTTCAGTATTAAATATTAAATAACACATATTTACATTTCAGTATTAAATATTAAATAACACATATTTACATTTCAGTATTAAATATTAACTAACACATATTTACATTTCAGTATTAAATATTAACTAACACATATGTCGCTAAACAAAATCAACCAACCAAACAAGCAACAAGAAAGAACTCTTTCATGATATAAAGTCACCAGTGTAACCCTGGTATAAGAGAGTTGTCGGGACCGGATAAATGTTCTTTTATATCCGGGTTTGGTCTATTTTATATACATTACCACAGGGTCTAATTTGTGGCCATAGAAAATCTCTCTTATATCAATGTTCTCATATGTCAGGGTATGTTATATCCGGGTTATACTGTACATTACCACGGGCTGTTTTCTGGGACCGGAGAAAATCTCTCTTATATCAGGGTCTCTTATATCCGAGTTATATTGTCATATCTGACAAACTGTATTCCATAAGACAACTTCAACAAAACTACAGCATAAAGCACACATATAACTTCCTGTGTTAATTATATCCACACAAACTTTTATATGCAAAAAAGATGCTAGGTATGATCTACAATGTATTCAGTTGTGAAAACAGAATAATATATTTTTATAACTTCAAAGCTCACAAGAAAATCAAATTTTGGTATTGAATCACTCATAAATAGTTGATGTACCGTTAAACAAACAAATGAATCAATCGTCTTTTATACCTTAACCTTTTAGGTTAAATCAGGGATGTTCAAACTTTTTGACTTACGGACCCCTTTTTTGACTTACGGACCCCTTTTTTGACTTATGGACCCCTTTATATTTCAAGTTTTAGTCTAGGGACCCACTATAAACGCTTATGAAATTTATACATAAATTTTTACTAAAAATAGCTTAGAATTTTGCATTAACGTTGTAAAAACTGGTTTTAAGCTTACTTTAAATTGATAAATTGAAATTTTCATTTGATACCATTAATAAGTAAAACTAAATATCCAAACATTAAAAATTTATACTTTGAATTTCACGTGATGAGTTAATCCACGGACCCCCTATCTTATCCTTGCGGACCCCCTGTGGTCCCCGGACTACAGTTTGAAAACCCCTGGGTTAAATCATTGTTGAGTTCCATCAGCTTAAGATTATGTGTTGGCAAGACAACAGATTTTCTAGATGAGATTTTAGGGAATTCGGTGGCGGAGAGTTAAGCTAACATCTTAAAGGTTTCATGCCTGATGTTTAGCACTGACATTTTGCAAGTTTGCAATTGACTCTTAGCCTCTCCACTCCGCGGTACATGCCACCCATCCCCAGTCAATCTTGAGATAAAACCGAGCAATCAAGGTCACTTTATGTTGGCTGAAAGCAGGGAATAAGAAGGTTGAATTGGGGAAATAGGACAAACGCCCGTGAGGAATGCGGGCAACTTAACATTTAAACAAATGCCAAAATACTCAATTAAATAAATAAATAAACCATCACCTTCGTGTGTCTGCATTTTCTTTATTTACTAGCATAATGCCCGTAAAAACGGGATAATTTACATCCTGATTGGTAGCGCTGTCTAGGATCAAGGTATCTATCTACATAAAGAGACAAGAAAATTGCAACCAGGGTAACGTATGTGATCTTTACTGTGAGTTCCGTAAGACAGTGCAGAACGCATGGCGTTGTTTGTGCCTTCGAGTAATTCATGGTAATGCACTAGATACTGATTTACTAAGCGTTATTCTTCAAAGGAAAAAAATACGGAAGAAATAATTCGGATTAAATAAAATATTTATTACCACAAGGGTAGTATTTTAAAATGTGTAGGGAACAAAGGCAATATTCAGGCTGAGAATCGAAATTAAATAAATATGCTGTTTAATAAATAAACAGAATGTCTACTCAAATATGTGTATCCATTAAAATAACGTTTAAGTAATAAAACCTATCTAATTAATAAATAAAATTACATTATATATATATATATATATATATATATATATATAAACTAGCAGTATAGCCCGGCGATGCTCGGGTGTAGTGAAAGCTTTAAAACTAATCGATGGTCCTCGAGCTCAGACTCTTTGGACGTTGGCATGAAAGACTAAAAAGCAAAAGTTGTTTCCAGTTAAAGTGAAACCGTAGACTGAAAGAAAAATGAATGGATGTAAGTCCAATTTTGATTTCCTGATATCGATATCAAATAAGTTTTTTTCGTCGTAAACTGAATTTTGAAGGCTAAATAAGTCCTCTGAGTAAATGGTATCATGGCTGAAACTAAGAACTACAATTATACTTACTTAGAGCCAAACCCGAAGCAAAACTAAAATAGAAGCGCTGAAAAAATACAGACATACAGGCAGATAAACAGACACACACACAAACATCTGGCCTTTTATCTATCTATCTATCTATCTATCTATCTATCTATCTATATCTATATATATATATATATATATATATATATATATATATATATATATTATCAATTTTCTGCACTATTGTAAGAACTGTAATCTTGAAACTTCTGAATATGATTTCTTATGTCTTTGTCTATGAGTGTATCAAATTTGATTAAAATCGGACCACTCCTTCTATAACCCGATTTTTTCGAT
>JBBBDQ010001505.1:2680000-2732500 GCA_037127315.1 Ascarosepion bandense
GTGTGGGCTGTACTTAATAAGACAATTTTTTGTATATCTCTTAAGCTGGGGTTTCCAGAGATTCTTTCAATGTGTTGTTTTGTTCCATTTTTTATCATTCCAAGTGCACCTACTATCATTGGCACAACTCTTGTTTTCAATTTCCACATTTTTTCTATTTCAATTTCCAGGTCTTTATATTTTGACAGTTTTTCAAATTCCTTGATTGCTATGTTACAATCCGCTGGACAAGCCATATCAATTAATAGACAAGTTTTCTCCTTCTGGTTTTTAACAATAATGTCTGGCCTGTTTGCTTCAATTTTTCTGTCTGTGTAGATGGTGTAATCCCATAGAATGGTTACATCTTCTATTTCTGTAACCGGTGCTGGATGATTATTATTATTATTATTATTATTATTATTATTATTAAAGTTCACAACAATACAAGCTCAAAAGCCTCCCTTAGTTTCCAATGTAGTGAATCCTGTCTTTTTTTTTTTTTTTTTTTTTTTTTTGTACAACCCCAGGGGTACTTGAGGTGGAGGGTTATGTCAAGGTGAAATTTACAAATATAAGTGAAAGATAACGGTTAACTCTAGACTTGCACACGTTAAGATTCTAGGGATCGGGGAAACATTCTCATATGAGCCTGTTCTACAGAGCATTGATTCGCGGGAAGGAGTCGTTTGGGTGGAATTTACTTCTCACCGACGGAATACGGAGTGAATGTGGGTGGTTTGCGACAATGCAAGTGACATATCGGGTCCTAGCCACGTAGGATAGACCTGGCAAAACCAAGGAATTTAGTTCGTCCGATAGAGCAGTGAGAAACTTGTCACATACCGCATGTGGGAGAGAAGTACTCCATTTTTATCCTGATCTGGCTGTTGTAAAGATAGACGATAGCACAACATACTAGGAGAATACAGGGAGACGACTATTTTATCTTAGCGATGGACCTTATTTACAAGTTCAACTTTAGGTCAGGTGAGTGTTTAAGTCTCTCAAGTTACACTGCATCCTTGAGAGAACATCCGTTCGTCTTGACTGGTGCTAGAGCTCTAAAATTATGGCGTTGTGCCAGACTAAGTCATGCTTTGATATTTATAGCTTATAAAACTTATTTTTAATGAAACGTCCGGTATTTTCATTTGTCTTATTTTCTACTAGCATCATAGCCCGGCGTTGCCTGTGCAATTCAGAACATTTTAGTAGTAGGAGAAAAAAAAATCTATTTTCTTTTGTTTTGCGTAAACGTGATTTGATGTTTTGTGTGACATTGTAAACAACATTGCGTTTGTTTTTGTTTCAAAGTTGTCTAAATGAATTTAACATAGAAATAAAAATTATTTATTTTGTTTTACTGAAATTACAAATATAAAAACTATTACGCTCTCAGTGCAGAAATGTTCGAAGAAGATTTAAAAATGTAGACATTTAATTTTAGAGGAAAAAAAAATTAAATATAAAGGATCATTTTATTTTATTTTTATTTTTTTTAATAAAAAATATTTTAGTCTCGTTTGACACGTGTGATGTGATTTCTGTGACGTAATTCAGAAACCATCTTAGATCTTGGATGTTTTACGGAGCAAATGTAAAAAAATCGGCCACATTGACCAAAAAGTGCGAAAGGGAAAATTGCTGAACTTAAACTCAAAAAGTATGTGTCGACCTGGCTTCCCTTTAGATATGTGTCCCTAGAAAGTTTGAATGGCGTAGCTTAAAAAATGTAGGCGTGCATAGATTACAGTCACACACAGACTCACAGATTGCCTTTTATATATATATATAGATAAAACGGCAATAATCATTTTCCTACTGTACCTTTTTTTTATGTGCTTTTCTTTTCATTTCTAAATCAGTTAAGGTGTTTCCCATATACAACAGACAGGTTATTAACAAGACTAGAAAAATGACTAAATTGTCTATTTTAAATGCTGTTTTGCCCGCCTTTCAACAAAACCATTGTTCGTGTCGAAATTTACTTTTACTGAAATATCTAAACGCCCACTGTAACGCCTCATCCCTTTTACACTTCGAGTCAACAGCCACAAACAATAATTGTTAACAAATGCACATTGCCTCTGATAAATTTTGTCGGGGGTCGAGGTTATTAAGATTTATTTCACGGGAATCACACACATATATCCACAAACAATTTGACTAGGTTTGAAATAAGACATTGGAGAAATACATTACTTTACCCGAACTCAGTCTGGACACATCCTACCCTGTGCTGAGAAATAAAATTATAAATCTCGAGACAAGAAAAAAAGTCATTTTCTTTGGCCTTAATAAAAAATAAGTTAATTTATTGATATATCCCGAAAAAGAATACAGTATAAAATGATCAGTTGAAGAATGGAACTCCACACCAGGAATAAGAAATACAAATTTATTGTACTAAGGTACAAATAACAATAATACGGAGCGGAATCGACTATCGAATAGTGAATGCCTTCGCCAAAGACCTTTCCTGTATTTACTAGCCTTCCCACGCAAGGCCAGATGTGACACATGGTCATTTTATAGTGGGTATTCCCGGCCATATAGCCGGGCCAAAAAATCTCTGTCTATTTTTCCCCAGTCGTGGTTCTACCCTTCGGCGGAACCACGACTGGGTTTGTGCTCTCTGCTCGGAAGCAGAGAGCGCCCTCTACCTGAAGACAGAGAGCTGACAGTGTCATAGAGCAGTCAGGCGAATGCCTAAGACCTTTTTGTATTTACTAGCCTTCCCACGCAAGGCCAGATGTGACACATGGTCATTTTATAGTGGGTATTCCCGGCCATATAACCGGGCCAAAAAATCTCTGTCTATTTTTCCCCAGTCGTGGTTCTACCCTTCGGCGGAACCACGACTGGGTTTGTGCTCTCTGCTCGGAAGTGTCATAGAAAAGTCAGGCGAATGCCTAAGACCTTTTTGTATTTACTAGCCTTCCCACGCAAGGCCAGATGTGACACATGGTCATTTTATAGTGGGTATTCCCGGCCATATAGCCGGGCCAAAAAATCTCTGTCTATTTTTCCCCAGTCGTGGTTCTACCCTTCGGCGGAATCACGACTGGGTTAGTGCTCTCTGCTCAGAAGCAGAGAGCGCCCTCTACCGGAAGGCAGATAGTTGACAGTGTCATAGAAAAGTCAGGCGAATGCCTAAGACCTTTTTCCATTCGTACCGCTCGTTACCGTCTTTTATCAAGTAGAGCATTTTATTCTCGGGGATGGCAGGATGTTCCACTATAACATTTATATATTGAAATTTACGACAATTATTCAGTGATGAATATTATCATTTTTTAAGATTTTTTTCTTTCATAGTTATTTTTTAGGACTCTCATTTAATAAAATTTTACATACACACACGCAAACATACATGCACACACAACTTGAATGGAATTAAAGCGGACATCTGTGTCACATCGGCAATTTAAATTTTTGTCTTGCTACAATACCCAGGTAAGAGGTATATAGTCTAAGCTGGCCTTTTGAAACCAGTTTTACAACTCGTGTATTTGAATTTAATATATTTTTAAATAAATGTATTTAAAATGGCTAAACAATTATGTATCATATTTTACACTATGAAAGCATTTTGGATTTTATTAGGGCGCAAATAAACAGACTGCTTAGAAAGTGAAAGGAACGTGTTACGTCAGTCACCAAATGGAAGGGGATGTTGGCCTGTAATTCTGCCTTAAAAACTGCCTTTTGGCTTTCATCTGTGTTTGAGCAATAAGTATTCGATTTTATTTCCAAAACATAAGAATTATCTGGGCGCGAACACGGGATCTCAAGTGCCGAAAGAAAATATACAATTATCTCGACTAACAAGCAGTTCTTCAAATTCATAAATTGATCACTACGAACAAACTTCAAATAGATAGATAGATAGATAGATAGATAGATAGATACTAAAAATATTTAGTAAGTTTAATCTGGCGCAAGGCTACAATAGCTAATCATCCATCTAGGATCAGACTCACTATATCAACGGATAATTAACAAGAGTGACTTGCAGAGTATCTCTCTACTTCAAGCTGAGAAAGAAAGAAAGAAAGAAATGTGTTGGCAAAATAAAATTTGAGAAACACCTGAAAAATCTGGAACATTTGGAGAAAGAAAGAAAATTAAAAAGAACATTTTTCGTTTAATTCCGTCATTAAATACTACAAAAAATACAACAAAAAAGTACTGAAGTCTATAAGATGACGTAAAGATGCTCATCTCTTTTGGATGACTATCAAAGGCGAAGCGATATAAAACCAGGAGCAATTATTAGCAACCTACCTTCCTTTCCATTCTATAGTTAAACTTTTTCACTTCATACAAAAACCATCAAAGAGATGAATCTATGACGTCGTCTCTTGTTTAGGATAGTCACGTGACAATTTTTAATTACTGAGTTCAAATTCGGGCTGAAACCGCAACGCTGACTTTTGCACAAACACCTTTGACAAAGGTATGAATCTATCACTGATCTTCTCATCTATATATTAAATAACAAGCCAGAGAGGTTCTGTAGCCTTGGCTGTCAAGCCGCCAATCTAGAAGAAAAACAACTATGAATTCAAAACTGTTTGAGCGAAGACGCGACAAACTCCATTCTTTAAAACATACTTGGTACAAAAACCAGAAAAATATTACCTTTACTTTTATTTCTTGATCTTTTGTAAACCACCAATTTGCTGCGTGAATGTGTTTTGGAAAACACAGCAGAAGTTTCGCAGTCATATTGTTGTGGAAGATTTTTAATAACCAAAATAAAAATTTAAAAAAAATATATATTAATTAACAGCAAAGATATTTTCTCATTTGAGCCCGGTTTTGTTCTAGACAAGCGATCAATGCATAAGGACTATCGACCTCACTAACAATGGCTGGGGAGGGATCCGGATCGTAAGAGTATATGTCATTTGTCCGATAACTGGGTTCACCGAAAGCGTTCAATGGAATTTTTACTTCATCGAATGGTTCACTTCAACGAAAAATCCAAAGATATAAAAGTCAAGGGAGATGACTTTTATATTTTTTATTTTATGTTTGTTTCGTAATATCAGTTGTACGGCAGTGAATGCGGTACAATATTCTCACAGTCATCTGTGAGAATATTGTACCGTATATTGTATTCACTGCTGTACAGTAGAGACTTGAAGCAACAGAAATGTATTTTTACTGATGTCTGCCGAGAATACCATGGACCGAACATGTGAGTAACGAAGAAGTTTTGGGAAAAAATGAAAACAAAAAGGACACATGTGCTTAACATAAAAAAGTGAGAGCTGAAATGTTTAAGTCATATAACGAGGAAAGAAGATTCAGAAAATTTGATATTCACAGGACAAATTCAATGGCAAGAGGTACAGATGAAAACAGTCTATTGTATCGATGGATGCTAAAACAATGTTTAGAAGAGATAGCAAAAACAACTTTTTTAAGAGCTACAAAAGAGAGGAAACAGTGGAGAGTCATGATCGCCAAATTCTTGGAGGGGGACAGCCCATAGCATAATAAAAGGAAGATAGCGACAGAATTGTAGTGTTGTACGTGTGAGAAATTTATTGCAGATTATTAAAAACAATAAATTTTTCCGCACATGACTGGCGTAAAGGATTTTTAACTCTAAAGCTAGTAAGTGAGAACTGAGCTGCCCAATCCAGATAGGGTATTTATGCTCCACTGCTTTCTTATAATTTGACACCCGTAAAAACAAACCATGGCAGAATGAGTCAGATATTTCTGGGAGTAATAGAATGAGTCGACCTTCTTTAGCAATAGATTGTACATTTAAGTTCCATACAGTTAAATGTAAACACCTCTTCTATTCTAATTGTTGCTTTTCTCGCACTTCCCGTCTGCGGAACTTCTTTCCGTTTACTTGCTTCAATCTCCAAAATGCTTAAATGTAACGTAAATCTTCTATCCGCTTGAATCCCATCCATCTTTTATCCTTGATTGTGAGGGCTTCCTCATACTAACATCAGTTTTGTTTAGTTTTGTAAATAATATTTGAAACATCAAAGAACATTGGGGATTTTTATTTTTATCAACCCAGCCCCCACAAAAATTGTACATAATTAGTTTAGGTAGGATCTCCTAGAGTGAATGTGGCATTGTGGTGTTTGTGTAAGATAGTGTTGTGCAACTGAAACGTTTTGGTGAAAGAAACATTATACGAGCGATTTGGTCAGTGATAGAGGCTAGTTAAGTTAATGGTAAGACAAATGATGACCAGCCGCCCTCCAGTCCCCATTTTAGGCCTTGTGCCGTATTTATACTTTTGTATAATAAATATCTCCATCTTTTATCCTTTTTCAGCATCCCTGTACCTTGTTTTTCTCTCTGACTGTAACCCCCTGCGTACTAGTGGCGGTTCTGTCTTGTTTAGGAGTGAAATGATTAAAAAAAATTCAAATCTGGAATGTAGGAAATCGGTGCTTCACAGTGAAAGAATTAGAAACCTGTAGATAGATTCCCCAGGCTCTCCAGAAAGTGTTTAACCATTTTTATTTTAATAATGTGATTATCTATTCTTCATAGTACATTTTCTTTCTTTCTTTGTTTTTTTTTTTGGGGGGGGGGGGTACTAAACATAGCATCGATCAAAACACCAAGTGACTTCATGCATTTCCCGAAAGTAAGATCGCTTTTTTATATCATGAAAATATTTATAAAAAAAAAAAAAGACAGAGAGAAACCACGTCATAGCGATTAGAAACTTCAGATAATTGTCGTATTTACTTTTTTGGGTTACTTGTTCATTCCTAGGTATCGCACCTACCTCCCATTAGCATGGAACAGGCTTGCCTTCCAGAGAGTAAAACACTACGTCTCCTTGGTCTCACACTCTCAGCGGACCTCAAGTGGAATGACTATATAGAATCCATAGCTAGATCCACTGCTAAGAAAGTCAGTTCTCTGTGCATGGCCAGGAAGTTTTTCCCGTCTGAAACAATCCTGCACATATACAAATCTACCATCCGCCCGTTCATTGAATATTGCTGCTATATCTGGTCGGGTGCTCCTGCTATCCACCTAGGGGTCCGTGACAAAGTCCAACAGAAAATCTGTAATGTGATCGATCCTGATTTGGCAGCTCGGATACAGTCACTTTCTCACCGGCGCAATGTGGCTTCCCTGTATCTCTTCTACAAATACTTTCGTGGCTTCTGCTCAGATGAACTTAGCTAACTGGTACCAACCATACATGAATTTGCTCGAGCCACAAGATTAGCAACTAAGTCCCAATAAATTGTAAACGCAAATTCTACTCCATCAGCTTCTTCTCTCGCACTTTCCGCCTGTGAAATTCACTTCCGTTTACTTTCTTTCCTGACAGCTACAATCTTCAAGAATTCAAATGTAAAGTCAATAGTCACCTTCTATCTCACTAACTTGCATCCTCTCTCTCATTAGTATTTGCATTCTTCTCCTACCCTCTTCCTGGCACCCCTTGTGACCTGTCATTCCTTCTCATAATTTACCTCCTATGTAACCCCCTGCTCAACAGTGGCAGTAATAATATTTCGTGATAATATTTCGTGGCACACAAGTGCGCCTCTGCAGTAGGATTGGGAATCAATGCGATAGCCTCTCAAACAGAAACACTTAAAATCATGATAAAATAACCTATTTCTTTTCTAAGCGGGTGTCCATTGTATTACAATTACACGAACCAGATTAGAATTCAATGTTATCCTTTTAATAGACAGTTTGACAATCAACGACTTAGAGAGCCAACTCTGTAATAATATTAAATCCATCATGAGGAGAAGAAATGGGTTCATTCGTTTCTCAAAACTGTTTGTGTGAAATTGAGTGCAGCGAACTCTGTCGAAATTTGAACTCGACTCGATTGTTTGTTATTTAGAGTCATTGCGTTATGATTCAATGGATATCGGCTCGGAATGAGAAATCGGAGAGCCAATTTCAAATTCCACTTGTATTCAATTCCATCCTAATACCCTTGGGAAAGGTAGTAATCTGTCTCTCTCCCTCCAGTTATGGGTTAAATAACAGAACAGTTTAGGTCTTGGTTAGCAATCAGTCTACGGCAGAAAGTAATAGCAAACTACAACCGGAAAATCTTCTGTCTAGTCAGTCATATCTCTTTCGAGACATGATCGCCAAAGCTTAACTGACTAACTGAATGTTATACTACCAGTGCTGGTTTGGCACAAAGCCGTAACAGTGAGGTACCCGAAGAGGATAACTTTCAAAACAATAGTTTCTTTAAGTATCATACTTAAGCAGCCGACCAGAAATAAATCATTGACACGTCAGCACAGAATATGCGATAAGCCCTCTCCCCGTTTTCGATGAAAAGCAAGGAAGTAAAAAAAAACTACCTACCCCGTGTGAGGCAGACAGACTCCTCAGACGTCAAGCTGTTATATTTAGGCGCAGCACACGCTAACTGTTAGCAAGAAAAGGGAGGAAGTAATTCCTCCACATGTGCGATTTAAATAAATATCGGCATCCCCAACTCCTACACCGTGCAGCGTTGCTTCAAACATTTTGTGGAATATTTCTTCTTTTACACAAACATAGATCTGGATGGAGAGGTGTTTGTACGATTTGGAGCCGTGTGGCCACCCTCCTAATATAAGGTTTTACAACTACTGAACATAAAAATACTTTCATTATCTTTTACGTACATGTTGACAAAAGTTTCTTATATATATATAGTGTATCGAGGCAGCAGATAATTTTCTAAATATATACTATTAAATATAAGAATAAGATGAATGTCTATTATGTTTAATCATGAGCCGTTCTAAACATCGTATTTTGGTTTTAATTTCAGGTGAAAATAAAGACAAAAATTCTCCAACATTTGGATAATTTTTTATTAAGTTGGTTCTAAGCTTTCGGCTCATATGAGCCATCTTCAGAAAGGTTACAGGGACGTTAACATAAAATCATCCACCATCAAAAATGATTTTATCTTGTGTTGACATAAAACTTTGCTAAGCAATGATAACAGTTACCAAAAATAGCAAACGCAGTTCGTAAATTTGTAATGCGGTTCTATGACATCACACCGAGTGAAAGCTCGAAATGATGGTCTTTGATGGTGGATGTCTTTATGTTAACGTCCCTGTAACCTCTTTGAAGATGGCTCATGTCAGCCGAAAGTTTTGAAAGAACACATAGATTAAAAACCCACTATTCAAGCATTTACTTTTATAAAGAGTGCTCGATACAGAGTAGAGCTTAAAATTGTAAGTTTGATATTACAGTGGTTTATAAAAGCATAATATCACTACACAAACATTTTCATGTTTCAGAACAGAACTGTTCCTCTCCAGGCGATATGTTAAAAAACATATCACATGAAAACATATTTTTTAACATATCACCTGAAGAGGAACAGTTTTATTCTGAAACATGAAAATTTTTGTGCAAACTGTAATAACAAAATTACAATATATATATATTACAATATATATATATATATATATGTGTGTGTGTGTGTGTTAATAAATATACATAATATCCTTTAGATAATATGTACATTTATTAATATATACCTTTTGATCTGTTATACTGTATTAAACATTGTTCTATTAACACCTGATAAATATCTATTTACACATCAATATATAAATATTTATAAGGTGTTAATATATATGCAAATAAGGATATAAATAAATAAATAAATATATATATATATATATATATATATATATATATATATTCAGATCAGTCAGTCAGTTAAGTGCCATACGTGATACACACTTGGGCGATCATGTCTCGAAAGAGACATGACTGACTGGGCAGAAGATTATCCCGCAGTAGCTTGCCATTGCTTTCTGCGGTAGACTGGTTGCCGACCAAGGCTGTAGAACCCAATCTGTCCTGTTATTTAACCCATAACTGGAAGGAAGAGACGGATTAGTACCTTTCCCTAAGGTATTTGCGCGTAAGTGAATACAATGAATTCGGCTGGAATTCGAACTCGGCTCCCTGATTTCTCGTTCCGAGCCGATATCCAATGCACCACAACGCACATCCCTATATTCAGACAGTGTATCTATAAACGGAAAAAGGAAATAAAAATAGGAAAAACTATTCATAGCCGATGCCTTTGGTGCTTGAGGGACTTTATCATGACGATTGTAGGGGCGAAACGCGCCGGCTAACAATAGTTCTTCACACACACACACACACACATACACACACACACACACACACACACACACATATATATATATGTATTATTTTTATCTAGTTTATTAGTTCAAAGATTACTTTTAATAGATATCCTTATTTGAATATAACTCGTATAACCCAACATTTTAGCCTTTTGTTGTTGTTGTTGTTTTCGTTTTGTTTTTGTTGGGTTTTTTTTTTCTTGTTTAGTTTTTTAACATTGTTCATTTCGCAGTCCTGTAGATGAAATAATATGTATATATGAACCTGTGACCCCTTAGCAGGAGAAACCGTGGTTAGATCCGATGTGCTTATATCGACTCAGCTGCGTCGCCGATCAAGCAACGTCAAATGTCAAGTACTGTGCTCGAGACACGGTCTTGGACACAATACTCGACATTTTTGTTTTAAATTTTGAAAAATACAATTAAAATTGAAAATGATTGACCTTACTGGTTCTTTATAATCAAACCTGTTTGATATGCAGGTTTCATTAAAGATGACAGACAAGTTTATGTCATTTTTCATGTGATCTTATGATCTCTTTTTTTTGAGGACATAAATTATATAAAAATTGTCCAAATGTTTTATATATTCGAGTGCTTTCGGCTATACTTTTAGCCATTTTCGAGTATGAACGTTATTTTACGTGTAACAGAAAGCAAGTGGTGTTGTGTATAATGTGAAGTATTGGGATATGTTATGCGCCGAACACGGTAGGAATGTTGTTAGCGTGTTCGTAGTTGATGTTGTTGAGTGTTGGGTTTGTATATATTAGATTGAATCATACAGCCAGAGTGAAACCACGTCGCGTCAATGTAAAAGTGATTAACGGGGCTAAAAACTCATTCTTCAGACATAAAATTTTAAGAACTGCGCAACATAAAATAAACACTTCTCCATAATAATTTGCCCATTCATTTTCTCGACAAGCAGATAAAACTTAACGAATTTAAATATATTTATAGGGAGCCACTGCAAGGGTTTCCTTCTCCCCAAACACACACCTAATCTATGATACACCCTCCCCATGTCTTAATACGTGGCTCTCCACTCTACTACATCTCAATTTTTATATAGGTGTCTGAATCTAAACTTATTTATAAATGGAACTTTGTCTCTGTGTGTGTGTGTGTGTGTGTGTGTGTGTGTGTGTGTGTGTGTGTGTGTGTGTGTGTGTGTCCGTTACCTACAGACTCCAAAACAGCTGAACCGATTTTCTTGAAAATTTACACAGTTGTACTACAAGCGTCTGAGAGTGTTCTTAGCTAGGTTTTGTGTCGAGGTACCCCCGATAAATATCGAAAATCGATAATCGAAAAAATCGGGTTATAGAAGGAGTGGTCCAATTTTAATCAAATTTGATACACTCATAGACAAAGACATAAGAAACGATATTCAGAAGTTTCAAGGTTGCAGTTCTTACAATAGTGCAGAAAATCAATAATATATATATATATAAGGCAAGATGTGTGTGTGTGTGTGTGTGTGTTTATCTGCCTGTATGTCTGTATTTTTTTTCAGCCCTTTTATTTTAGTTTTTGCTTCGAGTTTGGCTCTAAGTAGGTATAATTGTAGTTCTTAGTCTCAGCCATGATACCATTTACTCACAGGACTTATTTAGCCTTCAATATTCAGTTTACGATGAAAAAACTTATTTGATATCGATACCAGAAAATCAAAATTTGACTTACATTCATTCATTTTTCTTTCAGTCTACGGTTTCGCTTTAACTGGAAACAACTATTGCTTTTTAGTCTTTCGTGCCAATGTCCAAAGAGTCTGAGCTCCAGGACCATGGATTAGTTTTAAAGCTTTCACTACACCCGAGCAACGCCGCGCTATACTGCTAGTATTCATATTAAATAAAGATTTTATTGTAACCTAGTTATTTACAATAATGGATCATATACAATATAAGAAAATTGAAAAAATGCAATGATACAAATTACACATGTCATAGATCATTCCATCTTAAATCAACAATGGTTTGCGATGAGTTTTAACATTAATTTGAATTTTTTCTTGTTAAAAAATTTAATAATTTTAATACATTCAACATTACGGCTAGAAAAATAGTGACTTTTTATATAGAGTTTATTTTGAGACTTAACTTGAGGAAAACAAATTCACGAATTTTGACGAAAAAAATAAAATAAAATGACGTGAAAATCGAACTTTTTTTTAATCCTTTAATTGCCAGTTCTGCTTGATTTAAATTGTAACGTATAAAAATGTATATACAAAATATTAATGAGATAGCGAGGATCACAAAGCACTGCCCGGGTCGGGGAGTGAGGGGATAGTACGCACCGGTGTACTTTGAGTATATATATATATATGAGTACATACGCGTACGTTTGTATGTGTGTATGTGTGCGTGTGCGCGTGTGTGTTGTTGTACGAAAATGAGAGCTGAAAATTGCTGACCCATTTCCAAAAATCTGGCCACATGACCGAAGAGCAGAATTATTTCTGGAATCCTTTCTTGGCCAGCCGAGAACATTTCAGCACACAGTTATGTTAATAGATAGAGATTTTTTTTTTTTTTTTAATCATATCACCCCAAGCAAGGCGGTGACGCCACTGATGCGCATGGGGCTACTTAAGAGTAGAATGATTGGAAAAGAGAAAGCCGGGAACCACATCCTAAACAGGAAACAAGGGATGAACAAACTCAAATAGATAAATACGGAAATACTGAAGAAATCATTTTATTTACGTTCCCCCCCCCCCACACACACACAAGTACACATATATACATGTACATATATCTATCTATCTATCTATATATATATATATATATATAGTCATCCGCAGACAGAGAGAGAGAGAGAGTCGGGGGAGATGTATATCAAAACATTGTTAGGAAAATCAATGACGAAGTGGCAAATATTTTTCGTGTGACGCGTTCCGTTCTTTAACACTTCATCAGACAAAAGTGATAATTTACTTTGATGTGACAACATTTCGTAAGAAGCCGGACGGAAAGATGAAAAATGAAATTTCAATTTGATATATATATATATATATATATATATATATATATGTTTATATATATATATATATATTCCTTATTAAAAAAAGACACATTTTCCACTTTGTCTTGGATTTCCCATATATATATATATATATATATATATATATATATATATATATATATTCGTTATTAAAAAAAAAGGCACATTTTTCACTTTGTCTTGGCTTTCTCAAATATATATATATATATATTCGTCATTTTTTTAAAAAAGGTACATTTTCCACTTTGTCTTGGATTTCCAAAAAATTGTTCTTAATACGCAATTCATTTCGCCAGAAATTTAGAAAATTCATGTTATTCTGCTTGGCATTTGCGACGGAAGCTCCAATATGAACATTTCAGAGTGCCTAAGTGTCTGAGTGTCAATCTGAGGACAGTGCAGAGGATTCAGAAAGAGTTTGATGAGTCTAATGGTGAATACGAAGGTACGGCAGCTCAGAAAACTCACTATGATCGTTCTTATTAGGAAATAACACTCGAATTTGTTGGTGAGGTCATCGGGCTCAACATGGAGGCCTACATCAACTACCTCGAGGAGGTAGCCCTGCCCTTGGTCAAGTAGGTGGCTGCTTAAAGACCTCTGTCTAGCAACAGGACTCTGCACCATTCCACACAAGCAAGAGAATCCAGCAATGGTATTCAGATCAATTTCTGCGACTACATCACCCCCTTACATCAGGGCCACCTAACTCCCCAGACTGCAACCCCCTTGATTACAATGTGTGGGATGCAGTTGAGCGAGAGATCACAAAGATTTCTTTTTAACACCAACGATGAACTGAAGGCAAGGAGTACAGCAGCATTCACTATCTAAACAAGACTATCCAGAAGAGGTGCAGGAGATTCCGAAGTCATCCGGAGGCCGTGGTTGAAACCAATGGCAAATTTTATTGAATAATTTTACTTTTTAGTATTTCCAGATATTTTTGTGTAATTTTGATAACGTTATCTGTTTAAACGGAAAATGTATTTGCGTTGTGGTACAGTGGATATCGGCTCAGAACGGGGAGCCGAGTCCGAATTCCAGTTGAATCCATTGTATTCACTTACGCGCAAATACCCTTGGGAAAGGTATTAATCCGTCTCTTCCTTCCAGTTATGGGTTAAATAACAGGACAGATTGGGTTCTATAACCTTGGTCGGCAACCAGTCTACCGCAGAAAGCAATGGCAAGCTACTGCGGGATAATCTTCTGCCCAGTCAGTCATGTCTCTTTCGAGACATGATCGCCCAAGCGTGTATCACGTATGGCACTTAACTGACTGATCTGTTTAAATGAGATGTCTGTGTTACTTTCAATTTTGCGCAATTTAGACGACAATTGACCTCTCACACTCTATATTTTTGGGTTAAATTTTTCCTATTATTTAACTCATAACCTTCTCTTCCCTCCAGTTATGGGTTAAATAATAAGACAGATTGGATTCTATAGCCTGTGTTGGAAGGTGAACTAAGTCACATTTGTTATTTGAGTACATTTGTGGGTAACCCGTATTCCGTTTAACAATAACAGGGTATTCATATCGTGAGCAGGCTGGCAACCAGTCTACCGCAGAAAGCAATGGCAACCTACTGCGGGATAATCTTCTGCCCAGTCACTTACGGCACTTAACTGACTGACTTCTTTGGATCTTATCAAGGAACTCAAGGTAAATAGCAGGGGCACCGGACCATATGTGGGAGTAATATTTTAAGAATGGACGAATAGTAGACTTATAGGCATTAATTATAATACCGACTCTGGAAAGAAATATTATTTCACGCTCTTCCTATCTCTTTCTTTTTTCTTTCTTTCTTTTTTCTTTCTTTTCCTATCCTGTCTTTCGAGACATGATCGCCTAAATCATGTATCACGTATGGCACTTAACTGACTGACTGAATATAATAGAAACATAATTAAAACTTCTACTGGGCATAAAGTGGAGGGTCGGTTTTCTGTTGTTATGAAGTAATAAACTGATCTCCCACTAATTATACTTAATATAATAATGTAATATTATCTATCTCTTCTCCCTCCAGCTATATGTTAAATGGCAGGACAGATTGGGCTCTATAGACTTGGTCGGCAACCACTCTACCGCAGAAAACAATAGCAACCTACTGCGGGATAATCTTCTGCCCAATCGGTTATGTCTCGAAAGAGCTTGCATCACGTATGGCACTTAACTGACTGATATATCATAAATGTAACTTTTCTGCGTGTGTCCGTGTTTTTCCCCCAAACAGTCAGTGTTAGACCTACAAAACAATCCGAATAATGGGACTGGTTAAATTATAGTAATTCTTTTATCTACTGTGTTAAATCAGAACGTTGGCGGTTGTAGCTATTCACAATTTTCAGGCCTTTGTAGCTCTTAGTAAATGTTATGTTAACTATCTCTCCTAACCCCTGTTCTGCCACAAGCTCTTTAGGTTGGTTATTCTCTGCTTCCCTCTGTCTCTCTAGCCTTCAATATGTCCTGTGAGTGTCAATTTTTCTAAGCCCTCTTCCTTCACAATTTCCAGGACTTTGTAGCGCTTAGTAAATGTTATGTTAACTATCTCTCCTAACCCCTGTTCTGCCACAAGCTCTTTAGGTTGGTTATTCTCTGCTTCCCTCTGTCTCTCTAGCCTTCAATATATCCTGTGAGTGTCAATTTTTCTAAGCCCTCTTCCTTCATTCAACTGTCTCTTTCGGATATTATGTATAAATTCCCTTTTCTGTTTCCACTATTGAACTTTCTTCATAACAGACGTATTTGTGGTTTAGACACAGAAGTAAAACTAGTAATATATTTGAGTGCATGAGTTTGTGTTACGGTATTTGATGTCTTTCGCTTTCCTTCGAAATATTTTCCCTCACGCTAATCAACAGTGGCACCGCCTATTTGCCAATTTCGGTATTGAATTCATTGATCATTCATTGCGGAAACCAGGCGGTAATGTGTACGTCACTTATATGCTCCTCAACCGCCTTTCCGGCATTCGACTCGTCCAAGCATAAAACGTCATCAAGTGTCAAAGATTCCTGCGCGTTTAGTGGCGTTGGAATTTAGTCGATGACCGTATAAGTACTTAGAACGGCACGCAACAAGACCGATGCATTAATGGAGTCAGAAATGTATATTCATTAGTAGACACACTTAAATGCACACACACACACACACACACACACATTAACGAGTTATTGGTCATAATAAAATTAGACCAGTACACAGTTGTATTAAAAAGTGCTCGATACATACATAATGTAGAGCTTTTATATATTTTCATTAAGCGTAAACGTTTGAATTCTGAATGAATATATATATATATATATATATATTCTATTTTTAAACGAGTTATTTCACTACCCATGTTTCTACCATGAGTAGACACCACTGAAGACACCACTCATGGTAGAAACCTCAGTAGCAAAATAACTCGTTTAAAAATGCAAAATATTCAAAAATTCTACCATATAACTGTATCGAACACTTTTTAATACAAATGTGTACTGGTCTACCCTATAATGACCCAAAACTAAGTATTAGACAATCAATATATATATTAGAAGAAAACCAATAAATAATTATCCAAATGTTGGAGAATTTTTGTCTTTATTTTCAACTGAAATTAAAGCAAAAATACGACGTTTAGAACGGCTCATGATTAAACATAATAGACATTCATTGTCTCTTATATTTAATAGCATATGTCTAGAAAATTACTTGCTGCCTCGATATACTATATATATATATATATATATATATATATTCATCCGCAGAAAGATGTGTTTCGCTGTAGCACAGCTCATCAGTACGGTTAGACATCCGATTGCTAAAAAGCCATCGGATGTCTAACCGTATTGATTGAAACCCGACCGAATTGGCGTCAGTCGGCGATTCTACCTCTGAGCTATGGGCGCTCGGTAGAAGGAGGCAGACTTTTTAGCGTATATGGTGTATCAAAAATACTTTTACACATTTTTGTGCGGGTTCTTTACACCAAAGCAATGAAAATGTCCATATAAACATATGTCTGCAAATCCTTCATTTTTAAGTTAAGTTTAAATAAGTTTCACAGTAACAAATTTTAGGCTTTATTGGATGGTGGACTAAGTTACATTTGTTATTTGTGTACATTTTTGGGTAGTCCGTGTTCCGTTTAACAATAACAGGATATTCATATCGTGAACAGGCAGATATGATTTGTATATACGGCAGTGCGAATAGTAATGGACGCGGGGCTGCACGGCTGTATCAGATTGCGTTTCCAAACTGAAGGGAACCGAGTCATCTCACTTTTGCTGCTGTTTATTGTCGTGTTGCTGAGGGATCCGTGGCACCAAAAACTATTGAACAAGGAAGACCGTGATCCGCTCGTATGCCTGACCATGAAGAACACTTTCCGCAGGCTATCGGCGACGATCCAAGTAACAAAACTCGTCAAATGGCCCTAGAATGTCGCACACCTCATAGTGCCACATGGAGGGTATTTCAAGAACAGCTCCTGTTTTCATATCATTTGCAATGTGTGCATGGTTTTTCGCATTTTGATCACTCACTGCGGTAGACAACTGCCAATCCGTTGTTTGTTACTTTAGTTATGTTTACGGATGAGGCAACGTTTGGAATAAATGGAATAACAAATTAACTCAACCAACATTTGTGGGCGGATCGGAATCTCCATCATAGAATACAGGCTAAAAACCAGCATTATTGTATTGTAGGTCCTTTGATTTGTAGGTCCATATGTTCTAACAGCACGTCTTACAGGAGCTGTCTACAGGATTTTATTTCTAAACTTGCTAGAGGATGTACCCCTACTAATGCGAAGACGCATGTGGTTCATTCTTGATGGGTCACCGACCTCAATCCTTTGGACTTTTATCTACGGAACCACCGAAAACAATTGGTTTATGCAGTAGACATTAATAATGCACAGGCGCTTCATTAACGTGTTATGGGACCTGCGAAACCAATCGATATAGTATGGAAGTATTTGTAAGCGTACGCCACTCAAAGATCCGACGTGCGCCAGCGGAGGATATTTTGACGATTTTGCTGTGTACAACGATGGACTTTTTGTTTATATAGACAATTTACATTGTTTTAGTATCAGGAATTCGCCTCGAAAACTTTGTAAAGGTGTTTTGGGGGTTGTATCTTGGATTTTGCATTTAACAGCGCCTACCGTACACTTTAAACTTAACTTAAAAAACGAAAGATTTCCGAACATATCTTTATATCGAGTTTTATCCTTGTTTTGGTCTGAATTACCCGCCTTCAATGTTTGCAAAAGTATTTTTGATACAATATGCGTCTAGCCACACTTATGAAAGAGGCTTGTGTGTGGATGACTAATATATATATATATATATATATATATATATATATGTATTCTCTTCAAGATATGGGTTAATTAGTAGGACTTGTATCAGTAAATCATTATTATCTGAAAGTTTTTTACAATCTGAAAATATTTTATAAATAATCTGTAAAAAGTTGATAAACCGTAAAATAAGTATCAAGCTGTTTCACAAATTAATCATGATGAAGGAACGGTCCATAATTTATACTTGTTTATTAAGTATTTCAAGCTTTCCACAGATTTCAGTCATTGTCAAGATGTGAGTTGTGGTGCAGTGAATATCGGCTTGGAACGAGAAATCATGGAGCAGGGTTCGAATTCCTGTTGAATTCGTTGCATTTGCTTACGCTCAAATAACCTTGATAAAGGTATGAATCCGTCACTTTTCCCTCCAGCTATGAGTTAAATAGCGAGACAGATTGTGTTCTTTAGCCTTGGTTGGCAACCAGTCTACCGCAGAAAGCAATGGCAACCTATTGCGGAATAATCTTCTGCCCAGTCAGTCATCTCACTTTCGAGACATGATCGCCTAAGCGTATTTCACGTATGGCACTTAACTGACTGAACTTTAGCTTTAAAAAGTTGCATTTGTAAGATAGTTTTGTTCTAATTTTTCTAATTTTTTTAACATAAGATCTGCGTATGACGATAAACCACATCCGGCAGGAAGAGCTTTGATTGGGAGATTGAAGGTTTTCAGGAGCGTGGAACCACCTCACTGACCCGGGGTGAAACGAGTAAAAACGATTAAAAAAATATTTATCAGATACATTTCACGAGTAATCCTATACCTTGAGTCTTTCTCGATTATTGTATTGGATGAACTTTAGCTTAAGTTGAATTCCTTGCATTCACTTACGCGCAAATACCCTTGGGAAAGGTATTAATCCGTCTCTTCCCTCCAATTATGGGTTAAATAATAGGACAGATTGGGTTCTACAGCCTTGGTTGGCAACCAGTCTATCGCAGAAAGTAATGACAACCTACTGCGGGAAAATCTTCTGCCCAGTCAGTCGTGTCTATTTGGAGACATGATCACCCAAGCGCTTATCCCGTATGGTACTTAACTGACTGGCTGATGATTTTTTGCGTCTTATTTTGAGTAAAAGCTTGATAAGCTGCACTTTTACATCTCAAAGAAAATATTCCATTCCCTTCACTGCCAGCTGGCTCGCTACAGTGCCATGTGTACTTGTATCCCACGACAACGAAGAGGCGTGTCTGAAAGCACATGGTCATTCGAGTCAAACCAATCAAATATGGGAAGCTGTAAGTGTGAAAAACGGTAAAAATAAGCCTTACATGGCTTCAAGATAAAATTCTTTTCTTTGATAAATCAGCTTTAAACATCGAAAATTAATTTGATACGGGGGGAAATTATAAATCAGCCGAAAATATGTTTGTTTGACTTTTATGTTTATTTCCATTTGTTTTTATCGTTGTCCCTTTTTTTTAAAAAATCGGTATCACCCCGAGCAAGGCAGTAAAGCCACTAAGACACAATAGATTACAAGATGTGGCAGAATTAGGAACAGAAACTAATAATGAGAGAAAAGAGGCAGGAGGACATTACAATTATTTTTTTACAAATAAAGTTGGCTCGAAAGCATAGAGTTGGAAGAGAGTTCCACGAGCGAGAAAAAAAATGTTAGCATAAGGCTACATATAGACAGCCGAACTGTAAATTGATGAGATCCCAACGTCTGTCTAGTCAGTCAGTTAAGTGCCATAAGTGATACGCACACGCTTTGGCGATCATGTCTCGAAAGAGACATGGCTGATTGAGCAGAAGATTTTCCCGCAGTAGATTGCCATTACATTGTGGTAAAATGGTTGTCAACAAAGGCTATAGAACTCGATCTCTCCTGTTATTTAACCCATAGCTAGAGGAAGAGATGGATTAATACCTTTCTCAAGGGTGTTTGCGCGTAAGTGAATGCAAAACAACAGAGTGAGTTAACCTTACGGAGATCAGGACCAATAATATTGCAGATTGTTCTTTAGATCAGTCAGTGGATGGATGTGCGTTGTTGTCCAGTGGATATCGACTCGGAACAACAAATCGGGGAGTCGAGTTCGAATTCCAGTTGAATTCCTTGCATTCACTTACGCACAACTACCCTTGTGAAAGGTGTTAATCCGTCTCTTCCCTTCAGTTATGGGTTAAATAATAAGACAGATTGGGTTCTATAGCCTTGGCTGGCAACCAGTCTACCGCAGAAAGCAATGGCAACCTACTGCGGAATAATCTTCTGCACAGTCAGTCATGTCTCTTTCGAGACATGATCGCCCAAGCGTGTTTCACGTATAGCACTTAACTGACTGATTGATTTCTTTGGATCTTATCAAGGAACTCAAGGTAAATAGCAGGGGCACCGGACCATATGTGGCAGTAATATTTTAAGAATGGACGAATAGTAGATTTATAGGCATTAATTATAATACCGACTCTGGAGAGAAATATTATTTCACGCTATACTTTCTTCCTATCTCTTTCTTTTTTCTTTTCTTTCTTTTTTCTTTCTTTTCCTATTCATCATTATTAACCGCTCTCTCACTTTATCCTCTTTTATCCCTCTTTTCTTTTTTTTTTCTCTACATTATTTCTCTTTATATTCGTTTTTCTTTCTTTCTTTTTTTTTTTTTGCATCATGTAGTACTTAGTTTTGTTGAAGTTATCGCTTGCATTTTTTTGATAAGATTTACAAACAATATTTGTTTAATTTCGCAAACAAATCGATGAAATTTGAATAAGCTGATTTGTTTGTAAAATACTTTGACAAAAATCCTATTTCGTGGTTTTTCGCACCCTAGTAAAAAACCAACCTTACCTGTTAGCACTTCTGAAAATTTGGTTTCGATCGGTCCGTATATGATTATTATTTTAGAGAATGTGGCAGACGATTGGACTAACGGAAGTTACAGAATTTAGATAGATAGATAGATAGATAGATAGATAGATAGATAGATAAAAAATTTATGTCTCTGCCCTCTCTCCCTCTCTCTCTCTCTCTCTCTCTCTCTATCTATCTATCTATCTATCTATCTGTCTATGTTTTGTTTAATTTCGCAAACAAATCGATGATATTTGTGTAAGTTGATTTGTTTCTCTTTTTTTATGTACCCTAGTAAAACCAACTGTATTTTGTACGCCACGACCTGTTCCTTCTTCTCCCCTAAATTTGGTTTCGATCGATCGGTTAATGTATGGCTATATTTGAGGATGTGATGAACGGTTGGAGTAACGAAAGTCACAGAATTTAGATAGATAGATGCTGATAAAGAAAGAATGAAAGAAACTATAGATAGATAAAAATTTTATGTCCTCTCTCTCTCTCTCTCTCTCTCTCTCTCTCTCTCTCTCTCTCTCTCTCTCTCTCTGTATCCATCTACGTTTTGTTCAATTTCGCAAACAAGCCGATGAAATTTGAATAAGCTGATTTGTTTGGAAAATATTTTAACAAAACCTTACTTCTTACGCACCCTAGTAAAACCAACCTGACCTGTTTGAACTTCTACACAAAATTTCGTTTCCATCGGTCCATATATGATTATTTTAGAGAATGTGACGGACGTTAAACAAACGGAAGATACACAATTTATGTGATAGATAGATAGATAGATAGATAGATAGATAGATAGATAGATATTTTATCTCTCCTCTCTCTCTCCCCATCTATCTATCTATCTATCTATCTATCTATCTATCTATCTCCAAATAATTGTGTGTGTGTGTGTGTGTGAGAGAGAGAGAGAGAGAGAGAGAGAGTCGGTGGTGCATGTAAATCTTTTCACATTCTGAAGAGAAATCCCGCACACATATTCGCACATATGCAGATACAGACGAGTGCGAGCCGCAAAGGGATGTTAACAATCTCGCAAACTGGTGAAGTTATCGACCGACACCCACCCGGCGTGGCGAGCCTAACTGGTGCTTTGGCTAAAAGACTATCACGATGGATATCTACAAATTTATGGAATTTATAACTTGCATCACCAATGTAGCACATGGAATAGATAGATAGATAGATAGATAGATAGATAGATAGATAGATAGATAGATAGATAGATAGATAGATAGATAGATAGATATTAACAAAGCAGATATATATATATATGAATAAGGCAGAAAGAAAGAAAGAAGAGACAGAAAATGAATGAATGAATGAATGAATGAAATAAAGAAACTGGGAAATAATGAAGTCATTTTAGTATTCACAATAGAAAGAGAAAAAAAAATGTCTATAAAAGAAAAAAATGACTTATGGAAGGTTAAATCCATTCCATCTTTCACTTTCTTTTTTATGGATACTTTAACAAGAAAGAAAGAAAGAAAGAAAGAAAGAAAGAAAGAAAGAAGCTCAAGTAGAACGACTTAAATATAGAGAGAATTAGCTAGAGTTCCATGTCCTCGAGTAAGCCACGACTGTTTAAGGTGTAGTGGGTTCGAATCCTCATGTTTCTTTATATATGCAAGTTCCACTCAAAAAGCTTTTTCCCCAGAATTGTTACTTTGTGGAAGAAACTCCCGAGAGAATGCTTCCCACACAATTATAATCTTGGTTTTCTTAAGACCAGAGCCGAACAATATCTATCCAACTTGTTCTCATAATACTCAACTCTCACTTCCTCCTTCTCCCTCCGTAATCAATCTACTTGAGTGGCCCTTGGGCCTTGTATCAGGTGAACTACCAGCAAAAAAAAAAAAAGATCTGATTAAAACGCAGTTAAGCTGTTTGATGACATTAAAAATAAACAAGTTGAATAATTTGAACAGGTCAAGAGGCTCATCAATTTTTTTTGTTTTTTGTTTTTTTCAATTGGAGTAGATAGATCTATCTATCGCCCGGTTCACACTCCACCCATGTCTATTGAACAGGTGAAGAGGCTCATCCCTTGTTCCCTGTTTAGGATGTGGTTTCCGGCTTTATCTTTTCCAATCTTTTCACTATTACGAAGCCCCCTGCATATCAGTGGCGTTACCGCCTTGCTTGGGGGTGATACGATTAAAAAAAAAAATTTTTTTTAAATATGTTGTCAAGAAAATTGTACTTACGGAATTTTCCTTTTAACTCCAGCCATGACGATGTTTACTGTTTAACGTAACGAAGTGTCTTTCAACAAATCGATATGGTCGAGAGGTAAACGTCCTCCGGACAGTTTTCAACTAAAACTCGAAGTGGAAAAGTAGAAAAAATGGCTCTTAGTCTAGTCCGCTATGTCACTCGACTGAGATCTCCCGCTTGCCGGTTCAACCTTTATTTATACAAACAGAAAAATGTGGGTGTCAGAGGCAGGGGAGTGGAGAGACAGCGTAGAGGTGCCATGAAAGAAGAGAGTCGGATATCGAGGAGAGGAAATGAGTGTAAGAATTTGTTCGTCTCCCTTGGTCGCCAGCCGATCTTTCTTTCCTTTTTTTTTTCCTCTTTTCTTCTTTTTTTTTTTTTTTAATACTATGATGACTCATCCACCAGTGTCTCAGTAAGTAAACATATTTATATACGCACTATTTTATACTAGCACAGGTAGACTAAATTATAAAACCATCAGGCACATACGATACCTATTTGCAAAGAAATAATTTGCAATTATTATTACACACAAGCACACACTTTAAACCTAGGGTACCTTCTAATTTCGCAGACTGTTACCAGCGCCTAATTAAATTAAGATAAATAAATAAAAATCTGCTTATGCACCTTCCCTAGAACTATGGGGAGCATTTTCTATCAATTTTTATTCTTTTATTGTTATTGCCCCTTAATAATGTTTTTCTTTTACGTATACTCATTTACACTCAGTAACCCCTACGTCTTAGTGGCTTTGTTGCCTTACTTTTGGTGAAATTATTAAAACAGAAACTATTCTCGCAGACCATTATTCGGTTTCTATGGACCTTATCATTTCAGGAAAGGACGATTATGTCTCTCCACTACTTCCTAATACTCTTAGTAACGTTTGTTTTTTTGTTTTGTTTTTTTGCCATCCCTCCCACCTACGTTTCGCTATCTTTTCACACAAGCAGCTCTGGTAGGTGGCACGATAGCTTCCTTGTTCCTTTTGTTTATCATATATACTGTCATTAGGCCAATGTTAGTGGAGTGAACTCGATCCTCATTCAGCACTCTGATATTGTGGCCTTGTACCTAACTTAGTTCCTGTCAAGCGCCTAAACGGGGAATGGAAATGGTGGGAGTGGAGAGGTCGAAGAGAAAAAAGAAAAGGGGAAAGGTAAAGAGAATTTGCTGGTAAATTCGAGAGAAGCGGGTATATTTATTTGTAAATGATGACTGGCCTGGTGAGACTCAATTGATGCTAAGGGAAAAGAGGATGGTGAGAAATGGGTGATGGAGGCGTTACTGCGTTGCTGCAATATATGCGCGATAGTTTAATAAGGAGTTTCTATCCTTTCCCAAAAAGAATTGGTTTACTCCAGCCTCTCCCGGTAAGATACTTAGCTACAACCCCCACAACCACCACCAGTCGGCATCACGGGTCTAGCTGTCCGCTCATTAGTCTACGGTTAAGCCTCTCAAAATGGTGATACATATTTTCTAAAAATACACACTATTTTGTCTTATGTTTGTTTGTATGTTGTTATTGGTATTGGTCTTTTTTGTGTGTGGGGGTGGGGACAAAATTCTTTAAACGTTTATCGGCTACTTCGGATGGAAAGTTGTCTTTGCGAGAGAACGTGTTCCAACAATGATGAGAAGGAGGATGTGATTTGCTTGACGCTTACATTCACAAATCTTGAATATAGATGTATGGCATCCGGAAACAAGAAACTTCCTTCTACGCACATGCGCGCTCGCACGCATATATAAATGAGCATACACACGAACAAAATACACACCTCACCCCTCATACATACGAACAAAATACACCCCCACACACACACACACACAGAATATATATATATATATATATATATATATATATATATATATATATATATATATATAATATCACAAGGGTGGTGCCAACTAATTCAAATTTAAATTTAAATTAGAAATTGAAAATTTAAATTGATAACTTATAATTTAATTTAATTTATACATTTAATTTATAAGATTTTAATTTATAGATTTTATTTTATAGATTTTATTTATAAATTTAAGGTTTTAATTTAAGTTTTTAATTTAATTTTTAAGACTTGTAAGATATCAAGATTTTAATTTAATTTAAATTTAATTTTAAATATGAGACTTTAAGATTTTAATTTAAGGTTTATTATTTTAGGATTTTAAGTTTCTTAAGATTTTAAAATTTTAATTTAAGATTTCAATTTAAGAAATTTATAATTTTAATTTATAAATTCAATTTATACGTATTTAAATTGAAATTGATTTTAAATTTAAATTTAAATTGAAATCTAACTACTTTAGTTTTCTTTCTTTCACCATACGATTAGCTTTTGACCCACTGGAGTGACAGGGTGTAATCGATTTTTATTTTTCTTCAGTGGTATGCTGTGATATGAGTCCATTTTCGGGGTGTATGATGAAATTTGGTTAGCCTTGAAAAATACTGCGTCATCCGTGATTGTATCAGATTTTTATTACGCCCATGCACTATTGTCTCGACTGTCGATTAGTTGTTCTACGGTCATTATCTGCAATGGACGTTACTCCAAAAAAGCGTACGAAAAACGCAGCATGAACACACTGACAAGCCTCACAGAGAGAACGCGGATATTGTTGGTGCCAGCCTTTCATCTGACAGTCGTGTCTTCAAGGCGAGGAAACAAACTGGATCTATCAGTCCAAAACGTAAAGAAAAATGCAGTCGGAAGAGAAAAAGAACGACAAGAGACGACGTATACGTGATCAAGGAAAGTGTGAAAGATTATTCATTTTATTTGAATTAATTTGCACAGGGAGTATATACGATGATTTATATATATATATAAAGCTTTAAAACTAATCTATGGTCATGGAGCTCAGACTCAGCCTAAAGAATATTTGTGTGAAGTTTGCTGAGAATCTGATAAACATTTTGAATTTGTATAAAGGACATACAGACAGATAAACAGACACACACAAAGACATCTTGCCTTTTATATATATATATATAGATAGATATATATACTAGACAGACTAAACTATCGCCCGGTTCACACTCCACCCACATTGAACAGGTGAAGAGGCTCATCTCTTGTTCCCTGTTTAGGATGTGGTTTCTGGCTTTCTCTTTTCCATTCTTTTTACCCTTACGTAGCCCCCTGCGCATCAGTGGCGTTATCGCCTTGCTTGGGGTGATATGATTAAAAAAAAAAAATATATATATATATATATTATCGATTTTCTGCAGTATTGTAAGAACTGCAATCTTGAAACTTCTGAATATCGTTTCTTATGTCTTTGTCTATGAGTGTATCAAAGTTGATTAAAATCGGACCATTCCTTCTATAACCTAATTTTTTCGATTATCGATTTTCGATATTTAACGGGGGTACCTCGACACAAAACCTAGCTAAGAACACTCGCAGATGATTATAGTACAACTGTGTAAATTTTCAAGAAAATCGGTTCAGCCGTATCGGAGTCTATACGTAACGGACACACACACACACACACACACACACACACACACATACAAAGTTCCATTTATAAATAAGTTTTAGATAATATTACTTTTTTTTCTTTTAATGTATTCTATTTTAATTGGCACGTGGATGAGTGTTAACGTTCCTCTCCATGAAGATCGTACGTTAACACTAACTATCTGTCTGTATTTCTGAGATGAGGTATTGTAATTATTTACACTAAATACATTGCTCGGGCTGTTGCTCTCATTTTTATTGCCATATTCACAACGTTTCTGTCATTAGACGCTCCGGTCTTGTTCACCTCTGATGGAGACAAGTATTAAGCACACATCTATTTAGGTCAAGTCACTGGGTCAAGATTTTATCCACTGGGTCATGAACAAAAACTTGAGTTGAGTTAAAGGGAAACAACTGATACTGAGACATCTGTAAAAGGCATGTCTCGAGGAACTAGAACAATCTACCAAGGTGAAATAAATAAAGGGTTCAGTTCGAAATTCCAATCACCTGAAGAAGATCGGAATGTACAGCGGCCTAAACGTCATGAATATGGCAACAAGATGAGGACAAGAGTCCGAACAATGTAAATAGTGTAAATAAGACTTACCATGTTCGATTTGATAAAGAGGTAACGATTCCGGCGTTGGAAATTGAGTGAAAACCATATCTCAAGTCTGCTGAGTGATATTGGGAAGACGAAACGGTTCTGAAACGTGTTACCACACTGAACTTCTGCTAGATTAAGCACTGTTTCTCATAACCTTAACTAAGCTTCACTAAGCAAAGTTCTGGTGTGAAAAAACAACGCAGATTGGCTCTGTTAGTTTTTAGACACAAATGGACAGACGGACATACTCGGACACAAACGGTCAGACATTCTCTGTATTAAAAGAAAGACAGTTGTATATATATATATATAACTCAATTCTAAATCCGAAATCCTATATAAAAATGCAAACATACGAAAAATTGCCTGCTGAATTAGCCTATCACTTAATTAGCCTTCCTCTTCCTCCCTCCTCCCAATAAAGTGATTGTTCCCTCCATTTCTTGTGTGTTGGTGTCGTCTTCTTTTCTTCTTTCGTTTTTTTTTTTTTGTTTTTTGTTTTTTATGGACTCGAATACCTATATATTTGCTGCTTTAAATCTTTGTTGTCAGCCAATTTACCCTGACGGGCCGTAGGGTGAAACCTAGATAGGTTTGTTGTCTCTTGCATAGATTTCTGTCTTTGTTGCTCTACTTTCGTATTGAGCGCTTTAGTGTTAGGGTTTTCGTCTTAGGTTTATTTTTTTTCTTTCCTACGAGTATTTGACTTTTGTTCATGTACTTTGTTTGTTTCTTTTTTTACTTCCCCTCCTTTTCCTTCCGAGTTCGTCCTCGGTTAGTTATTCAAGACGCTCTTAAATATAGTATACGTATTACTAGCATTAGCAGAATTATTTCTGTTACTATTAATATTGTTATAATTATATATATATATATATATATATATATATATATATATATATATATATATATACACGCTCTCACACGCTGATTGAGCACTCTGGAAGAATAGTAGATTTTGAAATAACAGTAGCTGCTCGAGCATCTACGCATCATTCATTCAGTAATAAATTAGAACTCTCTTCCTCCTTGTACCGAGCGGCCATAGCTCAGAGATAGAATCGCCGACTTACGCCAATGCGGTCGGGTTTCAATCCTGAGTAAAAGCAATCTGATATCTGGACGTAGTCATGAGCTGTGATATATGTGTGTGTGTGTGTGTGTGTTTGTATATATATATATTTCCTTCATGTCCGGAGTTTGAACTATTTCGTTTTTTTTTTTTTTTTTTCGTACCTTCATGTAAGATACTCAATAACAGGTACATCAGTATATGTATGTTGCCGTTCTTTGAGATGACATATCGTCATTTTTAATGGCACGGGTTCACTCGTATTGCTGATTTTACCAACTTCCGTTCTAGTAAGATTAATTAGACGCGTAGATGCTTTTACTCTAAAGTCTGGTTAAAGGTCCTTTATATATATATATGTGTGTGTGTGTGTGTGTGTGTGTGTGTGTGTGTGTGTGTGTGTGTGTGTGTGTTAGTAAGTTGCAAACAAAAGAAGCATATGTTTTATTAAAGGACCTTTAACCAGACTTTAGAGTAAAAGCATCTAACTAATCTTACTAGAACGGAAGTTGGTAAAATCAGCAAAACCATTTTAGAAAGGATCAACCGATCTATTAAATGCACCATCGGACTCATGCAATGAATTAACACAACGGATGTCATCAACTGGTTTATGACCATACAAAATAAAAAAAAATTGTACCTTTATACAATTTGACATTATGGATTTTTATCCATCCATTTCTAAGTGCCTCTTTACCTTGGTCTTCGAATTCGCAAGGGAATACTCTGATATGTCTACTAACGAGATGGATATTATACTAAAATGTAGAAGTTTTGTTCTGATTTATAATGATGAACAATTGACTAAAAAAACCTTTGATGGATATGTTGACATTGCAATGGGTTCCTTAGATTCGGCTGAGGCCTCTGATCTTGTGGGATTTTTTATTCTTTACAATTTAACCGCTTACGAGGATATGAATACGGATAGTATAGATCTATATAGAGATGATGGTTTACTGATTGTTAGAGATTCCACTAGAATTAGGGTAGATCGTATTAGGAAGATAATACACAGGGAATTAAAGAGTTTAGGCCTTAGGGTAGAAATAACCACCAACATTAAACAGGTAGACTTTTTGGGATGTTACTCTGGACCTTGACAATAATTCTTTCCAACCTTATATGAAGGCTAACAATGTACATAAATCCTAATTTTAACCATCCCCAATCAGTCATTAAACATATGCCATCTTCTATTGAATCTAGACTCAGCAACAACTCATCTAGTAAAGTAATTTTTGATCAGCATAGCAAATTTTATAATTCTGCACTTAGAAACTGCGGTTATAAGGCTACTGATATCAAATTCAGAAACCCTATTGACAATAACAGCAAAAAGAAAGGATCTAGAAAAATCATCTGGTTTACCCCTCCCTACAGTCAGTCAGTTAAGTGCCATACATGATACACGCTTGGGCGATCATGTCTCGAAAGAGACATGACTGACTGGGCAGAAGATTATCCCGCAGTAGGTTGTCATTGCTTTCTGCGGTAGACTGGTTGCCGACCAAGGCTATAGAACCCAATCTGTCCTACCATTCATCCCATAGCTGAAGGGAGAAGAGGTCGGTTATATTACTATATTTCTAAGTAATAATTAGTGGGGGATCAGTTTACTATTTCATGACAATAGAAAACTAATCCCCCACTTCATGCCCAGTGGAAACTTTGATTATGCTTTCAACTATTATATTCAGTCAGTTAAGTGCCATACATTTTACACGCTTGGGCGATCATGTGTCGAAAGAGACCTGACTGACTGGGCAGAAGATTATCCCGCAGTAGGTTGCCATTACTTTCTGCGGTAGACTGGTTGCCGACCAAGGCTATAGAACCCAATCTGTCTTGTTATTTAACCCATAACTGGAAGGAATAGACGGATTAATACCTTTCCCTAGGGTATTTGCGCGTAAGTGAATGCAATGAATTCGGCTGGAATTCGAACTCGGCTCCTTGATTTCTCGTTCCGAGCCGATATCCAATGCACCACAAATGATGGTTAAAGCTAAATTGGGACATAAATTCTTAAACCTAATCAGCAAACATTTTGCCAGGACTAATCCTCTAAGCAAAATATTCAATAATACACTCAAGTTAAGCTACAGCTGCACGGATAATCTAGAAAAAATAATTTAAAAACATAACAACAAAGTACCCAACAAGTAATACGATACAAAAAACACGGTAAATTACAATGCTCAAATAGATTGCACCAAGGACAAAGGAACTAATACCAGCGGATGTAATTGTAGAAATCCTAAAGATTGCCCTTTGCATAATAATTGTCGAGTTAGCTCCATAGTTTATCTTTGTACCGTCTTTACAATTGAAAATCTTAATACTATAAAGGTTTATATCGGTTCTACTAAAAACCCGTTAATAACTCGCTGGTATCAGCACACTTTGTCTTTCAACAATAGTTCATATAAATATAGCAACTCATGATCCAAATACTATTGGTCTTTAAAGAAAAAAGACAAAACACCCACTGTTAAATGGAAAATCCTTACAAAGGCTCGAACTTGTAACTTTCTCCGTGGACCTTGCTACCTCTGTCTTAACGAAAAATTAGAAATTACCAAATTTAGGGACAAGGTTAAACTGTTAAACCAGAGGAATGAGCTCACTGTTTATTGTAAACGCAGTTCAGCATTTACATTAAAATCCGGTTTGTAATATTGCAAAATTAAGGAAAATCTCTTTAACTGCCTTTTTGATGGATGTTTTTGTTCGGGTTGGGCGTTCTAGTTGATCCTTACTGGGTGTTTTGTTCACTATATGTTATCATACTGATATTTGCCGGGCGTTCGATCTGGCATTGGTCGGCAAGTTGTATGGTTGTGGGATGTTCTACCCGACATCGGTTTTCGCGGAGTCAGCGAATTATATATAGTTTGGAAACAGTGTGGGACTTGAACCTTGTAAATCATAGTTATTAGGTGTTGGTTTTACAGTCGGTACTATGGGGAAACGTGTTGAGCTTTGGCCGGATGGTATGTACTGGTTTGGGATCTGTCGAGTATTGGCGGTATAATCGATGTCGGATTAGATGCCTTATGGCTGTATAGGTTGGCGTTCGGTGCCGAATTGTGTACCTTGAGGGAATTAGTTGGAGCGTCCGTGTCGGACGAAAGTACCCATCAAACATAGGCAAATTAATGTCTAAGTATTAGTGTATGTATATATATTTAAGGGTACATCTGTTCTTTTGTAATAGTATACATAATGATATTTCATTTACTTGCTGATGTGTATGTATATGTATGCATTTACGTGTATGTGTGGGTATATCTTAAATGTATGTATGTGTGCTCTTGTATGGGTATATATATATATATGTGTGTGTGTGTGTGTGTGTGTGTGTGTGTGTGTGTGTGTGTGTGTGTGTGTGTATGTGTATATATTCATTATTGTATGTATGTTCAGATGTCTATGTATGCATGTCTATATCCATATATATGTCTGTGTATATATGTGTGTATATGTATGTGTGTATGTGTGTATATATGTATGTATGTGTATATACGTGTTTATATATATGTGTGTGTGTGTGTGTGTGTGTGTGTGTGTGTGTGTGTGTGTGTGTGCATATATGGAAGGATAAATGGATATTTAGTTAGATGGGTGTAAGTTTGTGGTCCTGGGTTTCACGCTTTTGCTATCTTCAGACAAACTGATTTAATTTCTTTTTAAATACTGGATAGATGTAGAGATGCGTATATTGATGAATTTTTGTGGAAGTGGGATGAAAATTGGGAGGAATATTTGTCGTCGTGACGCCTTTTATACAAACGCAGACATAGATTAACACTTGTACACCCATTGACGTGCGCAGAGACACACACGCGCGCGCTCGACTACTGGGACACACATACGTATAACTGCATGTGAACAATATGGGGCTTAGCATATATATGTATATGTGTGACGTTTTGTACATGCATACGCGTTTGATTGTTGTATAGTGTATCTACCGAGTTTGATGCCAGAGGTTCTGTGTATTTTCATCTATATGGTTACATATTTTTACGATCTGTGGAGTTTTTAGTCGTGTACGTTTTTATTTTTAGCGTGTGTATTCGCGTAAATATATATCTGATTATGTTTATATGTCCATGCACTGAAATATGATTGTGTCTACCATAACCTCATTCAAGGCTAATCATGTTACGAATTCGTTCTAACTGTATCCAATATGTGGCAATTCAGTTTGAGCCCAAATAGAGCTTTAAAATTTAACAGACAAGTCGAAAAAACAAAATTTTGAAATTTGTGCATGTATATATGCATGCGTATATTAATCTTTATATGTGTCTGTTTGCCAGTGTATGTGTATATACTCGTCTATTTTTCCATGTGTGGATGTTTGTAGGTTTATTTATGTGTGCGTTCTTTCTCTTCCTCGTTTAATATATGAATAACTTTCTAAATCTAATAAATTGTTAAACTTAGAAATTTTTTTGTAAATTTCGCAATAATAATAAAGTAGATGTAATAGTCAATTAATAATGCTGATCTCAATTTAATCAAATATTAATACTAATGTCCCCCCGCCAAATTATTTTTAAGTCTCCTCACATATTCTCCAAATTAGAAGTTGCTTTATTTTGATTGGTCCACATTGTACATACAACAAATCCTCCCTGATTAATGGGGTTTTGCTTGTTTTTAACCTTCAACTTGAAATAAACCTCATCGCTTGATAAGACACAAGAAGTGTCGAAACAAAATAGCTACTTTAGTAGTGACATTACAACATATGCATGTTATAATTTCTCATATATATATATATATATATGTGTGCATGTGTGTGTTTGTGTGTGTGTGTGTATATATATATATATATATATATATATATATATATATATATATATGATAAGTAAAGAACAAGTAGGAAGAATGTGTCTTTAATCTAACATGCTTTACTTTAACAAGCTTCTTCAGAGATTCTTTAATGACGAATGATTTAAAAGTCGAAGAGACAGTATGCTGATTCAGGTATAGTTTCATGAGGGAGATACGTGTCACGTGTGATAAAGCAATGGATGAATATTAAATGTAGAAGAGAAAAAAACAAACTTGTGTTTGTTCAAGTGCGTGCGCCAAAGGGTAATAAAAACTTTAGGTGTTTATTATGAATGTAAGTACGTGTAAGCGAAAAATAATGCGTGTCAAGCGTATTTAAACGATAAACGAATTAAGTGTGCGTATATGTCGGTAACTTGTTTGTGAATGACAGTGATGAAATACATTTCTGTTCAAAATATGTAGCAAGTAGACGGGTGTCAAGTGATGGAGCGATTATCTTTTTTAAATAAAATGAGAGAATCAGTTATGAATGTATGTGCTGAACACGTATCTGACCAATAACCATACCTCAATCAACATACCGTCTTTTAGATTTTTAAATCATTCGTCTTTAAAGAATCTCTGAAGAAGCTTGCTAAAGTGAAACGTTTGATTAAAGATACTTTTTTCGTACTTGTTCATTACTTATTCTATTCATCTTGTCGGCTTCTGATCCATGATGGATCAAAAAAAAAAAACATCGGGGAGCCGAGTTCGAATTCTAATTGAATTCGTCACATTCACTTACGCACAAATACTCTTGAGAAAGGTATTAATCTGTCTCTTCCCTCCAGATATGGGTTAAATAACAGGACAGATTGGGTCTATAGTCTTGGTTAGTAACCAGTCTACCGCAGAATATAATGGCAGCCTACTGCGAGAAAATCTTCTTCCCATTCAGCCATGTCTCTTTCGAGACATGATCGTCAAAGCATGTATCATGTATGGTACTTAACTGACTGATATTCAACTCATATATATATATATATATATATATATATATTAGTCATTCAAGCCTGTTTCGCTGTATCACAGCTCATCAGTGCGGATAGACACATCCACTTGCTTCTGCCCAATTTGCTGTCAGTCGGAGTCGCTACCCCCTAAGCCATAGGCGCATGGAATCAGGGAAGGGAAATTTTAACGCGTTGTATATAAGCAGTGTATACACACGCCAAACACCGAAAGAACTCAATTCATTTCGGAAGAGTAACGCATATCTAGACTTATTTATAAATAGAACTTTGTCTCAGTGTGTGTCTCTGTGTGTGTCCGTTACCTATAGACTCCGAAACGGCTGAACCGATTTTCTTCAAAATTTGCACAGTTGTACTACAAGCGTATGCGTGTATTCTAAGCTAGCTTTTGTGTCGAGGTAGCCCCGATAAATATCGAAAATCGATGATCGAAAAAATCGGGTTATAGAAGGAGTGGTCCGATTTTAATCAAATTTGATACACTCATAGACAAAGACATAAGAAACAATATTCAAAAGTTTCAAGGTTGCAGTTCTTACAATAGTGCAGAAAATCGATAATATATATATATATATATATATATATATATATATATATATATATATATATATATAAAAGGCAAGATGTCTGTGTGTGTGTCTGTTTATCTGCCTGTATGTCTTTATTTTTTTCAGCCCTTTTATTTTAGTTTTTGCTTCGGGTTTGGCTCTAAGTAGGTATAATTGTAGTTCTTAGTCTCAGCCATGATACCATTTACTCAGAGGACTTATCTAGCCTTCAAAATTCAATTTATGACGAAAAAAACTTGTTTGATATCGATACCAGGAAATCAAAATTTGACTTACAACCATTCATTTTTCTTTCAGTTTACGGTTTCGCTTTGACTGGAAACAACTATTGCTTTTTAGACTTTCGTGGCAACGTCGAAAGAGTCTGAGCTCCAGGACCATGGATTAGTTTTAAAGCTTTCATTACACCCGAGCAATGCCGGGCTATACTGCTAGTATACATATAATTTCCGGTTACATATATACCATTTAATTCATCGCTGATGATTCATTATACTGAAGGTGAAGAAAGAAATTTTACTCTCATCTCGGGTGTGTCTGTCTTCATCCATTCACTGTTAAGGCGCTGTTAAAATAGCCATGACCAAGTTTCTTCATTCTAAAATACTTTTTTCTCTTAACCCCTTTCATTTCTTAAACTTTCTGTGTCCCGTTTGTTGCATTAGTCTGACTAAAAGTTCTCTTATTCAGTTTGATTTTTATTTCTCTGCACTTACTGGGGAAAAAAAACTTCTCTTAATTACCCAGTGATTTCTATACTGCACCCGCTAAAGGGATAATGGAATTTGGCGTAAAGTTTGCATTTAGGGATGAAACTAGCAATCACCCGACAGTGTTGAGTTCTGCCTCTTCTTCTTCTATGTGGCGTGTCCCTTCAGGATATATCATCTAGAGGGAAAGAGAGACAGGGGAATGCCACGCGTAGCATACTTGATAGGCTTGAGCAAATGGATGGCAGAGCGGTAAAAGGAGAAAGCTTGTTAAGAGCTACTAGAGATAGGAAGATATGGAAGGCCATGATCGCCTACGTCCTAAAGGCACTCGGCATAGATAAGAAGAGATATATATATATATATATATATATATATATATATATATATATATATATGCATTTGCGAGTTCTTGAAGTTATTTATTTAAAATTACATCCTCCTAGTCTGTGAAGGCAAAAGGACCATTTCATAAGATCACTGAGATTCTTGGAAGGAATGTGAGTTATTTCTTTTCTAATTTTTTTTAACTCTTTTGGAGTTGTGATTTACACCCCCATCACGTTTTAATTAATTTAATAAATTTAATTTTAAACGAGCTTCAACTTTCCTTCTATTGTCGTTTACATTTATTTTTGTATATGGTTATGTCTTGAACGCTGTCACAATGCGTTTAGTAAAATAAAGGTAAAGAAGTTTTTGGGTATTATCTATTTATTATACATTAATATTTCGAGATCAAAATCTCATCTTCAGAATGGCGGAGGAGCGTGTGTCTGTCCCAGTGAGTCCGTGCCTTTCAAGGAATGGCCATTCCTGGCTGTATGCTGCTGCAGCTGTCATTAATTGTACTGTGTGTGTGTGTGTGTGTGTGTGTGTGTGTGTGTGTGTGTGTGTGTGTGTGTGTGTGTGTGTGATTTACAGTTGGGACCTTTTTCTGGTCTGATGATATCAGTTTGCTTTTATTTTTGTGTCCCTTTAATTAAAACAGCCAATTTTGTGTCCCTTTAATTAAAACAGCGAATGAATATCCTATGAATAAATGTTGGCCGAAAAATATCTAAGGTCTAAAAGTAAAAGTAAAAAAGAAATAAAATTATGACGTACTGTTTGTTTAAAGCAATGCACACACACACACACACACACACACACACACACACACACACACACACACACACACATATATATATATATATATATATATATATATAGGAAGAGATAAAGAGAGAGAATTGGGTGTGGGTAGTCAGCCATCATTTAAACATATTATGTTCAATAAATCAAATAGGAAATGCCTGTTAAACCTTTTCCTTAGTTTATCCGGGTATCGAATACCAAATAAGCCGTTTGATATCGAGGGGAAACTCCTTAAAATTATGTATTATTTCAAGTACTTTTAGCCATCTTTGGACATTTTCAAAAAAAAATATGATAGGTCATAGAGACATCGCCAATATAGCGTTTATGTTTTAAGAGTAAAGGAACGTGTATTGACATGCTATGAATGCGGAATAGATTTTAGCATTCCGTGTCCAAAATGACCTTACAGTTTAAAGGCATTTTAGTATGTGCACGCCTAGACTGAAACACATTTTATTGATAGTGTGTTGCCGTCATTTTATGTAAAGGGCTTCCAGCACTTTTAATCATTTTTTTGTTTAGTTTTGAGTGGCAAAATTTGAAATAATTAAGTAATTCATCAGATTTTTATTAACCTCAACAGAATGCAGAAAGCACTGGACGATTTTAATTCGTTACCTCCTCGTCAGCGGGGCCCCTGGTTCAGTTGGTATGACGTTCGCTTAATAACGTAACTGTCTGGGTTTCAATTTCTGGTAGTGGATGCGCACTGCTGATGAGTCCCAAATGAGTCCAGTGCTTTCTGTATTCTGTTGAGGTCTAATAAAAACTTAATGAATTACTTACTTAAATATATATATATATATATGCTAGCAGTATAGCATGGCGTAGCTCGGGTGTAATGAAAGCTTTAAAACTAATCCATGGTCCTGTTGTCACGAAAAACGTAGGTTGTTGATCTCGAAGCTGTAGAACATCTCCAACAACACAACCAGCATGCAATACAAAAAGAAAGGACGCATCTTTTGCCCAAAAGACGGCGCTGCCGCTATTAGAGCAGGCAAGTGAGAGGAAGTGCACTAGTAAATTACTTACACTGTGCCAGGCTGCAGCTGGCAGTGGGGGTTACTCGCAAAAAGCCCTTATCCCTTTTTGCTATACTGGTGGCTCTTATTGTTAAAGTGAGCACCTTTATTCAACCATTTAGAGGCTGCTGGTTTTGATCCAACGATTTTTGTCCATACAGTTTTCACTGGACGTTTGTCTCACTTCACACTTTCTCTCACTGCGCCATGCTTGCTGGTCTGAATTGCGTGAACTCGCTCGACTGATGCGACAGGTTCAACGAATTTCTGTCTCTCTCCAATTGAATCTCGTTGCTAAGACACAGCAGTTTTGGATCTAACCTCAAAATATACTGTATTGGTATCCCTCAGACAATTCGCCTGATCCGTAGGAAAGGAAAACTAGTCCTGTTAATAATTTTAACTGCCCTTAGACCATTAATAAATCGGCCCCATGCAGACAGAGCGCTTAAATCTGTCGTCATATCTTAAGGTTTTGAAAAAGTACTTAAATTTCACGCAGCACGTATCATAAATTCAATTTTGGCCACCCTGTTTACCTATGCCTCGTTAATTAGGGGAAACTACTATTTAGAGGGCACTGTCCCAAACCATCGCCTTTGCGGTCTGTGGGTAGAAGCATTGCTCCCTATATAGCGGTTTTTCCTGATGCTGATCACTAAGCTTGCCGTGAGATGCCCACAGACACAGAGGATAAGGAGAAAAGGGAGCCGCCAGTTACCGGACAGACACTCCAATTGCTGGCAGCCCTAGAGAACTTCAGTGTAAACTACATTTTTCGCTTTTCGCTTTTTCTAGGGCGAAAACATCACTCTTACTCCCCACACGTGAACAGCCAACGTAAAGTTGACCGTGCGAGAAGCATTGTTCTGTAAGGTGCAATCCCGACACTGACAACGTCTGCAAGCTCTGCTCGTACTGCCAATTTGTATGTCAGCACATAATGCGTAGTCGAAAGCACGCCGTAACCAAAATGGTTTATTGAGACTGGTTATCCCTCGGTTATTGTTTTCAAGCATAGCATTCCGTTGCTATGGAGTATGTGATGCTCTGTCAGATGCAACGGAGGAGGCGACCCTCGATAGCCTAGCGAATCGCTGTTCTGTACTTTCGGCAGCCCGTGAATCTGAAGGTGGGGCACGGTCGCTTAAATTGCGACCCATCTGCTGTTCTGTACTTTCAGCAGCCTGTAAACGTTTCTTAGCAGCGGCGTCCATTAATCGCCGAGACCATCGCTGCTCTGTTCTTTCAGCAGCCCGTGAACATACCTTAGCAGCGGGGTCCATTAATCGCTGAGGCCGTCGCTGCTCTGTACTTTCAGAAGCCCATGAACGTACCTTAGCAGCGGCGTCTGTTAAGCACCGATACCGTTGCTGCTCTGTACTTTCAGAAGCCCTTAAAGCGGCCCTATCAGCAGTAGCTTGAGCGTTAAGCTCAGTCCGTATGGAGTTATCCAACCTGGAACGCCTGTTTTTTACGAAAGCAATCACTGGATAACCTAATGTAACGTCTATCATAAGTTTCAGTTGCCCTACGTTCTGCTGAACGCAGTGCGTTTTGCGTCAATCGCACAGCACTAACAGAGCGGCTTTCGTTGCCCCTAATGGCCCTCTTTGCCGATGCCGAGTAGCTTCGGCGCCCAATAAAACATCTTTTTTGGAGGTGGCATGGATTTAAAAAGAAACGAACTCACAGACATGTTTGTGTAATTACGTGGCCAACTTTGGTCGTTTAGAAGGAATTTTTTTTTTTTTAATCATTTCACCCCGAGCAAGGCGGAAACGCCACTGATGTGCAGGGGGTTACATAAATGTAAAAATATTAATTAGAAAAGAGTGAGGAGTATAAACTAGTTAGAAAGGAACAATAGAAAGCTGAGAAAGCAGGTGCGATGACAGATACATAGGTGGAGAGAAAGGGAAGGTTATACAGGGGAGGGGAGAGAGCTAGAGGCCAGTGGTTAGTAGATGAGTATTGACTTTAAATTTAAATTTAAATTTCTGGAGGTTGTAGCCGTCAGGAAAGCAAGAATACGGGAGTGAGTTCCACAGGCGGGAAATGCGAGAGAGGAAGCTGCAGGAGTAGAATTGTCGTTTGCATTTGGCTAACCTGACTGTGAATGGGTAGGACCCAGTTGCCAGTCTGGTTGCACGGGTAAACACCTGTTGAGGAGGCATCAGTGACGTAAGCTCATCCGAGCAGAAGCCATGAAAGTATTTATAGAAGAGACAGAGGGAGGCCACATTTCGACGATGGGGAAGTGGCTGCAGTCGAGTCGCCAGATCAGTACCTATCACATTACAGACTCTCCTTTGGAGCTTGTCAAGAACACTGAGGAGAACGGCAGGGGAACCTGACCATAAATGGCAGCAGTACTCCATGATTACAGTGAAATCAGAAGAGCAAAATGTGCGTATAAGCAAAAGTGCAGGATTAGGGTGCCACAAAATGTTAAAAGTGAATATGAAGGCGATGCCTAATCTGTCATTCGAATAGATCAGTTTAGTCAAGCATAATTCAATTGACATGGCCAATCAGTCACTCAGATTGTGACCATCAATGACGAATCCTGGCATAACTTCTAGGGTCCTCAGAATAGTCTCGCTGTACAAGTTGAATAGATCAGGTGAAAAGACACATCCTTGTTTTATGCTCTTTCTATCTTTGAATATCTGCTGAATTCGTTTTCTGTCCGTATACAGGCGGTTTGCTGCCAGTAGAGGTTCTTGATTACTCTGATGTCTTTGCCAAATATGTCAAGGCTGCTGACCATTTCTATCGATTCCTTGTAGCGTACTTTGTCGAACGCCTTGGCATAGTCTACAAAATACAGGTAAACTTTCTTTTTCATTTATATCGCCATTTCTGATAGCATCCCAAGCATCCTAAGCATGAATATCACATATGGAATTTATAAGCTCATGGCCCTTTTGACACAACGGGGCTGTTTCCGGCGAACCCTCCCCTGGTTAAGGTAATATATTTTGTGTGTATAGTTAATGCGATGAATGTTATCCCTCGCCTATTCCCGGCGTTCTCTTTTGTTATGATCAATGTTGGGATTCCCAACCTCCTCAAATTGTTTTTGGTCCCCTGTATTTTATCTTGACTGGGGCAGTCTTTAACTTTTCCCTTCCAGCATTATTTTATCTTTTCCCTGTCTCTTCTTGATTCTGCTTATAAGCAGAATACACCAGTTACCCTTTGTTTTGTGGGGTAGATTTTTACTAACATTCGTTATTTTCATCCTGAAGTTTTGTAATTTTTTAGTTTGTTTTGGGTTTCATTTCTTCTCCCGCTCATTTTCACATCATCAAATTTTTACATGTATTTTTATAAAAAAGATTAAGTTTATTCATAGAATATTTTTGCCCTTCTTTTAGGTCTCTCTGTGAAAATGTGGTATTATGGTGATTGCGAGATTGAGAGATGATGGGTGCATTCTGTTGATGAATGAGAATTTGTATATATAAATGCTTGAGTAGTAAATCCGGTTAGCTAGAGATAGGATAATTAATGTCGAACAACCTCACACCACTGTGGCCTTGTGCCAAAATTGTATTTTATACAGTCAGTCAGTTGAGTGCCATGCGTTGTACACGCTTTGGGCAATCATGTCTCGAAAGAGAGATGACTGACTTGGCAGAAGATTATCCCGCACTAATTTGCCATTGATTTCTGCGGTTGACTGGTTGCCAGCCAAGGTTATAGAACCCAATCTTTCTTATTATTTAACCCATAAATAGAGGGAAGAGACAGATTAACACCTTTCCCAAGGGTATTTGTACGTAAATGAATGCAAGAAATTCAACTGGAATTCGAACTCGGCTCCCAGATTTGTCGTTCTGAGTCGCTATCCACTGCACTACAACGCACATCCACAGTTTATACAGTAGATATATAAGCTCATGGCAATTTCTACGAAAATAAGATACCCGCAAAAATCCCCTTATCAAACCGTTAAACGTTTGAGCCTAACAAATTTAATAAAATATTTGATTGCAATAACAATCATAAATGTGAATGCTGGTCATTTTTTTAAGAAGTAAGGAAGTAAAATGAAAAAATTTAAAATTGGCTTCTTTTTCCATTTCACTGAAACAAGTGTTAAACACATAACAATGTTATGGTCTCTTTCTTCCATATTCTCGCTGAAACCAAGTAGTGTCATATATATATATATATATATATATATATATATATATAATTTCCGTCTTTCCACACTATCGTAACTGAATAGGTTATTATTTATAATGTATTGACAGGGGGTAGAGAAGATTTTAAATTGACAACTTTTTTTCCATCTCACTGAAACAGACATTAAACACATCGTCTCTTCAATCATCCATTGTTTGTTTGTTTTTTCCTGGAACCAAACAGCATCACTTATATATTTTTTAAGCTTTCCTCGTGATCAATACTGAATAGTCCATTACTTATAAGTCATTGACACACGCGTAAGTAAGGAAGGAAGGGTCACACTGAATCATATTAAGAATGCCTGTTAAAATCTGCAGTAATAATTTATCTAGAAATAATAATAAATAAAAAGAATTCTAATAATTCGGTAATAATAAAAAATATTCTATTGTCCATTATATAACTTTTATCAAGGTATATTGTTAGAACTGTTCTATTTTAGCGCCAGAATTGTTCTCTTTAATGCTGAGACCTGGTGTAATAGATTAGGGCTGGGTTTAAGGAATCGGAAACCCATGTTCAAATTCTAGTCGAATTTATTGCATTCACGTACGTGAATACCTTGGAAAAGGTAAGCATTCATCTCTTCTCCTCCCAGCTATAGTTAAATAGTAGGACGAACTAGGCTCTATAGCCTTGAGTCGCAACCGGTCGAGGAGAAGAAAAAACTCTGAATTCAAAACGAACCTGGAGAGATTTGGGCTGCGAGATTTGGGCTGCGAGATTCGGGCTGCGAGATTTGAGCTGCGTCAGTCTATCGAGTTCAACAAACGCCTACAGCTGCAGAGTCCCGGGACAAATGGTCAGGATTCTACTGTTAATCATTGATGTTAATCCTTTATTGTACTTCCCGACTGTGGAATTCTCTTCCATATGATTGCTTCCCCGACAACTACAATCTCCAGGAGTTTAAATGTAAGGTCAATAGACACCTCCTAACACACTAACTCGCTCCCATTCTTTCAAACACTCTTCCCATCTGCCCATCTCTCATCCTTGGCATCCTTACCCATCTATCACCTTCCTTCTGATATTTCCTACATCTAACCACTCCTCCTCTTTACCTTCCCCTATGTAGCCCCATGCGCAAAAGTGGCAGTGGAATGCCTTGCTTGGGGTGAAATGATTAAAAAAAATCTATAAATTAGATTCTATCATAGCTATATACCAGAGGTCAGCAACCTTTTGGTAACGATGTCTCAACTTACGGTTTTTAAATCATTCAGCGTTCCAATAGTATATGTATTTTTATAAAAGTCAACGTTAATATAGCTGTTCTGCAAAATATTATAAATTAAATACGTCGTTTGTTAAAACCATTTCGTTCATCTTCGGAACTTTCCGTAACATTCAATAATATGTATATCAAATTAATAGAAATAAAATGTTTTTAATTTTTTTTTTTTTAATTAATGTGAGCCTTTCCCTTACATGGTCAGAGCCAATTGATCAATATTGGCAACAAACTTAATTAGTTTGAGTTGTAAATGGATGCGTGCCATTGGAAATTGGTTGGCGTGCCGTAGGTTGCCGACCCCTGGATATAGGATCGCAAAATAACATAGTACAAATGAGATTCAGTACTAAAATGCTTTCAGACATCCACTGAAATGTGGAAATATATGCTCCGCTGATAAGATATAATACTATATAGAGAGTGAGTGAGTGTCAGTCATTCGGTCAGTCAAAGAGTGACAGAGAAAGAGTCCATATCGCATTAAAACATCGGTTTCCATACGATCACCGAAGTTAAGCAACGTGAGCCTGATCAGTATTTAAATGGTTGACCGCTCGAAAATACCGGGAGTAGTAAGCTTGGGTATGAGGGTGGTGTAATGTGTAACGGCTCGGAATGGGAACACGGAGAATTGGATTCGAATTCCAGTCGAGTTCATTATATTGACTTACGTGCTAAAACTCTTGGGAAAAGTAGGAACCCACTTTTACTCCCAACTATGAGTTAAATAGTAGGAATAGTATTAAAAAAAAATATTATCTCCAAAAATAATTTTACACTTTGAAAAATATGTTTCAGTTTTAGATAACCTTAAAAAGGTTGATAAGCCGTAAAAAACAACTTAATCCGAGAAAAAGTTATACACTGAGAAATTCACTATCCATACTTACGTTAAAAACAACTCTTTCCTTTTTTTATCTTCCTGATGCCTTTTTTAAAACCAAGCGACCAAGCCAAATACTGCCGACACATATCCTCCCTCAACCCCATAAAAAATTATAAGAAACTCTCGTAAACCTCAAATGAATTTCAGCAGACAGCAGGTTCTTTGTTATGCCAAAATCATTTATCGGCAATCTATGCTTTTCCACATTCAACTCCCTAAATAAACAGAAAGATGCTTTTTTTTATTCTCTTCTGGCGTAACCAAAAGCATGAAGAAATTCCGAAGAGGTCCCAGATTCTTACAAAAAAGAAGCAAATCTAATGTCTCCATGAAATTAGCTGTGAAAGTTTAATTATGCAAGTTGCATGCCCACGGGACTAGTCATAAATTCTTTAGACATGATTCTTTTCAGAAACAACCTCTTAAACATCTGTAGTACAGAATTTTGCCTAACCTTGAATATATTAATATCAATGTAGAAGAAGATGGATCATCTTTCAGGAAGCACCAACTGTCAGACTGATTTGGTTTTAAATTTACAATCATTCGTACGTGCGTCATTTCTTTTGGAGAATTAAAATGGCGCCGACCAATAAAGCGCTTCTGATTGGCTCTTTCAATTTCGTCTGCGGATACGCAACTTCTAGAAAACAGATGACTAAAACGACGACAAAAACGGATTTTCGTTCAAAATAGGGAATTCACTATTTACAAGGTTCTCCGTTTAAAGTCGTTAAGCGAAAAGTGCTTTTATCGGGTACATTTTGTAACCAGATTTATTTTTTTATTTTTTTATTTTTTTTAAATTCTGGGGAATAAGGTTGTCAGATGTAAGGAATGATGTGGTCACAGAAATTGTCTGTCAGTCATAATTAGGTTCTCCTGCTTGTAGCATGCTGCAGAGTCATGTTGCCAGACATAGGGTCTTCCAGCAGCCATCCTCTTGACCCAGAGAAGCACAACGCCCTCAAGGCCTTCAGCGACAAATTAGGAATTTTTTTCTTATCAGAACGATCAGAGTGAGTTTTCCAAGGTTCCGTACTTTTGTAATCACTATTAAACTCAACAAACTCTTTCTGAATCCTGTGCACTGTCCTGAGATCGATACCCTGGAATGTTCGTATTGGAGCTTCCGGTGCGAATGCCAAGCAGTACAGCTTGCAGGTTCCAAATTTATCTCAGAGTGAATTGCGTCATGGTGAGCTTTTTTCTCACAGACGGTGCCCAACTGACCCTACTATGCAGTGCAGCCGACAAAATCAAAAACATACAACGCGCATGAGCGAAATTAGAAATATAAACTGGCGACAATTTACACAACACACCCTATATCTATCTATCTATATATATATATATATATATATATATATATATATATATATATATATATAAACATGCGGTAGCTCTACTTTGTGACCGTTGTTAACCTAAAACCCCTCCACAATCTACCCCAGGGCCTTCACTATTTGGAAAAAACAATGTCGCTGACGTTACGTAGAATCTCTATTAGAAATCCTATATCGAAATGTACATCCAACACCTTTGAATTTTGAAAATATTCTCTAATTTATATATATATATATATATATATATATATATATATATATATATATATATATGCATGTATGTATGTCTGTATTTCTAAGGAATTTAATTTGAAATTTTTAATATTAAAAATAATTAAAATATTATATTATTGGATAGTCTTGTTTTTCTGGTTGGAAGCAAGTGGATGTCTAGCCACAGTGATGAGCTGTGATTAAGTGAAACAGGCTTGTAGATAGATAGATAGATAGATAGATAGATAGATAGATAGATAGATAGAATCACACTCAGATAGATAATACATAGATAGATAGATAGATAGATAGATAGATAGATAGATAGATAGATAGATAATCACACTCAGATAGATAGATAGATAGATAGATAGATAGATAGATAGATAATCACACTAGATAGAATAGATCAGATAGATAGATAGATAGATAGATAGATAGATAGATAGATAGATAGATAGATAAAGCAAGGAATTGTTATTCTAACTTATACAGGAATATATTCTTTGCGTTGAAACTTTCTACCTTAGAAACTCACCCAAACACTTACTTCATTAAGCTAGAGAAGTAAAGCAAAGTCATTTCCGTGTAATTCGCTTTTTGCCTGCCTGCCTGCCTCTGCCCGTTCATCAGTTTCAACAGTCGAAACGCTGATACAACTTTCTAAGAATAAGCTCCATTCACCTTTACCGACTTCTTGTCTTCTTTTCTTTTTCTTTTTTTTCGAAAATTCTTTCCACGTGAAACTTGTATGGATGGATGGGTGCCATTATGATGATGATGTCGCTTGAAATTCACATTCACAAATGTTGAATATTTGTATCGCATCCGGAAAAGGACACGTTCACTCTCCACCCACCTTTTAAATATTCACTTACGTATAAACACTGGTAAAAAAAAAATACTAGCACACACACACACACACACACACACACACACACACACACACACACACACACACATGTATGTGTATGTAAAATAATCAGCATGCATATGTATATATGGGATTGTGGATGTGTCTGTGCGCCTAAATAATAGTTTATGTTGCCATTTGCAATGTAAATAAAAATGTTGATTATGTAAATAAGGTCGCCTAAAGTTTAATATCAATCGCTTTTTCATACAGTCTCTCTATCTCTCTGTTGTTTCTCTTTAGATAGATAGATAGATAGATAGATAGATAGATAGATAGATAGATAGATAGATAGATAGATAGATAGATGCTGATAAAGAAAGAATGAAAGAAACTGTGAGGTTGTTCTGATTATATATTTGTCTTGTTTGAATGTACTTTATACCAATGGCTTACTTATACATTTTAAAAGAAATGTTTGTATATTTCAAAGTACATCAATTTGTAAACAATCAATACTAATACTTTCTGACCTTCTATGTTTATAAATATGCAACAAATAATTTTCGATCAAAAGTTGACTATTTTATCTGTGTTTGTGTCAGTTTCTTCGAAAAAAATCAAATGGGTTTAATTACCATTTATTAACTAATGTAGTGCCGCATCTGTCATGTATTATTAGTAACAAATTGATATGTGGTACGGTTAGGTTAAGGGTGAGCTTTCCATGGCTTCTGCTCCAACGAGCTTGAGTCACTGGTGCCTCCGCAACAGACTGGCAACTGGGTCTCACCCATTCACAGTTAAATCAACCAAATGCAGACGACGATTCTACTCCTTTTTTCCGCACTTCCCGCCTGTGGGACTCGCTTCCTTATTCTTGCTTTCCTGACGGCTACAACCTCCAGGAATTTAAATGCAAACTCAACACTCATCTCTTAACTATTTAACCCTACTTCTTTCCACACTGTCCTGTAGATCCTTTTCTTTCTCTCCACCTTCGCAACTGTCATCACACCTGTATTCCCATCCTTCTCTTGCTCCTTTTTAACTGGTTAGTCCTTCTCCTCACTCTCCTCTAATCCTTTTACTCTTATGTAGCCCCCTGCACATCAGTGGCGTTACCGCCTGTAATATAACAATCTGACCCCACCCGAGGAAGGGATGCAAGCGGGGGCGTTTCCGGTCGTTGAAAGGAACGGATGTTTGTTTGACCTTATTTCCGGCAGTAGCGGAAATGGCTACAAGAGGCAAACAGAACAGGTGTCTCTGAGAATTACGTGGGCGTGCGTGGGCGAGGCAAAATCCGGAAGTCCCGGTTTGGAGATTATAAAAAGACCTCGGCGCACGGATTTCACGAGACAGACAGACAGAGAGACGAGACAGAGGCAGACGAGAGAGCCAGACCAGACCAGAGGAGCAACAGATACGACGACCCCCCCCCGTCAACCCCATTAGAGGCGCGCTCTCTCAACACTCTCTGTTCCCTAGGCTACACTGTTCATCGTCATTAATAAAAATATAACTGTATATTTTTATATATATGCGTGTTTGTTGTATATTGCTATATAACACGCCTTGCTCGGGGTGATATGATTAAAAAAAAATTGATAAGGGGTTTTGGTAATATCATTGAATGCTTCTCACTCTATTTTATTGGACGTAATCCAATCTGTTGTAGAATTCTTTATTTTTACTGTTGAATTAGCTATGCAAATTTTGGCGTTAATTCTCTATATAGATTTATAATTCCTAAAAATCTACATACACTTTTAACATCACTTATTGTGGGAAAAGATTTTTTTTAAATCATTTCACCACTGGTATGCAGAGGGTTACAGTGAGAGAAAAGACTGAGCACAAGGGTGTCGAAGAATGAATAAAAGATGGATGGGATTCAAAAAAATGGCAATTGACGTTCCATTTAATATTTTGAAGATTGTAGCTATCAGGGAAGCAAGTAAACAGAAAGAAGTTCCATAGGCGGGAAGTTCAAGAAAAGAAATTGATACAGTAGAAGAGGAGGTTAGATTTAACTATTTCAACGGTAAATTTGTAGATTACTAATTTTGTTCTTGTATTATAACCTAGAAAGTCTATGGATTAAATATCAAATTCACATTTTAAAAAATACACTTTAATGTTATTTTTGATTAAAACGTTGAAGAAAGTATCTATATATGAGATTGTTCATTTTCTCTGAAGATTAGTTTGCCGTCTGTATAGACGAAAATACAGTCTAGAGAGGCAAATATTTTGTCCATGAAAAGCTAAAACGTAGGTGCTTCAGTTTTTTTTTTCTTTAAATCAAAAGGTGAAGCGGCTCATCCCTTGTTCCCTGTTTAGAATGTGGTTTCCGGCTTTCTCTTTTCCAATCTTTTCACTCCTTTTTTTTTTTTTTTTTCAATTAGAGTATATAGACTACACTATCGCCCGGTTCCCACTCCACCCACATCTATTGAAGAGGTGAAGAAGCTCATCCCTTGTTCCCTGTTTAGAATGTGGTTTCCGGCTTTCTCTTTTCCAATCTTTTCACTCATTTTTTTTTTTTTCAATTAGAGTATATAGACTAAACTATCGCCCGGTTCCCACTCCACCCACATCTATTGAAGAGGTGAAGAAGCTCATCCCTTGTTCCCTGTTTAGAATGTGGTTTCCGGCTTTCTCTTTTCCAATCTTTTCACTCATTTTTTTTTTTTTTTTTTTTTTTCAATTAGAGCATATAGACTAAACTATCGCCCGGTTCCCACTCCACCCACATCTATTGAAGAGGTGAAGAAGCTCATCCCTTGTTCCCTGTTTAGAATGTGGTTTCCGGCTTTCTCTTTTCCAATCTTTTCACTCCATTTTTTTTTTTCAATTAGAGTATATAGACTACACTATCGCCCGGTTCCCACTCCACCCACATCTATTGAAGAGGTGAAGAGGCTCATCCCTTGTTCCCTGTTTAAGATGTGGTTTCCGGCTTTCGCTTTTCTAATCTTTTCACTCTTTTCTTTTTTTTTTAATTGGAGTAGATAGACTAAACTATCGCCCGGTTCCCACTCCACCCACATCTATTGAAGAGGTGAAGAGGCTCATCTCTTGTTCCCTATTTAGGATATGGTTTCCGGCTTTCTCTTTTCCAATCTTTTCACTCTTACGTAGCCCCCCGCGCATCAGTGGCGTTACCGCCTTGCTCGGGGTGATATGATAAAAAAAAATGTAATTGTATTCATTGTGTCCTAATGCGGACTTTTGGCAGTTTTTCTTATGTTGCCAGGACACGTCTTAATACGATGATAAGCGAAATATAATTTGACTTTAGAAAAAAAGGACTTTCTTTGCTAGGTTGGTAGAGAATGCTGGCAAATTCGGAACAGGATAGCGATCAATTTTGGTAATGCTATTTAAGGCTCGATAGTCTCCACAACATCGGTAGCTAACCGTTTTTTTCTACCATGTGAAGTGGACAAGCCGACCCACTGATGTTGATATTACTCAGCTCTTTTGTAGTTTTTTAAATTCTGCTAGTGTCGAGCTATCTTTCCCCAGATAGCTTCCTTGATTTTGCAAGAACTGTGTCAATACGGTGATATATACCAAAAGATCTTATTTGAATGTCTACGATGTGAAATATAGGGTGTTCCATTAAAACAACACGAAGTTAGCAGTAAATAAGTGTTATTAGTGAAATTTTATTGATTTCACTGTTGTAGCTTGTTATTTGAGTTATGGCAATGATGAGTGAAAAATGATATCGTCCAAATGTTCGCCAAGGTTTCGGCGGCACACCTCCACTCGATGGTCATATCTTTTTATGCTGCTTCTGCATAGTTGCTCCTCGATCTCACCAAGATGACTCGTTATCTCATCCTTCCGCTGTTGAATTGGCTCTCTAGCTTGTTAACATAGACGTTACTTTTGACATAATCCCAAAGGAAGAAATCTACAGGCGTCAAGACGCACGATCGCAGTGGCGAATTGACATCACTGTTTCGAGTGATGATGAGACCTGGGAACTTCACTTGTTTGAACGTCCATTTTCGTAAGAGGCTTCGATAACTTTAACACGTAGTTCGATTCTTAATCATTCCATAGTTGAAATTGCCAAAGACTGAAGTTGTTAAATCTGAACGAAATTGAAAAAAATCATTAGACGCTTAAACTTCATTCACATGTAAAATCAGTCCAAGTTATTGGCGTGATTTTAAATGTGAATTGAGTTTAAGCGTCTAATATTTATAGATATTTATCAATTATTTCTTTCATTACTATTATTCCTTGAGATTGTTCTATATTGTAAATAATTTTGTTAACGCTTGAGGTTGCTGCCTCAAGGAGTTTTTTTTTTCTGCACATGACTGGGTCGAATATTGGTTTGTTTTTACATTTTGTAACCAGTTCGTAATAACTCAGGAATCCGATTCAAGTAATGCGTTGATAAATTTGGCTATGACGAATGTTTACAGGAATAACTTCCTTAGGTTGGGGATTTCAATTTCCATATCGGCTTGACCGTAATATTTTTTTATTTCCATTCACGGTCGTGAGTAATACTGGCGTTGGGTCTATCGTAATTCCGTTCCCATTTGATAATAAATTCGCACCCTTGCTCATTGTTCATTTTAATCTTGCTGACCCTATTTTTGCAACCATTTCTAGTAACGGCGGACTTAGCAGGGCAGTCAAATTTCACCCAGTTAGGTTGGGTGTTTTTGTTTTTTTTTTATTTTGTTTGTTTTTTTTAGCGGCTTATCAATCCCTACGGGTCGGGCCAGTCAAACAATCAGTTAAGTGTCATACGTGGTACACGCTTTGGGCGATCATGTCTCAAAAGAGATATGACTGACTGGGCAGAAGATTACCCCGCAGTAGATTGCCATTACTTTATGCGGTAGACTGGTTGCCAGCCGAAGCTATAGAACCCAATCTGTCTTATTATTTAACCCATAACTAGAGGGAAGAGACGGATTAATACCTTCCCCAAGGGTATTTGCGCGTAAGTAAATGCAAGAAATTCAACTGGAATTCGAACTCGGCTCCCCGATTTGTCGTTCCGAGCCGATATCCACTGCACTAAAACGCACATACTTAGCTGAATTCCTTGCATTCGCTTACGCGCAAATACACTTGGGAAAGGTATCAATCCGTCTCTTCCCTCTACTTATGGGTTAAATAAGAGGACGGATTGGGTTCTTTAGCCTTGGTTGGCAACCAGTTTTTAAATAACTCCCAAGTATGTGATAAGCCATAAAAACAATGCTTAATCAATCTAGTTTTGAATTAAGTCGGACGTGTTTACTTAGCGGCATATCAATAGCTCTATTGGTTATTTAAAGCCGTAACCTAAATATTTGGATTTTGGTTGCTTCTTTTTATTTATCGGCATATCAACACCTCTACGGGTTATTTAAGGCCGAAATCTAAATATTTTGATTGGCTGTTGGCTTGCAGAATATCTACCATTTGCAGATTACTTAATGCTGAAATCTGAGTAATTTATACATAATTTTATTTTATACTAGCAGTATTGCCCGGCGTTGCTCGGGTGTAATGAAAGCTTTAAAACTAATCCATGGTCATGGAGCTCAGACTCTTTGGAATTTGGCACGAAAGACTTTTAATGCAATAGTTGTGTCCAGTTAAAGCGAAACTGTAGACTGAAAGAAAAATGAATGGATGTAAGTCAAATTTTGATTCCCTGGTATCGATATCAAATAAGTTTTTTTCGTCGTAAACTGAAGTTTGAAGGCTAAATAAGTCCTCTGAGTAA